>CM064531.1:33914194-33998360 GCA_032716605.1 Paralithodes platypus | reverse complement strand
TAAAGCACAAATTCAAAAACAAAAAATTAATTACCGTCGAATTTCACGCCACGAAGGTTCGTGTGAGTTTGGTGAAAATCCATCTAACGGTCTAGGAGGAGTTCTCGGACTAGACAGGACAGACAGCACAGGCCATTTCGGTTAGCATATACCACTATACGGGAGGCGAGACCACTCTGCTTACGCAGGAGTTGATAAACTACTATATGACCGGGAACGAATCAAAAACAACAAAATTACCCGTTCTAGGCGTAAGGCCCTATTTATTTTTGCTTTTATGGTTTTATTTATTTATTTATGTATTTTTGTATTAAATTGGTTGATGAAACATTATCACCCCTAGTGTTTCCATTTGGTTTCCACCACCATTACTTTTCGAACTGGCAAGAGATTTAGAATCACTCTGACGTTTCCCAGGATAAGTTGTCGGCCTAATTAAACACCCTTGCCTGGACGGTGTTGCTCTCAAATGGTGCTATAATAAAGTAGACGTGCAGTTTTGCCCAAAATCAAAACGGACATTACCCAACATCTGCGATGGGACCACCATCACTACTAGTCACTATCACCCTTACTATCATCAGCACTACTAATATTATTGTCATCACTACTCCTCTTACCATCATCACTACTCTCATCATCCACTACTACTGGTTTATTGGGGGGGGGGGGTGCGGGGGAGGGGGGCGGGGGGCACAACAAACATGTTTTTGGACCTAAGATCATAACTATTGCACAAATTAAAAAATATATAATTTAATTACCGTCGCATTCACGCACCGAAGGTTCATGTGAAATTTGGTGAAAATACGTCAAACGGTCTAGGAAGAGTTCTCGGACAGACAGACGGACAGACAGACAGACATTTCGGTTTGCATGTACCACTATACGGGGGGCGATACCAAACTCTGCTTACGCAGAGTTGATAAAATAGACGTGCCGTTTCGCCCAAAATCAAAACGGCATACCCGAGTCTGCAATCGGTCACCATCATCATTACTAGTCACTATCACCATTACTATCATCAGCACTACTACTATTACAGTCATCACTACTACTCTTACCATCATCACTACTACTGTCATAACTACAACTTTCACCATAATCACTACTACTCACCATCATAACTAATACTGTCACCATCATCACCACTGTCATCATTATCACAACTATCATCATTGCTTGTCACCATCATCACTACTATTATGACCATCATCACTACTACTAGTACTGTCACCATCATATCTAGTACTGTAATCATCATCATCACCACCATCATCATCACTGCTGTCACTAACGGGGCACACACACACAGAACGCCATCATCATTGCTTGGGAATAGGTACAGGATGGGGGTGTCCTGAGAGGGAGGTGGGGGGGGGGGAGGTAAAACCATATTTTAGACATAAAATCATAACTATTGCACAAATTCAAAAAATAGTTTTTTTTATTACCGTCGCATTCACGCACCGAATGTTCGTGTGAAGTTTGGTGAAAATCCGTTGAACGGTCTAGGAGGAGTTATCGGACAGACAAACATCTCACCATTATCATCATATCCGAGACATGTGTATGATGTGTGGCTTTCTGTGATGTGAGTGCCCCTACAGGGGGGCACACACACACACACCGGGAATAGGTAGAGGGTGGGGGGTCGGGGTCCTGAAGGGGGGGGGGGGGGGGTCAAAACATGTTTTTGGGCCTAAGATCATAACTATTGCACAAATTCAAAAAAAAAAATGTTTAATTACCGTCGCATTCACACACCTAAGGATCGTGTGAAGTTTGGTGAAAATCCGTCAAACGGTCTAGGAGGAGTTCTCGGACAGACGGACAGACGGACAGACAGACATTTTGGTTTGCATGTACCACTATACGGGGGGCGATACCACTCTGCTTACGCAGAGTTGATGAAACTTCAGGGTAAATATTACTGGAGGACCAAAAAAGGACCCGGGGTTGTGGGAACAGGGGCTCACTTGGTTTATCATCGAGGATGGGGTAGTAGGGGTGTACAAATATAGTTGATGAGAGAGAGAATACAGAAAGTTGGTGTATACAGTACTGTATATTCAAGATTCTTACCCTGGTGTATGGAGAGAGTGCAAGACCCGTGAATTATGAAGTCGGGGAGATCTGCTTGATCAAACCTTGATGATATAATGAGGTCTCCAAGGAACTGGGGGATATATCCGATGTTAAATGGTGACAGAGAGAGAGAGAGAGGGGGGAGTGTGGAGGTGAAATAAAATAAATAAAGTAGACGTGCCGTTTTGCTCAAAATCAAAACGGCATACCCAACTCTGCGATGGGTTACATTAACCACTACTAATACCATCATCAATCACAATCACCATAATCACTACTAATGCCATCATCACTACAACTGCCACAATCATCACTACTACTGTCATCATCACCATTACTATGATCATCATCACTACTACAATTACAATCATCACTACTACTTTCACCATCATCACTGTCCATTATCACTAGCATCTTAATCACTACTATCATCATTGATACTACACCTATCAACCATCATTACTACTATCATCACCATCTTACAATCATCATTACTACTGTTAACATCATCACTACTACTATAACCATCATCATTACTACTGTCACAAATATTACCATCATTTATCCTGCTGTCACCATCATCACTACTACTGCCATCATCACCATTACTATGATCTTCATCACCACAACTATTGTCATCATCACTACAAATTTCACCATCCTCACTACTACTCACCATCATCACTAATACTCACACCATAGTCACTACCATCATCACTACTGTCATTATTATCACTACAACTATCATCATTATTTATCACCATCATCACTACTATTATGACCATCATTACTACTACTAGTACTGTCACCATCATATCTACTACTGTCATCAATATCACCACTGTCATCATCATCAATACAACTACAACCATCATCAGTACTATTATCACCATTATCACTACTATCACCATAAATCCAAATATTACTACCATCACTTCTAATGCCAACTAAACTAACTTAACCTAGCAAATGAATAGCGAGATGTTTTCGCTCCCAGAACGAATGCGTTCTTAGTGTGTGAGCCCCTTCGGGGCTCACACACTAATAACGCCATCATTGCTGGGTAGGGGGGGTCCGGGAGGTGGGGGGGGGGGGGGGTAAAACCCTATTTTGGACCTAAAATCATAACTATTGCATAAATTCAAAAAAAATGTTTTGACTGACGTTCGCATTCACGCAACCAATGTTCGTGTGAAATTTGGTGAAAATCCGTCTAACGGTCTAGGAGGAGTTCCGAGACAGACGGACGACGACGACGACGACGACAGATTTTTTTTTCGTGTGGTACCCACTATACGGGGGCGATACCAATCTCTGCTTACGCAGAGTTGATAATAAATAATGTAGAAGTGCCGTTTTGCCCAAACTCAAAACGGCATACCCAACTCTGCGATGGGTTACCATCATCACTACTAGTACCATCATCACTACTAATACCATCATCACTACTACTTCCTTCATAACTACAACTGCCACAATCATCATGACTACTGTCATCATCACCATTACTATGATCATCATCACTACTACAATTACAATCATCACTACTACTCTCACCATCATCACTACTACTGTCACCATTGTCACAACCATCTTAATCACTACTAGCATTGATACTACAACTATCAACCAGCATTACTACTATCATCACCACCATCTTACACTCATCATTACTACTGTTAAAATCATCACTACTACTATAACCATCATCATTACTACTGTCACAAGTTTTACCATCATGTATCCTACTGTCACCATCATCACTACTACTGCCATCATCACCATTACTATCATCTTCATCATCACAATTATTGTCATCATCACTACAACTTCACCATCACTACTACTCACCATAATCACTAATACTCACACCATCGTCACATCCATCATCACTACTGACATTATTATCACTACAACTATCATTACTTGTCACCATCATTACTACTAGTACTGTCACCATCATATTTACTACTGTCATCATCATCACTACTGTCAACATCATCAATACAACTACAACCATCATCACTACCATCACCATCAATCCCACTATTACTACCATAACTTTTAATGCCAACTAAACTAACTTAACCTAGCAAATACGTAGCGAGATGTTTTCACTCCCAGAACGCCATCATTGCTGGCTGGGGGGGGGGGGGTCCAGGAGCGTTGGGGGGAGGGGGGGTTCCGGGGGGGGGGGGGGGGGAAACCATATTTTGGACCTAAAATCATAACTATTGCATTAATTCAAAAAATCTGTTTTGACTGACGTTCGCATTCACGCAACAAATGTTCGTGTAAATTTTTGTGAAAATCCACCCAACGGTCTAGGAGAAGTTTCGAGACAGACGGACAACGACGACGACAACAGACATTTTTTTCCGGTGGTACCCACTATACGGGGGGGGGGGGGGGATACCAAACTCTGCTTACGCAGAGTTGATAATGACAGTAGTAAAGATGGTGTGAGTATTAGTGATGATGGTGAGTAGTAGTGATGATGGTGAAAGTTGTAGCGATGATGACAATAGTTGTGATGATAGTAATGGTGATTATGGCAGTAGTAGTGATGATGGTTACAGAAGGATACATGATGGTAATATTTGTGACGGTAGTAATGAAGTAGAAGTGCCGTTTTGCCCAAACTCAAAACGGCATACCAAACTCTGCGATGGGTTACCATCATCACTACTAATACCATCATCACTACTACTTCCTTCATAACTACAACCGCCACAATCATCACAACTACTGTCATCATCACCATTACTATGATCATCATCACTACTACTCTCACCATTGTCACAACCATCTTAATCACTACTAGCATTGATACTACAACTATCAACCAGCATTACTATTATCATCACCACCATCTTATACTCATCATTACTACTGTTAAAATCATCACTACTACTATAACCATTATCATTACTACTGTCACAAGTATTACCATCATGTATCCTACTGTCACCATCATTACTACTACTGCCATCATCACCATTACTATGATCTTCATCATCACAACTATTGTCATCATCACTACAACTTTCACCATCATCACTACTACTTACCATAATCACTAATACTCACACCATCGTCACTTCCATCATCACTACTGTCATTATTATCACTACAACTATCATTACTTGTCACCATCATCACTACTATTATGACCATCATCACTACTACTAGTACTGTCACCATCATATCTACTACTGTCACCATCATATCTACTACTGTCATAATCACTACTGTCAACATCATCAATACAACTACAACCATCATCACTACTATTATCACCATCATCACTACTATCACCATCAATCCCACTATTACTACCATCACTTCTAATGAAAACTAAACTAAATTAACCTAGCAAATACGTAGCGAGATGTTTTCGCCCCCAGAACGCCATCATTGCTGGGTAAGGGGGGGGGGGGAGGGGGGGGGGGGTAAATCCATATTTTGGACCTAAAATCATAACTATTGCATAAATGCAACAACATTTTTTTGACTGACGTTCGCATTCACACAACAAATGTTCGTGTGAAATTTTGTGAAAATCCGTCCAACGTTCTAGGATGAGTTCCGAGACAGACGGATGATAACGAGAACGACAACGACAGACATTTTTTTCGTGTGGTACCCACTATACGGGGGGGGGGGGGGGGGGCGATACCAAACTCTGCAGAGTTGATGATGATGGTTATAGTAGTAGTGATGACGTTAACAGTAGTAATAAAGTAGACGTGCCGTTTTGCCCAAAATAAAAACGGCATACCCAACTCTGCGATGGGTTACCATCATCACTACTAATACCATCATCAATCACAATCGACATAATCACTACTACTGCCATCATCACAACTGCCACAATCATCACGAGTACTGTCATCATCACCATTACTATGATCATCATCACTACTACAATTACAATTATCACTACTACTCTCACCATAATCACTGTCCATTGTCACTAGCATCTTAATCACTACTATCATCATTGATACTACAACTATCAACCATCATTACTAATATCATCACCACCATCTTACAATCATCATTAATACTGTTAACATCATCACTACTACTATAACCATCATCATTACTACTGTCACAAATATTACCATAATTTATTCTACTGTCACCATTATAACTACTACTGCCATCATCACCATTACTATGAACTTCATCACCACAACTATCGTCATCATCACTACAAATATCACCATCCTCACTACTACTCACCATCATCACTAATACTCACACCATTGCCTCACATAGAAAAAAATAAAATAAAAAATAAAGCATGGCATTATGTACAGTGTTGACTCTATTCCTATGCCGACTATGGTATATATATTGCTACGTATCTTGATCCTCAAGTGGTTAACTTGAATCTAGATAGCACAGAGATATATATTAAGGTATTAGTCAGCTGAAGGCAAAACAAAAGTAAAATCTAATCAAATTATTTCCTGTTGTTGCTTCCTTTCCTTTTGGATCTTAGGACTTGGTATCCTTTATTGACTGATACTCTTTAATTATGGAAAAATACTGAAACTAATTAAAGTCATGTAGTATTTATAAAGAATTATTATGTAACCGAAGCTTAGTAGGCTATGGTTATGAACCGAATAAGTTATATCTAAAGAAGGACTATTAAATATATATCAAGTCTTGAAAGATAAATATTAAAGTAAGAATATTTCAGTCTCTTACCCTTTTTTAAATGAATAGATGGTGTTCTTATATCATGTCCTTTTATTTATATTTAATGTAGTTATTATTCTTGGTTCTTGTTTTACGTTAATAGTATTATATTATTATTATCATCAGGATTAATATCAAAGTAACATAAAAAGTTAGATATATATTTAATAATTAGATAAATGTATTTCTTAACCACGTAACATTTAGGTTTGATTATGAGTAAATTAAGTTACAGGATCGCTCCATAGATTCGATTCAGGTCTCACTCAAATAATATGAAAAGCAAAAATAATATTTTGAAGCTAAAATAATTTTCTTTAGCTTAGGAAAGCACTAGAAGTAACATTAAAACAGCCATGTTAGTCTAAGGCGATATTACTAATATGAAACAATAGTATCACCGTTCTTGTTCTTACCAGCAATGTAAGCTTAATTAAAAGAAAATGAAAAAACTCGTAAGTATTAATATAAAACAATAGTATTACTTTTATCATAACCCAATTACTTGAAGAGTTGCTTTAGTCCACAAGTTAGTCAACTAAAATAGTTAAGTACATAATAGTAGCGTTAACGTTAATTCCCAATCACATATCTCACTAACCAACATAACATAAGTGTTTACACCGAACACACTTAACACACACTTAACACACACTTATATAATCTGACTGACAGTCACAATCCCATTATAATACTTCACCCCGTCTTCCTCCAGCTGCAAGTTCACCTTCCCAACTCCAAATGAGACTGATTTGAATGCCCACTACTCGGGTCTTATATACTAAACAATGATGGTGTAGGAACGAATCAGGAGGCGAGGGATGGTGCGCGACCCAATCACAGCTCCTCGAGTTGCGTAGCAGGTGCGTGGTCCAATGGAGTCTCCTGGCGTCGATCATCGTCATAGCGTCGGGTCATCGAAGTAGTTTGCAGGGTCCCCCATGACGCACACAGGTGTGAAGGCTTATTTGCTGGTATGCGGACGAGCTGGTTTCCCACTCGCTGGTTCGCTCGCTAGTCTGCTTCGCCGCCTGGGTGATTTGGCACTCCTTCAACTCTGAATTCTAACTCTTTAATAAACATACAGGGCTCCATATGTCAGAATATATATATATATATATATATATATATATATATATATAATTATACTGTATATATAGTGTGTGTACAGTTGATGACCATTTTTGCTTCAACTTCATCAACTCACAATAACCCTTTCCAAGCTCAGTATAATAGTCTAATTGTAGCCAGAGTAAAATTAAGTATTGCATCCGGGTATTCCAAAACAGAAAAGTTAAAGTAAACTTCAGAGGCATACGCTGCGACAATGCGTAGCTGAACCGTTCTTCTCTGTATCATTGCACTCTGGACCCCGCGGATCTTGAACTAATACAGAGGTTACTAAATTGTTGTGTGTTACCCCAGTTTATTTCCGTAAATGTGACATCACAACTGTGCTCTAACGCTAGGCTACCTAAATGTTCTGCTTAATTAAGTAAACAGGAGCATTGGGTGTTAGGAAACTGCCCATCCGTCTCGCTCTGTAGCAACAGTGAACACATTGATTTTTATCGATATAAAAACAATATACTGTTACATAATTATATATGTTGTATGACTGTTGACATGGCATGCACATAATTATATCATGTTATATTGTAATGTGTGAGGGAGAGCATTGATACTTACTGTATATAATCATAATATGCCTGAATGCTTTACGAAAAAGGTAGATCCACATTCCCCCTTTCCATATGGCGTATTGCTTGTGCATATATCCTTGCTAACGCTAACCAGATTTACATAGCTAGGGAAGGCACGCTATCAATAGAAGAGTTAACACAGATTGCAATTAGTTTACTGATCCTACAAGTCCCTTTTAAACATCAACACATCTTAAAATAATAACCAACATTGAAAGATAATTGTATTTTATAACGAAAGGGTTAATTACAAATGACTCAAAATACCTGAATGTAATAGGAAGGTGGAGTACCTTGTCATCCTTTGGCATTACGTTTGTGTTACCTCTCCTTTGCTGACAAGGTTTACATATTATAACTTTGTTTTGGCTTACCTTCCCATATCTTGCTATGCAATATATAGGCCTCAACAGTGAGCCAAACAACTCCAACTAATTTGAGACTGTCACTACATGTTCAACAATTGACCCCTAAATGGCACAAAAAGTCTTCAACTTGACAGAAATTTGGCGAAATTTATTAAAATCGCCAAACTAATGGGGCGAACATCTTAAAATGTCAAAGCTAATGGAGATAAACATGAGGGAGGCGGAGGTTAAAACATAATCCCTTAAGTGATAATCTCCCCTTAAGGAAACCATACTGGCGATCAGAAAATAAGATACGGGAAGAGAACATTAATATTGCTTAAGTCCTCCGCTCCAGCAGATTAAATGAAGCGCCAGTCGCCCTACCCGGTCATAATTGGGATCAATACATCTGTTTTATACCTGCTGTGTCTCTGTAATTAATAAACATACAACCAACCAAATATCGTGATCATATACCTTCATTCAGCTTGGGAAAAGTAAAAACTGCAGCTTTGTGGGTAGTCTATTTGCGGTGTGAGCAACACGAAAGAACTGACAACTTTTCCGTTCAGAGTTACTGTTGCTCTAGTTGGTAACCTGTAGATGATGACAACCATTAGTTTTTAGTAGTAATAAAATATAGGTAATGCTGGGAATTCTTCTATCTTTAATTCAAACGAATTAGGAGTTTTCTATAGATGTTCAGTCATATGTAAAAGTTTGTAGATCTATTCGTGTGTTCTTATGCAAGTAAAGGCATATATAGTTAATTATGTACAAAGCATGAAGTACTTATATAATTGTATTATTAGAATGTAACATGTATATTCATAAATGTGCTTATTCTTCCACAAAGGTAAACATGATTGGACCAAGATAGTAATATGATAAGCTATAACACTAATCGAGCGGATAAAACGATACGTTACCTATTACCAGGTGAATGGGACCTGTGTGCGTGATATCAACCACTTTTACGCAGAGCTGTTATTATTGCACAGGCATGTACAGTTGTCTACATACATTTTGTTCTCCGTGACCATAAACATGGAAATACAGTGTGCATAATGAATTCCGGGTGTAGTTTTTTTATGTAGTGGTTAACTCATTTGATTATAAGCAACTACATTCGCAATTCATTCATACTATTATACTTTCATATATACAGTTACAACGAAGAATATAACTCTTGTGGCCAACTGTAATTAAAGGTAATGTTCAAAATATTATCAAGTAATTATGTATTTAGTGGTTAGACTATAGTCTATACTTTTGAAGGCACAATGAAATGCGAATGAATTTCTTGCACTTTATATTGTCAGTTCATTATAGGTGAATATCCTTCATAGAACAAGGTACCCTGTTTTGTATATGTGTGACGTTATATATAAAATATAATAATAAAATATATAGTAATAATACATGAGAAAGAATTAAGGGTGGTAGGGTTTATCTATTTGTAGAATATATATATATATTCAGTATATAAATATACTGTATATATATATATATATATATATATATATATATATATATATATATATATATATATATATATATATATATATTGTCATGTTTTTGACGAGGGGAAATGACACAAACAATAGACTAAATATTAAATTGAAGACTGTCAGAACACTCTCAAAAATATCCAGGTTCAAGGAAACTAGAATACAAATTCTAGTTTAATTAAATTCAGTATATAATATAAAACAAAATAATGGTTCTTCAGGACGAGAATAAGAATATATAATGCACTGAGATTTGGCTTAAGAGTAAAATAATAATTCACCAACAATATGCAAGTGAAAACATAAATAAGTATATACCCCTACTGGAACAACGCAAAGTTAAATATTTAAATCACGCAAGAATTAATATTTTCTCAAGATCACTGGAAATGGTTAATATATGTCTAATAACTTAAGGAAATGCACAATACGTTAATAGAAACAATTCAAGTAGTAAATACTAAAGAAGAAAGACGGCCGGCCAATCAGCGTGCTCCTTTTGGCCGAGCCTTGTGGCCAGATAGTGTGGACATTCCAGGCATGACTTCCACCATTTGCACTCCTCCTCGCTCTGCCAATCAAAAAGCTCCATCGCTCTCTCCACAGGCCGTCCCTTCTGACTGCAATATGTCCAATAAAGTAGACGTGCCGTTTTGCCCAAAATCAAAATGGCATACCCAACTCTGCGATGGGTTACCATCATCACTACTAATGCCATCATCAATAACAATCAACATAATCAATACTACTGCCATCATCACTACTACTGCCACAATCATCACAAGTACTGTCATCACCATTACTATGATCATCATCACTACTACTCTCACCATCATCACTGTCCATTGTCACTACCATCTTAATCACTACTATCATCATTGATACTACAACTATCAACCATCATTACTAATATCATCACCACCATCTTACAATCATTATTACTACTGTTAACATCATCACTACTACTATAACCATCATCATTACAACTGTCACAAATATTACCATCATTTATCCTACTGTCACCATCATCATTACTAATGCCATCATCACCATTACTATGATCTTCATCACCACAACTATTTTCATCATCACTACAAATGTAACCATCCTCACTAATACTCATACCATCGTCACTACCATCATCACTACTGTCATTATTATCACTACAACTATCATCATTACTTGTCACCATCATCACTACTATTATGACCATCATTACTACTACTAGTACTGTCACCATCATATCTACTACTGTCATCATCACTACTGTCATCATCATCAATACAACTACAACCATCATCACTACTATTATCACCATTATCACTACTATCACCATCAATCCAAATATTACTACCACCACTTCAAATGCCAACTGAACTAACTTAACCTAGCAAATACGTAGCGAGATGTTTTCGCCCCTAGAACGAATGCGTTCTTCGTTTGCATATTAAGCAAAATACAAACATATCGAAATACACACCAATATAGGTTCAAAGTAAGCCCGAAAATGTTGTTGCATAAAAAAAAGGGCGGGGGGGGGGGAGGAATGCTATATCTTGGTGTATTTTACCCTATAGTCGGTTTCATTTCAGATGACGGTAAATTGAATCCTTAGCAACTGATTCCTTGATACTTATACTCAATACTTAATGGTGAAATATGAAATTACTACATATCTATGCCAAGCCCTCAGAATATACAACCTATTTCGTTATTAAATCATCGTAATAATTGAGTACTAAGGATGAGGACATGACAATTTACCATCAGTTAAAATAAAGAGACTATAGTTATATATCACGGTAATGTGAATGTCAACACAAAATGTATGGCGATTTTATAATAATTAGTACATTATTACCAAAGCATAAATCATGCTTATATAATCGCTTTTTGTCAAAGCATATTACGTAATTAATAGTTTATTTGCCACAGATCAACGATACTCCCTTGCTCCCACCTAAACTTTGACGGCGCCCCAATTACACCTTCTTTTCCATCCTCGCTAACAAACTTCTACCCCCACTCCGCAAACCATCACCCTCCCACCATCGCCTACTTCCAAGCCCCTTCTCCCCCATCATAACTCTGCAGCCAGAAAGAACACTGACTGAGTAGATAGCCTGAGGCGGTGTCTCTGTTTCATATGCTCGGAACTGTACATTTACGTTCATGGCTGTCCTCGATCCTCGCTGTCCTCGGTCCTCATCCCTGGTGGTCTTCGGTTGACTTTGTTTCTTTTCCAAAAATCCTTTACTGCGTCGTTTAGCAAGCGGCCAACCCTTGCTGCTCCCACCTGGTTCAGATACACTCCGTCCTTCGAAAACAAATAATTTTCGTGGTAGACGGCATCCCAAGTATTGATGAATCGATGTCCTCCTTGCACAGGTTAGCAAGTCGATGATTAATGCTGGCTATATTGAAGAACCGGCTCTCTCCACCGATCCTGCGGAAAACTCCTGATATTAAGATCTTGAATAAATTTCCCTTGTAAGACTTTATCAGCATCCGGTACTTGACCATAAAGTCCTTTGATTGGGTCTGCTGCACGTCATTGGATCCAACGTGGATGACGTACGCTGTGGTTGGCGGGTCTAGTCTGGACACTTCGTTGATTGCAGCAACAACGTCGTCCACACCACCACCCAGGATACAGAAGCGTTTTCTGATCCCAGGTGCCCTGGTGCAAAACTCTGTGAGTTGGCCATGAACCATCTAGTCTCCAACCAGTTTAATGTCTTCCATTTCCTCATCGTCGTCTGAGTCCTCTAAAATCTTGAAACGGTTGTGGCACTTGGAGATGGGTATGAGCTTCTTTTGAATAGATCGAATGTTGTTCCTCACGACACGGAATGGAAGGCCAAGTTGCTAGTTGATTCCTATGGAGTTGGTGCGTCAACTGAAGTGGGCATTGCAGGCGTTGGGCTGATTGCACTTGACGTTGATGTGGTGATCTCCACAACAGGTGACACTCCTACGTTGAGTGCTGCACACTCTTGACGTGATTCTAGCTTCATGGTGAGGGAGTTGATCCTGTTAAAAGGTTCGTTCAGTTTCGCCGACATAACCTCTCAGAGCTGGCAGAATCGACAGACATGAAAGTCGGGACAGGCAAAAATGGTAGATCCAAACCTACCAGAACAGCTCGATCAGGCGTGAGACATGGTGGCAATAACTAAAACTACAGAATACCTCACTCATTTAAAGTTACTTCGAATCACTTCACTCACTTCAAGTCAATTTACTCACTTCAAATCACCTAACTAGGTATCAAATCACTTCACTCACTTCAAATGACTATACTTAGCTTAAATAACTTTACTCACTTCAAATTACTATACTCAGTTTAAATCACTGCACTCACTTTAAAACAAATCAAATTAAAAACAAATAAAATATATAAAATATAAAAACACTGCGAGCGAGATTGCTATTGGCAGGAAAGGGCTGTTATGAAAAAATATGAAGGAGGGAGAGAGATATACTACCATTTTGAAGAGGGATAGGTGGATAACAAAACAATGGGAGTGTAACATATACAATTTATGAATTAGGCTACCATGGTGTGGTAGGAATATGAATATGATTAGATTAATATCCAGTATTCCAGAATGGATAATAAGTCGTAGGCGTGTGCATAAACCTTTAACCGTCTTGGTGGTGTAATGGTTAAGGTGTCTACAAATCTGTGTGTGATAACCCGGGTTCGAATCTTGGTGGATAACATACTGTATATGCTTTCATTAATTTAATTGGAGGTGTTTGGTGTTGTGGTGAAATTAATAAAATATAGATTATCAGTAGGTTCAGGGATATTTGGTAGCAAGGCCGTTCTATATGGTCTGTGTCCCATGAATATTCTTTCCTCTCACTTAAAAATTAGGCTACCATAGTGGGGTGGGAAAATTAACATGATTAGATTAATATCCAGTATTCGAGAATGGATAATAAGTCGTAGGCGTGTGCATAAACCCATAACCGTCTTGGTGGTGTAATGGTTAAGGTGTCTAAAAATTTGTGTGTGATAACCCGAGTTCGAATCCTGGTGGATAACATACTGTATATGCTTTCATTAATTTAATTGGAGGTGTTTGGTGTTGTGGTGAAATTAATAAAATATAGATTATCAGTAGGTTCAGGGATATTTGGTAGCGAGGCCGTTCTATATGATCTGTGTCCCATGAATATTCTTTCCTCTCACTTAAAAATTAGGCTACCACAGTGGGGTGGGAAAATTAACATGATTAGATTAATATCCAGTATTCGAGAATGGATAATAAGTCGTGGGCGTGTGCATAAACCCATAACCGATTTGGTGGTGTAATGGTTAAGGTGTCTACAAATTTGTGTGTGATAACCCGAGTTCGAATCCTGGTGGATCACATATATGCTTTCATTAATTTAATTTGGAGGTGTTTGGTGGTGTGGTGAAATTAATAACAAATCGATTATCAGTAGGTTCAGGGATATTCCGTAGCGAGGCTGTTCTATATGATCTGTGCCCGATGAATATTCTTTTCTCTCACTTAAAAATTAGGCTACCATAGTGCGGTGGGAATATGAACAGGGTTAGATTAATATCCAGTATTCAAGATTGGATAATAAGTCGTAGGCGTGTGCATAAACCTTTAACCGTCTTGGTGGTGAAATGGTTAAGGTATCTAAAAAATTGTGTGTTATAACCCGGGTTCGAATCCTGGTGGATCACATAATATGCTTGCATTAATTTCATTAGAGGTGTTTGGTGTTGTGGTGAAATTAATAAAAAATAGATTATATGGCAGTCGCTCTCAACTACGCATGACCCATCATCAGACAGATTAACCCAAAGTACCCAAAACATTAGAGTAATATAGAAATATAAATTGGCTCTGTTTTCTACCAATTCTATTTTACTGTCATAAAAGACAAGTTACTCCTACAGTACAGCTTCATGCAACCATTGGGGCGAAATGAAGAGCAATATTGTCATTGAAAGTGCTATGGTGGGAAGGGCAGATAAGGGGGTATGGGTGGTTATGATGGAACCTACTTTGATAGAAGCGTAGAATGATGGACCCAGGACAGGGAGAGAGGAAGAAAGAGAATAATACTGTCATTCAGAGACAAGTACTGTGATATAAACTATTATGGGAGAATGGGAGCGGGAATGCAGTAAGGTCAAAACAATGTTATACGTTTTGACAGTTTATTCTGGCTATCATTAGACAATTTTATACAGTTTATGAAGGATCGGCGGGCATTCAAAGGGTAAGGAAAATTTCATTTAACACTCTGACTTCAATATACCCTTTCTATTCTGAATAAAATCGTCTAATAAGAATCAGAATAAATTGTTGTTAAAATGTGGCACAATCCTCAAAGGGTTAAATACAAGAGACAAACAGGTGGACAATGTAATGGCGGAAACAAACATGAGTACAGGTATTGTTGAAATACAATTGTAAGCAAGAGTTATCCCTGCCAGTACCGATGCCGACCTTTTAACTTTAATCTGGCAATTATTTATCAGTTTAAAAAGAGCCTCCAACAATGAACAGACTTCGAACTATTTGTTATTAACTTATTACCGAACCATTTACTTTATTATTTACTGAACCAGCCGTCCGGCTGGCTCAGTTGATAGCGTGCCTGATTCCCATCATGAAGGTCTCGCGTTCAATTCCCGCTGAGATTGAAAAGTTTTTCTGGGATACAGCCGGCGGTCACCATCTCCCCATGAGCAAGGGGGATGGGTAATGGTCTCTGGTAGACTAAAGAAAGCCAAGCGCTTGTGAATCCTCGAAGGAGGAGATACGGGCGCTATATAAGTAACCAGAAGATTATTATTATTATTATTTACAACAAATCCGTCTTAACCCTTATTTAGCGGCGAGCAACATAAGTCGAGTTAAATAAAGCTGGACTATGTGGCGGCGCTCGACATAGGTCGAGTGGCAATTTCAGCACGTAATGTGGCTGAGAGAGAGAGACAAGTGGTGGCAGGAGACTAGCGAGCGTATGACTGCTCCAGACCACCGCGGCGAACCTACTGACACAAATCTCAGCTCCCTCCTCCCTCTCTCACTCGCTACATACTCAATTATGTACTGAAAGTACCGAATTACCTGCTTTTTGCACTCGCGTTGCACGGTTATTGCAAGAAAACTATCCATCATACAAGGATCGTTATGGTGTCATTCGAAAGCTCTGTTTATGCCCTTTCAGGGATAGGTACTTGTTTTACGTTCTGGGTCTTATTTAGGCATGAAAATGATCACGTAAACAGCCCTATTTTGGCTAAAAACACCCCGCTGTGCGGTACACATAAATAAACCGCATAGGCCGCTCGTAAGGTGTTAAACTGCACAAAATCGTCTAAGTAAATCTAGAATCAATTTAGAAAGACGTCGCCGGTACAGAAGGGGTTAACTGAAGATCCTGTTCCCCTTCCTCCCCTCTGAATATTACACAGTGAAGAGAAGAGACGTGTCCGAATATTTAACTAATAACAGGTTGTGACGCGTTTGACCGTTTATTCTGGGAATCATTAGACGGTTTTATACAGTTAAGGAAGGATCTGTGGGAATTACAGGGATAAAGGCTATCTCAATTAACCCACTGACTTTCATGAACCCTACCTAATTGAAAATAATCTTCTAAAAATAGGCAGAAAACAAAACAGAAATGCGTCATCGGTTCATTTAAAGGTTAAGCCGAACCCCTGGAAAGCCTGCGTGGAAAAGGCAACTCGAGGGATGTACTTGTTAAGGATTGATATGGTTTAGAAGAAACAAAGGGGACACCCAAACACACACAAACAAACACACATGGAGTAAACTTAGATGCTAATATAATATAGGATAACAAATACTATAACTAGCCTCAAGACAAATACTACACTGATAAAAACAGTAAATAGTTTGGAAAATATATTTAGTATAGAGACCCAGACATGTATTAAGTAGAGACTTAAGGCAAATAATAAGAGGGTACCGAGGAAATTAACAGTGACTGTCGGGAATAGGGTAATGATCACGACAGGTTTTGGTCCAATAGGACATTTGAATTTGGCGGTATCGTATCGCTTGTACGATTTCGGCTGGTTCTTTGTGTATTGTAGTTTATTCTTAAGTTAGGTTAAATATTAACTGTAATGTATAAATATCTACATCAGCTCTAGATGTATTATGAAACCAAGTTATGGGTTATAATTTTATGAGCCGGCAGCCATATGTAATTTCGCGAAGCGATCGGACGCCGGCCCTTTAGTCTCTCAATCAACACCATACAGCCAACATCTCCTCCCCCGGCTCTGACTCAACCCACAGTTCACAATGTGCTACAAATATTAATCTATAACAATATTAACAACAGTCCTACATCACCAGTCCTCTAAGCTAAGTTCATTGTATCGATATTGTATTATGTGAACATTCCTACATGTCATGCAATTGAATTAGCCGCGTGTGGGGGACTGGATTACACCCATCGAATACCTCCTCGTTGGTAATTATATTATAACTATTTGTTGGGTTATTTCATGTACCAGTGATATACAATTTAACCTCTTTATCTAAATTCCCGACAAATAATGGTCCTTCGTGCCCTTAGGCTTCCTTACCGTAGTACCGTTTTGTTTGCTTCCTTGACGCTTGTGGGCTTACAAATGGCTGCCGCCTCGCGCGTTGTTGGCCGACTGCCATTCCCTAGTTTACACCCAGCTTCTTCCCTCATGTTTTTTACCATTTAGGCGCCGTCTCTATCTTTTTTGGGACTAGTTTCCAGGTTTTTTTGGGCGTGTGATCCTTGGCGTTTTTTGGGTGGGTTAGCTGGGCTGGAGTTTGGGGTAGGGGTAATTTCGTCGGGCACCGTTTCGCGCTCTTAGGCTAGGCTAGGCAGTCTAGGCCTGCAGGTGTCTGTGGTAGCTGTTCATTTCGCTTTGGTGGTGTGCCTGTGGTGTCCATTGTGTTTTGTCATTGTGGGACTCATTATTAATTTTGCTGGTGGGGGGGGTTCTCATGTGACCTTTTATATTTAAATTTCATAATAGCCTAGGCCTAGTTGCATAAAGTGGCGGTCATGAGTGTCGTTCTTTGTTAATTCCTAAGCGATTGACAGTTCATAGTCAGACCTCATGATTGTAGCTTAACCAACTAGGCTTACCTATAAAGGGCTTACAATAATTAGTGCTTCATCTTACCCTTTCTTTTAATGGATTTAGTATTTAATTATTTTGTCTAGTTAGATAATTTCCTTTCGATAGTTTATGTTAAGGGAAATGTAAGTACTATGTAATTCTTTTTGAGTAAAATTCTTAAGTAATGGGGGTTTGCCGCTGTTGATTCCTAAGCGATTAACGGTTTGTAGTCTGACCTCATTGTAGTTTAAGTTGCTTAAAATTAGACCTTAACGATGACAGATTTAAAGAAACTTAAGATTCTTAAGGGAGGGATGAAGGGAAGTTTAAATAGATGTTTAAGAGATCTTGATGAATTTTTAATAAGTGCCACGGCTGATCAAATAAAGAGTAAATTCGCTACTGTTACTAAATCGCTAGCTACTTATGATAGTTATGCTCAGCAGGTATATGGTTTATTGACAGTTACTGACGATGTGGAAGAAGAAATGTCAGCAGATCTTGAGTACTTTGTGAATGTTAATACAGCCTTAGCCAGACTATCTTCCACCCAAGAATCAACCTCTGTTAAGGATACCGGTACACCAAAGGCGACTGGTTTTAACCTGCCGAAGCTTACTTTGCCTACCTTTTCCGGGGATTCGGCTACCTGGACTGGATTTTGGGATATTTTTTAGTGTTCCGTCCATCATAATAAAACACTCACATCCATCCAAAGGTTCACATATCTCCGTGGTCAATTGAAAGGGGAGGCATTGAAGTTAGTCGATGGGTACAAGCTAGAAGCTACCAGCTACGAGTCTGCAGTGGAGTTGCTGAAGAGAACTTACGGGAGAGTGGAAGTCATCAAGACCGCGTTAATTACTAAGTTCTTCACGCTAGATCCTCCATCCTATGATGTGACGGCCCTAAAGGAGTACTATGCCTCCTTTGAGAGCCTCCTCCGATCTATGGAGACAATGGCCATCACCAAGGAGGAAATATTTAGTGTTAATATCTTGAATAAGATACCCTCTCCCCTAAGGGAAATCTTAAGACGACAACTAAGCGACTCTCCACTAAACTTGGAAGCGTTGGTGCAGGTGTACCAGACTGAAGTCTTCAATATGGAGAGTACTGGACACTACCGACAAGTGGAGATGTCGCCATCTACTGCAGCTTTCCCGGTACAGACTTCTCCTAAACAGAAAAGGCCAATATCATTAGGTTGTAAGTTGTGCAGTGTCCACGGTCATCTGTGGTATCAGTGTCCTAAGTATCCTAAGGCTACACAGAAGATTGGCAAGGCTAAATCGCTTAAGTTATGTACCAGCTGTCTGGCAAGAGACAACTTCAACAGTACCTGCACCAATTCCTACATCAAACCTTGTAAGTATTGCAAGGGGAAACATTGGTTTTCCCTTTGCACCCAGTCTGATCGGCACGACGGCAAAGAAAAGGGGAGAACCCCCAAAGAGTCACATGAGAAAGGTAAGAGCGAGGGTGATAAAGTATCTGCCATGTCCATTGCTTCTCGAGAATGTCAATTGCTTCCTACTATGATGCTGCCAGTAGTGGGGAGTAATAATAATACTATAATGACGCGCACCTTACTTGACCAGTGCTCACAGAGGTCATTCGTTCTGCGGTCATCATTACCCCAGCTCAAGTGTACCAGCAAGGGTCAAGAGAATTTGCGTCTCCATGGTTTCACTGGTGAAATAGATTCCAGTGACTATGATATAGTGGAGATTTCATATGTTTGTAGAAAAAAGGTATGTCCCATCAAGGCTGTTGTGGTCGACACACTACCCAGTTTCTATATAGCATCAGAGATTCAACCACATTTGAAATATCTCAGAAGCAAGGGTTATAAACTGGCTGATGATCAACTCTCTGCTAACAAAGGTATTATGCTACTGGTCGGAGCTGATTATTACTACGACCTGGTTCACCCTGGATATCGGCGGGTAGATAAGCTTATAATGCTCCCCATGATCCAAGGGTATGCCATTTCTGGATCCTATGCCACTTCCTCTAAAGACACACAGGTGGAGGTGGTTACGGTCCTCAAGGTAGCAGTAAGCCCCATAGATAAATATTAGGCCAAATGTGCCTGATAATACATGTACTGATATAGATAAGCTATGGGACTTGGACAATATTGGAATTGACCCACATGAACTTGATCGTGAGTCCAAGCTAGCGTTAAGCTCGTATGAAGAGACTGTAACGTATCACTCTGGCAGAGGTCAGTATGTGGTAAGGCTCCCTTGGAATGATAACAAGAGTAAATTACCTACTAATTTCCATCTAGCACTTGGTAGGTTACGTGGCCTTCAGAAGCAGTTTGTCAAGGATCCAAGTTATTGCGAGACTTATGCGGCAGTTTTGGCCGAGCAGGTACAACGTGGATTTGTGGAGAGAGTAGATCTCAGTGAGTATGGGGATGACATCCATTACCTTGCTCACCATGGGATTAAAAAGGACAGTTCCACCACTCCTGTTCGTATTGTGTATGACTGCTCTGCTAAATCCAGTGATCGCTCCTATAGCCTGAATGATTGTCTGTACACGGGTCCGTCCCTGGTCTCTGATCTAGCACAAATGATGTTGCGCTTCAGATGTCATAAGTTTGCATGGGTCGCCGATATTGAGAAGGCCTTCCTGATGCTTCAACTCCATCGTGAAGACAGGGACTCGACAAGATATTTATGGCCACGGGACCCAATGGATCTAGATTCGGAGTACCTGGTCTACAGGTTCAGAGTCGTCTTATTCGGGGCGACCTGTTCCCAGTTCCTTCTCAACGCTACTATCTTGCGTCATCTTGAGGAGGCTGGACTAGATCCTGACTTCAAGAATGAGATCAAGCAGGGGATCTATGTGGACAATCTTCAAGGCACCGGAGACAATGAAGATTTATTGCTCAAGAGATGCTGGGAGATCCGTGATATATTTGCCAAGGCTCATTTATACTTAAGAGAATGGGCCACTAATAGTGATCTTTTGAAAGGTCAATTTGCTTCTGACGGTAAAGCTACTGAGAATAGTGAGGTGAAGTTTTTAGGCCACAAATGGGACACTACCACAGATTGTATATCCTTCTGTCACACCCCATGCGGCGGTGAGCTTATGACCAAGCGAAACTGCTTAAGCTTGTCAGCGAGGTTGTTTGATCCCCTAGGTTTTTTGCTGCCTGTAACATTCCGTGCTCGTATGTTTTTACAGCAACTGTGGCGGCTAAAACTAGATCGGGATACGCCCCTCCCGATTGGGTTACAAGATACTTGGCGGTTGATTCGGTCGGACCTTTCCACATGTTGCAAGGTCCAACTTAATCGTCAGGTTATTAGTGGTCAACAGGTGGATCTACATGCCTTTTCTGATGCTAGTAATAGTGCGTACGGTACTGCCATATACATATGCAATGGTAGTGTAGCGACGCTGGCTATAGCGAAGGCCAAAGTAGCCCCTATAAAGAAAATTACAGTTCCTAAATTAGAACTTACTGCATTGCTTCTGTCTGCTCGTCTAATAAAGTTTACATTGGATGCTTATGCAGACATACTACAGATTAATAACGTCTATGTCTGGAGCGACAGTCAAATAGCGCTTTCATGGGTACACAGCCAGAAAGTGTTACCTGTTTATGTTTCTAATCGCACTGATGAGATTCATGACTTAGTTCCTACAGCTACATTTCGCTATGTGAGCACCAGGGTAACCCCAGTGACATAATTTCACGGGGGATCTCGGCACAGCAGTTTATGTCTTCCTCTATTTGGTGGCATGGACCTCCATGGCTTACATCTCCAACTGAATGGCCTCAGGATTTCAGGGGATGCATATCTGATCCTTCAAGTCGGCCCCAAGATGATGTGTTAAGTAGTTCGAATGTGAGTACTACACATCAGGATAACAAGTTGGTAGAGTGGGAACGTTACGGCAGCTATGATCAAGTAATACGGGTATTTGCATGGATATACCGTTTCATTAACAACATGAGAAGTCGGGCTCACGGGTCTTTCCTTAGTGAAGATTCGAAGCATATCAGACTCCATGAATTGAGATCAGCAGAAGCAAAACTAATATGTTGTTAGCACAAAAGGAATCTTATCCTACTGAACATCAAATCCTGAGCAAGGAGTCAAAGGCCAAACCCTCAAACTTAATGAGGCAGCTAGGATTATATATGGAAGGAGGCATCATTAAGTGTAGAGGCAGGATACAAAAAGCGGACATTATTGATTCTGCTAAATATCCTGTCCTCCTTAGCTCCTCTCATTTGATTACCAAAATGTTGATTCGCCAATGCCATCGGACCTGCCTACATTTTGGTGTAAATTATGTTCTGGCGTATATGCGACAACGTTGGTGGATCTCTAAGATGCGACAAGCAATTAAAGGGATCCACAATAGCTGTACGATCTGTAAAAGATTACAGGGTAAGCCTTACTCCCCAGTTGATCTACCTCCCTTACCTGAGTTCAGGGTACAAAGGACTGAACCATTTCAGGTAACCGGGGTGGACTACACCGGAGCGATTCATGTTAGGGAATCGCCCGGTACTATCATAAAGGTATATGCCGTCCTATTCACATGTTCGGTAACCAGAGCGATTCATATTGAATTGATTGACGACCTATCCAGTGAGGGGTTTTTGCATACTCTACGACGCTTTGCAGGCCGCAATGGTTTCCCTCAAATTATTATGAGCGATAATGCGACTTGTTTTGTCGGGGCCTCTAAATATCTCCAGTGTTTAATGGATGACGCTCAGGTTGTGGCTACCCTCACTGGAAAGGGTTGTCAGTGGAGATTTATACCAGCACGTGCACCATGGTTCGGGGCGATTTGGGAGAGAACTATCGGTATCGTCAAATCTGCCATGAAGAAGGTATTAGGAAGGGCACTGGTGACCAGACGGGAGTTGCAAACCATCTTAATAGAAATTGAGATGTCAGTCAACGACAGGCCCTTGACCTATACCTCGGCAGATGTTGATGACCTCTTACCCATTTCGCCTTCTATGCTAACACATGGACGAACCCTTAATACCTTTCCTAGATCGTCCGTAAATGACGAAGATCTGCATGACCCTACGTTCGGCAATGCTGACGCCACACGTCGTCGCTTCCAGTATGTAAACAAGGTGTCCGACGATCTATGGAAACGGTGGACCCATGAATATTTGCTGTCTCTTCGCGAGCGTCACTCTCATAAGATCAAAGGGACGAATCAACGATGGCCTCGTATCGGGGATATCGTTCTGATTCATAATGAGCGTCCTAGGTTATTTTGGAAGCTTGGGAGGATTATCGATTTGTTCGAGGGCATTGATGGTCTTATAAGGGTTGCTAGAATACGAACTTCGATTGGGGTTACTACTCGCCCAGTCGTAAGGTTATATCCCTTGGAGCAGGATGTAGAACTGCCGGATGATCCTGGCGTCTCTACTGATACCCCTCCGCGGGAGAGTGCTGGTGACAGTGCTCCTCAAGGTGGGGCAGCTGATGATGAGAAGGATGATCCTCCTCAGGCTTCAGGTGGCGCTCGTCCCAAAAGGAGGACGGCTATGAGTTCCATGGATCTTTGGAGATCAAAGATCAAACAAGGTGATCTTTGACTTCGATGTCCTTTTTTTGTTCTCTGTATATAGCTCCTGTATATCATTTTTGGTGGCGGGCAATATGTCGGGAATAGGGTAATGATCCCGACAGGTTTTGGTCCAATAGGACATTGAATTTGGCGGTATCGTATCGCTTGTACGATTTCGGCTGGTTCTTTGTGTATTGTAGTTTATTCTTAAGTTAGGTTAAATATTAACTGTACTGTATAAATATCTACATCAGCTCTAGATGTATTATGAAACCAAGTTATGGGTTATAATTATTATGAGCCGGCAGCCATATGTAATTTCGCGAAGCGATCGGACGCCGGCCCTTTAGTCTCTCAATCAACACCATACAGCCAACATCTCCTCCCCCGGCTCTGACTCAACCCACAGTTCACCATGTGCTACAAATATTAATCTATAACAATATTAACAACAGTCCTACATCACCAGTCCTCACTCCTCTAAGCTAAGTTCATTGTATCGATATTGTATTATGTGAACATTCCTACATGTCATGCAATTGAATTAGCCGCGTGTGGGAGACTGGATTACACCCATCGAATACCTCGTTGGTAATTATATTATAACTATTTGTTGGGTTATTTCATGTACCAGTGATATACAATTTAACCTCTCTATCTAAATTCCCGACAGTGACATTGAGCTGCAGAGAAGTAGTACTGTACAAAGGCTAGAGTTAATACCACTCAGATACATTATACGTAGTCTGAAATAATGATTTGATATTATAGTTAATAAAACATATTGTTTGATGGTAAATACATTAATATTAAAATAATATATAACTGAATGTTCATTACCATGTAAGGAATTATACTTACGCACAGCGAATATTTGTTTATCCTACTTAAGGGGGGTGACCTGCTTTTTGTTATTTCTGTCCTTGTCTCTCTTTCTCTGGTTTGTATCCATTCGGCCTCATTCAGAAAACTATTTTAAGACGTTTATCCCCATCTAGGTGTCGATTTCTTCCTGGCGAGCGATAGCGATCCAGCATTTTATGAAGAAATCCGGCTTCGCCGGAGACATTTTTCTATAGAAAAATTTACAAATTTAGCCTGCTGTCAAACAAAAATAAAAAATATACTGGCTCGCTACCGTTCACCAGTAAAAAATTGACACCTGGATGGGGATAAACGCCTTAAAACAGTAGGCTGAATGGGGCCAAATATATACAAGCCAGAGAAAGATAGAAAAGGACAGAACATAAACAGGTCACCCCCCTTAAGCTGTTGTTATATTTGTTTTTATCCAATCAGTATGATAACTTAATTTTATGTTAAGTTAGGCTTCCATCAAGTCATGTTAATACATATCTAGTAATTTGAATCCCTTGTTAACCTTTCAAAGCTGACTACCAAGCTTAATTTACGCGTATATTGATTGTATTATGCTTAGATCTGCCTTCCCCTCCTTTCTTGATGACCGGTGCTACAAACAGTTTAGCTGCCTAATAGCCTTCTCGAGGTAGCAGACATCCCTCACAACCACCTAATTGGTGTTGACGTGTAATATAGTGCTACGATTAAACTTCAAAACGACCGAAGAGCCTCCTCGTTTAGCTTAAGTCCACTAATGTCACCCATCAGTCTCTCTCTCTCTCTCTCTCTCTCTCTCTCTCTCTCTCTCTCTCCCTAGTTTATATAAATGATATAGATGAGGTTCTCACCTGTACAATCTCAAAGTTTGCAGATTATACAACAATTGCAAATCTGGTGGTCCCTCGGATATCCACCCCCGGCAGGGTTGGGTCATTGACACAGGGCCCTCCCGGTCGTGATCATGCGACTGTGTCAACAGCATTGCAACGTCCCAAAGCTGCTCGTCGGTGCAGCTTTTTCTTTAGTAATATAAGGGGACTTCACTCTAACATCAATTCTGTACACCAATTTCTTCAAGCAGAATCCCCTACTCTCCTTTTTTTGACAGAGACTCAAGTAACATCCACATCTGACACATCTAGATTTAATTTTCCAGGTTATCAACTGCTCCAAAATTTCAGACCTAAAGGAGGTGTATGTTGCTTCGCAAAATCTGAAATTGCCCTGGAGGAGGTTACTAGTTTCAATTGTCCCTATTTTGATTATTCTATATACAAATTAATTTCTGCTGGTAAATTTAAATACATATGTTGCATCTACCGTTCCCCAAATACTCCTCCAGAGCAAAGTCTGTTTGATTCTCTGTCCTCACAACTCCGTGTCCTCAACTTAAATGCTTCTTCTGAATCACTGTGTTGGGTGATTTAATGTCCATAATGTTGAATGGCTCACTCATTCAGCCAGGACTGATGATGCTGGTCTTGAATGTGAGCTATTTGCAGACTCATTTAATCTCACTCAACTAGTCAACCAACCCACCTGTGTACCAGATAATCCTAATCATAATTCCCACCTACTGGACTTATTTTAACAACCAATTCAGAAAATTATTATGTTACAGTGAGGTCCCGCTTGGATCTTCTGATCACTGTCTGATACAGGCCACCTGTCTATCACCTACCACACCTTCCCACTCTGAACCTGTTTTGGTGACTAAATGGCATTACGATAGGGCAGACTGGGAGGGTCTTCAAGGTTTCTTTATTGATATTCCCTGGACCTCTTTCTTTTTTAATGATGCACACTCCACCTTGAGCCACATACAAGATTTTGTAAAAATTGGAATGGAAACTTTTATTCCTCATCAAAAGTACAGTAAAAGATCTAATTCACCTAAATGGTTTGACCATAATTGTGCTAGAGTAACTGAACAAACAGCAATAGCCTACAATGCATACACAAGATAAAAAACACATGAAGCCTTTAATTAATTTAGAAACATCAGAAATCACGCCAAAACTGTATTAAACCTAACTAAATCAAACTTTCTCCATAAGCAGGCAAATAAACTTCTAAATAATCCAAATGATAACAAAATATTTTGGTCTACTCTTAACTCATTCAAATCCATCTTCACTACTGCTTCATCCATTCCACCATTAAAATCTCCGACTGGCAATCATGTAAGTGACCCACGAGGTAAAGCTAACCTTCTTGCGGATATTTTCTCCACCAACTCAACCTTAGATGAAATAAATCAAGAAGTCCCTGTACTTAATTTTAATTCGCCTGAAATTCCCTCACCTAACCCTTAAAAAGCGGCTCACCACTTAAGTCGTGTTGAAAAAACTGGCAAAAAACGGGTGAAAAAAGGGTGGAAATCGAGTGAAAATGGGTGGGATAGTAATGATCCATACGTCCGACATCTGTGGCCTCCCGGCCCACACTAACTCCAGTTCCCCCACCGCGCGTGAGGATGACAGTGTAACCAATAGTTCGCTAAAAGTGAGCAAGGTAGCAAAATCTGCTAAACTTCCATCTTCGAGGTAACACTGTCAGTGCTCCACGAGTGCTACGTAGTTGTATGTGGCGTCATTGTGTAGCGATTTCCACCTAGTTTTCGGCGCAATACAGTTCCTTTCATACTGATGGTTGATATAGCAGTCAGAACGGCCCAGAAAGGCCCAAAACGGCCACAGAGCACCCGCTAGAGGAGGCGATCCACACCAGACATGTCAAAACTATTTTGCAGAATCTCTCAGTAGATAAGGCTCCTGGTCCAGATGAAATTCCGCCAATAGTACTTAAGAAGTGCTCCTTGGTGCTCGCTCCTGTATTGGCAAAAAAAATCCGTCTGTGTACTCATACCTCATGCTTCCCAGTACCCTGGAAAGAAGCAAACATCCATCCAGTTCCTAAAAAAGGTGCCTCTTCAGATCCATCAAACTACAGACCAATAGCTATAACTTCCACTCTTGGCAAAGCTTTGAATTATATTAAATCACATAATTAAGCATCTGGAGAATAATAAATTAATCAGTGATAGGCAATATGGTTTTAGACGATGTCGATCAACTGCAGACATTCTTTGCCTTCTTACGCATAAAATCAACCAAGCTACAGACCAACATGGTGAAACACATACATAAGAACATAAGAACATAAGAAAATGGGAGTCTGCAGAAAGCCGATTGGCCTAAGCAAGGCAGATCCCTGTCCCACACAACCCTGTCAATTACAAAGCCCAATTATAGGCTCAACACTCTAATACCCTGAGGATCATCTTACCAAAACTGTTAGAATACAATAGCACTGGATATATCAAAGGCATTTGATAGAGTCTGGCATCAATCCTTATTGTCGAAGATGTCACACTACGGCCTTGATCATTAGTTCCACTAATTTCTTCTTATCTTCATAACAGAAAAATATGTGTAATGGTAGATGGCCTTTATTCTCAATTTCACTCAATAAATGCTGGTGTTCCCCAGGGATCAGTTTTGGCCCCAACTCTGTTCCTCATTCATATCAATGATCTCATATCTACCACTCATAATCCAATACATTCCTACGCAGATGACTCAACACTCCACAGTTCCTTCACATTTACCATTCTTTCACCCAACCCGATCTTATAAATTCAAAAATAACACTGCAATTTCTCTGAACCAGGACCTTTCTAGAATTAATGAATGGGGACAAGAGAATCTAGTTTCCTTTAATGCACAGAAAACCAAGTACATTCAATTTTCTAACCGACAGAATCTCACTGACTCCCATATATTTTTGAATGATGTAAATATTCCCACTTCCCCTAGTATTGACATTCTCGGTGTAACATTAACTACTAACTTGAGCTGGACACATTATGTTAGAAGCATTGCTAAGAATGCCTCTAAAAAACTGGGACTCCTGTACAGAGTTCGAGAATTCTTCACTGATGAGCAGTTGGCCGTAATATATAAAAGTCAAGTGCGTTCTCAGATGGATTACTGTTCACCTCTGTGGGGTGGAAGTGGAGTGGTTGCATTGAGGCAGTTGGAAAAAATTCAAAATAAAGCTATTAGATTAATCAATAACCCTGCAATCACAGGACCTTCCTACATTATCCATACGAAGAAACGTTGCATCCCTTGCATTATTCTACAGATATTTTCACAGCAATTGTCCGAGGAACTTGCTTCAATTGTGCCGCCTCTCCACATCTTTCCCCGTAGAACTAGGGCAGCTGAGAGCGCCCATGAATTTACACTTTCTCCTCCACAATGCAGAACTTCTGCTTATCAGAATTCATTTATCCCCAGAGCTACTACTCTTTGGAATTCACTTCCCTCGAATTGCTTTCCACAAACTTACAATCTACAAATGTTTAAATCCAGTTGTTACAAACATTTTATGAATGGAGGATGCCTCTAGGCACATGGACCTTTTTGTTTTATCTGTGTTTTTCCTTCCTCCGTTCATTGTCTCTTTAAAAAAAAAAAAAAAAAAAAAAAAAACTGTACTCTCAAACGAACATGTAGATGATATGCATACAGTATATAACATAGATACGCTATCAAGTTTGGCTCAAATTTGGCAAATAAGTTTTAATGTGGATAAATGTACAGTACTCCATATCGCGACCCGAAATGTGAAAGCAAACTATTCAATGAATGGCACTCAGCTTAAGAGTGTAGACAGAGAAACTGAGTTGGGAGTAACAATATCGAGTAACCTAAAACCCAGTCAACAATGTTCAGAAGTTGTTAAGAAGGCATATCAAATAATTGGCTTTATAGGCACATCATTCGAGCATAAATCCAAAGATGTAATCCTCACACTTTACAATTCCCTAGTCCGTCCTCTTCTGGAATATTGCGTTCAATCCTGCTGCCCCTATTACCAAAAATATATCGATAAACTTGAACGAGTTCAGCGTAGGGTTACCAAAATTATACCTAATCTAAGAAACAATCCATACGAGGAGCGTCTTAGAGAATTAAGTATATTTCCTTTAAACCAGCGCAGATTTTAAGAGGTAACCTAATTCAAGACTTCTAAATCATCAAAAGCATCAACAATATTAGCTGTAATAAGTACTTTACGATCGACCAATCAAACTACACACGGGGAAATGGTTGCAAAATTCTTGGTAAATGTTTTAACTTGCATGAATCTAAGAATTTCTTCTTCAATCGAGTTGTGAACTTGTGTAATGTGTTTCATCGAGATGTTATAGACTGCAGCACCGTTGATTCCTTTAAACATCGCCTAGAGTCCCTAGACAAACACCTCGCTTTATACCCGCGACTGCAGCACCGTTGATTCCTATAAACATCGCCTAGAGTCCCTAGACAAACACCTCGCTTTATACCCGCGACTGATTGCATTTGTTAACGAATGACCTTTTTGTCAGATACATTGTGTTATGTTATTAACTCAAATGTTTCCCTTTTAACATCTCCTAACCCTACCAAGGACATTAGTCTTAAGGCAGTGTTTCCCTTTCTAATTGTCCCTTACCCACTGTGAACCACTGTTGGACACTTTGAACAGCAGTGATTTAGAGGGCAAGCAACCTCGAGAGGTCGCTAGACATGTTGTTGCTAGACTTCTTTTGTACTATTTTCTAATCCTTTGCACACTCTCTCTCTCTCTCAAGAATGGTCCGTTTTTATTGTGGATTTGTTTTCTTTAACGATGCTGCTTGTCTGCCTGTCCTTTCAAACGTTTGTCGTATATTGTCTATGTGTATGAAGAAGAAACATTGGCAGGCTGTCTGTAACAAATGTCTCCCCCAAAGGCAAGAGAGTGACAGAGAGCAAAATTCAATGTACTTTAGGGTAAAAAAGCCTGGACACACTAAGCATAAAGAAGTCAAAGTCATAATATGAAGGAAAGATTAATTAAGGAAGAGAGTTCAAGAGTTTGCTTGTTGAGTAGAAGAAAGACTAAGGAAATGTGTTAATTCTGGGGCTGGAGAGCTGAACAGAATAGGGATGGGATTGTGTTGAAAGACGAGTGCCTCCCACTCGCCGTAAGGGAGAGAGTATGCACTGAGAGAGCTCTGACAAATTTGTTTTTTGTAGTATCGATAGAAGCATGAGAAAGATGCATTGTGGTATGTATACAGAGATAAAATGGATTTGTTGGAGTAGTGAGTTGATAAGACAGAATGCTTTGGAATTTACTCTTTTAAGAAATGTGGTATGGATGGAACATCCACACAAATACAAACAATACTTGATACATGGATACAGAGAAAGTCAGCCAATCATAGTGCGGGAGGTGGGGAGGCGTGACTATAAAGGCTGTCGCGCGCGGGCTGCTGGGGTCATTTCCCCCTCGGAGCTCACCTGGTTACCACACTGCAACCTACTTGCTCTCTCTCGCCTGGGCATAAAGGAGAACCAGGAACCCACCTTTCCAGTTACCCTGCCCTCACCTAAAGTCTCAACACAGACTACCCCTGACCTCTCCTCACTTTCGCCCACTCGGAAGATGCACCATCAGTATCCTGCCGCCTGTCGTCACGTCGCTAGTCTGCAAACATACAGTCAAGCGCTTCAAGAGGGACGACAGAAGGTGGACGGAAGTGAGGACTTCCGGAAGAGCTACTGGCCATCTCTGAGGTGGTAAAGCACAGTTCCAAACACACACACACACCTGAGCCAGCATACCAGAATATATTTGATTAACACTCCACGAGCGGCTAGGTCGGTAACTTCTACTACCTGCCAAGCGGGTGGTTTTACCCTAAACGAGCTTATTTCCGTGCTCTTTTTCATGCATAAACAAGAGCCAGAGCATAATACAAGTATGTATCGTGAAAGGGCGATAATTGAGCTTTCCAATGACACCAGAACCATCCTTCTACGATCACGGGTTGTCTTGCAACGATCGTGCAACACGAAGGAAAAATCCCTAAAATACAGTAATTTCCTGACAAATTTCCCTGTCTAGGGAGGCAGTAAGTGTGGATGTGTGTGGAGCTGGGCTCAGTGCTGGCGCGGGAGCCGTGCCAAACGGTCAGAGTCAACCTACACTCCTCCCACCGCTCGGACTCTCTCTCAGAGCCAATTATGTGCTCAAAATTGCTACCGACTTAAGGCGGGCCACGCCACATAGTCCTTTCCTCTCTAGACCGACTTAAGTCCGGCCCCGCTAAACAAGGGGCCCAAGGGACCAATATTAGGCCCGCATACGATAAAGGAGTACAAAGGAAATCAAGCAACAACAGATCTAGTGACCCTTCTAGGCTGCTTGTCCTCCAAAACACTGAGGATCAAGTGTCCAAACAGTGGTTTAGAGTGGGTAAGGGAACATTGGAAAGGGAACTACTGCCCTGCCACTAACGTGGTAGGACTAGGAAGTTAGTAGGGGACATATGGGTTAGTAACTGAGGGGAGGATAAAGTTATTCATTTACAAACGCAGTCAGTCGCGGGTTTGATGCGAGATATTTGTCTAGGCGGAATTTAAATGAATCAACGGTGATGCAGTCTATAACGTCTCGGGGAAGCCCATTCCACAAGTTGACAACTCGATTGAAGAAGAAATTCTTAGATTCGTGCGAGTTAAAAGATTTACCAATAATTTTGCAACCGTTTCCCCGCGTGTAATTAGATTGGTCGATAACGAAGTACTTACTACAGTTCATATTGTCGATGCCTTTGATGATTTTGAACACTTGAATTAAGTCGCCTCTTAATCTGCGCTGGGTTAAAGGAAATAGATTTAATTCTCTAAGACGCTCTTCGTATGGTTTGTTCTTTAGGCTAGGTATAAGTTTGGTAACTCTACGTTGAACTCGTTCTAGCTTGTTTATATCTTTTTGGTAATAAGGGCACCAGGATTGAACGCAGTATTCCAGAAGAGGGCGGACTAAGGAATTGTAAAGGGTTAGGATAACTTCTTTGGATTTATGCTCAAATGACCTGCCTATAAAGCCAATTATTTTGTTTGCCTTCTTAACAACTTCTGAACATTGTTGACTCGGTTTTAGGTTACTCGATATTGTTACTCCCAGATCAGTTTCTCTGTTTACATTCTTAAGTGGCCATTCATCGAATAGTTTGCTTTCTCATTTAGGTATCCGACATGTAGTACTTTACATTTATCCGCATTGAAACTCATTTGCCAAATTTGGGCCCAACATGACAATTTATCTAGATTGTGTTGCATATCGTCAACTTGTTCTTTTGAGAGTACGCTATTTGCAATTTTTGTATCGTCAGCAAATTTTGAGATTGTGCAGGTGAGACCCTCATCTATGTCGTTGATGTAAATTAGAAAGAGAATTGGTCCTAGTACCGATCCCTGGGGTACCCCGCTACTTACATTGGTCCATTTAGATGCCTTACCGTTTATGACTACCCTTTGCTTTCTGTTGCTGAGCCAATTTTCTATCCATTTCAACACACCGTCTTGTATTCCATGCGCTTTTAGTTTTAGCAGTAAACGTTTGTGGGGAACTTTGTCAAAGGCCTTTTGAAAATCAAGGTATATAATATCTACAGCTTTACTCTCATCGTAGAGGTTGAGGATATCGTGGAAGAAGTCTAAGAGGTTTGTTAAACAGGAACGTTTTTTACGAAAGCCGCGTTGAGTATCTTTAAGTATGTTATTTTCCTCTAAGTGATTTACGAGTCTGTCTCGTTTGACCGTTTCTAGCATTTTACATACAACTGAGGTTAAGCTAATTGGACGATAGTTACTGGGTAGGGATTTGCTGCCTTTTTTTAATATCGGTGTTACGTTGGCTAGCTTCCACTGATCAGGCATAGTTCCAGACTGCAAGGATTTATTGAATAGTAATGTCAGTGGTTTGGAGAGCTCATTCTTAGCTTCCTTTAGAACTCTAGGCGAGATTGGATCAGGTCCTGGCGTTTTATTTACCTTGAGTTTATCTAAACAATTCAATACTTCTCTCTCTGTAACGGTGATATTGCTTAGAACATCTGAATTATCAATCTGAATCGGCGATGGTGTAGGGATATCACTGAGGTCTTCTGTTGTAAAAACTGATGCAAAGAAGGTATTGAGGGCATTACTCATTTGTACTTCGTCTTTGGTGTATTCTCCTTTTTCATCGACTAACGGTCCAACAGTTGAAGTAACTACTTTTTTCTTTCTGATATAACTATAGAATTCTTTCGGGTTTGTTTTACTTTGATTCGCAATATGTAACTCTAAGGTCTTTTTACTTTGCTTAATTAACTTTTGGCTTTGCGTCGTAGCTCTACAAATTTCACCCGTTCTTCGTCATTTTGTGAGGATTTTAATCTATCATTAGCAAATTTTTTAGCAAGCAGGCAGTTTGAAATATCTTTATTCCACCATTTGGGCTTATTATTATGGCCTGGACGCCGTATTTTCGATGGTATGCAGTCTTGCACTGCTTTTAAGTAAGTGGTTTCGAATAACTTCCAAGATGTATTTATGTCGTTATTGTTTATTAAAAAGCTCCAGTCAGTTTCTTTAAACATAGCTCTAAGTTTATGGAAGTTTGCTTTCTTGAAATTAGGGACTTTTTCGATGCTACTATTTGGTTCGTTACTAGTAAAGTTTAAAGTGAAAGTTATCGTACGATGGTCGCTGTTACTGAATTCATCACCAACATTCAAATTCTCTATCAGTTCTTCTTTTGTTGCAAGTACAATGTCAAGAACGTTATTACCACGGGTCGGCATTCGAACAAATTGATAAAGCGAACTCTCTTGCAAGTTCGTATACAAGTCATGTCCAGAGTGTGAAGTAAGAGTATCGCCCCACTTTGTCACAGGTAAATTAAAGTCGCCAAAAATTACGGTATCTTGTGAGTTACTTACATCTGCAATTTGTTCGTAAATTTCTCGGTCAGTTTGCACTGATTGAGCTGGAGGTCTGTATATTAACGCAAGTATTATTTTTGTACCTTTATTATTCTTTATTAGCACAAAAGATGTGTCGACGTTCACAATTTGAGGTTTTGACACGAGGGTCGGGTTAAGACTTTCTTTGATATAAAATAAAACGCCACCTCCATTTTTTATTATTCGGCTGTTCTCAAACATTACATAACCGGGAAGTGAATACTCTGCTAAAAAGTCTCTATCTTGTGTATTGAGCCAAGATTCTGTTATGCCAATCACATCATAATTTTCTGTAAACACTAGTTCCTCTAAATCTGAAAATTTATTGCGTATGCTACGAGCGTTTGCATAGAAAACCTTTAAAGTTGCGGTTTTAGAACTCGCAGATCGTTCTTTCATCGAATTTTTGGTTCTGGTCGGATCTACATTTACATTCATGGCTGTCCTCGGTCCTCGGTCGTTATCCCTGACGGTTTTGAATTTGGGTCGTGTTGGTGGAGCTTTATCCAAATTCGCGGTTCTTGACGGATTAGTATTTAATTCCTTTGTAGATTGCCGTCCTCGCTGTCTTCGGTCCTCCTTCCTGGTTGTCCTGTGCTGAGTCGATTTCTTCTCCGAAAATCCTTCACCGCATCGTTGAGAAGACGCCCAAAACGTGCTGCTCCCACCTGGTTCAGATGAACTCCATCGTCAAAACAAATAGTCATCGTAGTAGAAATTGTCCCAGGTGTCGACGAATCCCACGTTCTCCTTCCTGCAGAGGTTTGCTAGACAACGATTTGTGCTGGTGGCTATGTTGTAAAATCGGCTCTCTACACCGAGCCGGGGGACGATTCCTGAGACGATGATCCTTGATGACTTCTCCTTAAACGACTTGATCAGCTGCTGGTACTTTAAAAGCAAATCTTCCGACCGGGTTCGCTGTACATCGTTGGATCCAACGTGGATGACATACATTGTATTAGCAGGGGCCAGCTTTGATACTTCGTCAACTGCTGCAACTACGTCATCCACACCACCACCAGGGATACAAAAACGCTTCCTGGTCTTAGGTGCCCTGGCGCAAAACTCTGTGAGCTGACCACGTATCATCGAGTCTCCCACGAGCCGGACTTCTTCTATTTCCTCTTCGTCATCTGAGTCTGCGAGGATCTGGAAACGGTTTTGACACTCGGTAATCGGTATGTGTTTCCTGGTCTTGGGGCAAATGTTGTTCCTCACGACACGGAAGTTATCTTGAGTATCGGAAACATCAGCTGAAATGGCTACTGTAGGCGTTGAATTGATGGCAGTTGACGTTGGGGCGTTGGTGGCTGCTGGAGTTGCGGTGACAATTGAAGTTTGTGGCACTCCAACGTTGAGTGTTACAAACTCTTGGAGTGATTCCAGCTTCATGGTGAGGACGTTGATCTTGTTGTAGGCTTCATCTAATTTCACTGTAAAATTCTCTCGTTGCTGGCAGAGCCGGCAGACTTGAAGATCGATAGTAGCAAACATGGACTCACCAAACCTACCGGCGCAGTTCGCACAAGCGCGAGGCATGGTGACAGTCACTTTCTTCAGATCACTTCACTCACTTAAAAAACAATTCACTCACTTTAAAACACTTCACTCACTTTAAAAACACTTCAATCACTTCAACCGAAAACAAATATGCTGAAATACGCAGAAATAGGTTATCAGGGGTGATAGCCTAACCGAAAACAAAAATGTTGAGATACGCAGAATTAGGCTTCCAGGGGCGATAGCCTAACCAAAAGTTTATTTTTGTTAAATTGAAATACGCAATAATAGGCTACCAGCGTTGAATAGCCTAACCGAATATAATAAAATTGAAATTCGCAGAAATAGGCTACCAGGTGTGATATCCTAACCTTAAACAAATATATGTATAACAGAATATGTAACTAAATATACAATTCACCAAATAGAGATTATATAAAAATAAAGTGTGACTGCACACAAGGGGTTAATATACTGTGTCAACAGATGACCCTGGTGTCACTGTAGCCTAGTAAAGCAGTAGCCTACTCTTTTTGGATAAAAAAGTGTATCAGTCAAAGGTTATTACAAGATCGTGCAAGCAACAACTAAAATTACAGATATATATAGCTACAGTAGGATACTAAATACAATATCTACAAGAGTTAATAATAACACAGATTGGCTGGCTATAGGCTAGGCTAGGTTTGGGTTAGGTTAAAAGCTTGGCAGGTTGGGTTAGGCTAGGTTAGTTTGTACAAATACCACCCTTAGCTTAAAGTAAAATCAGTCTGAGGAGAAAAAGTCAAGAATATATCTAGGGGGAAAAGATAAATGAATGCACTTAAATTTGGTACAAAATTTGCTGGAATTTAATATGTATAATCCCCCAAAAAGGTTTGTTTACAAAATGGTGTCGGCGTTAGTCCCTGTAGGCAGGTTAGTTAGTAAACAATATTGTTTATTAGCAAATTAATATGCAAAGCTTTACTTACATACAAGGCAGTTAAATAGATACTTACTACAGTAGGTAATGGGTAAAATTAGGGGCTACGATTTTATATAATATAGTAATAAGAGAGCGTTTGTTTACAAAGCAAAACAAAACAATAGATGGTGCTAGTGGCGCCCTGTCCGAGCAGGAGTCTTGTGATAAACACAAAGTTTATCAGTCAATACACAGCGAAATATCGTGCAGTGTTACTTACTAAGCCACAGGATGGTTAAACGTGCTCTTAACCACCTTTCATGCACAAGAATGAAGAGGATGAGTAGTTAATACTCAAATTATGATCGATATCGTGAGAGCGTTGACAGAGCGTCTGCAGCGTCTGGCGGTAGCACGGGTTATGTCAAGAAAGAAAGAGAGATGTGGTTGACTAACCTGGTGGTTTCTATAAAAATGTATGTGTCCTTCTAGGACAAGACTAAAGGAAAAAGAATTTAGACTCACCTGAATACATAAAGATGATGATGTGTTATGAATTAGTTATTTTTGTTAGCAAAGGCGCCATGCCGAAAGAGTTATTATATAGGATCTGATAGGAGAGATTAAAGATTAAAAGAGTAAAAGTAAAGAGGGGAGGGGAAGAATACTTTTGTTAATAAATGAGGCAACCAGTAAGTTAAAGAGGGAAACAGTTGTTTTAGTTGCCTAATAGATTAGCTATAGTTAGGGAAGGACACTAGTCCATATGAAACATTCATTAAGTTGTGAAAAAGGAAACTATGAAGAAGGACACTAGTCCATTGTGAATTACGTTATTATTAAGTCTAAAATAGCTATACCGTGTATGCGTTTGAGGCACGGTTCATCTTTTGTTAGAACGATTATTGATTAAGGTGAAAGGTAACATAGCGTGTTTGTAATAGGGTTACTTGAGGGTAAATTCGGAAGGTGTCATTGAGATCAAGATTGTAAACCCATATGGTGGAGTAACTGGGTGACGGAACCCAATAGTGTCATTGAGATAAATATTGTAAACCTATATTGTGAAGTAACTGGGTGACGGAACCCAATAGTGTCATTGAGATAAATATTGTAAACCTATATTGTGAAGTAACTGGGTGACGGAACCCAATAGTGTTATTGAGGTAAAGATTGTAAACCTAGATTGTGAAGTAACTGGGTGACGGAACTCAATAGTGTTATTGAGGTAAAGATTGTAAACCTAGATTGTGAAGTAACTGGGTGGCGGAGCCCATATTATATGTGCGAGAGACCTTGTAATCTCATTCGGTAATTTGTACGATTTTATGTCATTGTGGAGGTACTTGTGTATTAACGACGGTTGTGTCAAAGGAGTAAATAGATTCTATGTATTGAGGATATAGATTATATATGTTATAACCTTGGTATTGAGAAAGGATACAGAAGGCTCAGTCAACGTGGGAAAACCTAAAGAGTAGAGGAAAGAAGATAACTTTTGTTTTAGTTAGGCAAAGAGCAAATAGTTCATTAGGCCCTGGTCTCAATAAAAGACACAGCAGTGTTTTGATTTAATTATTTAGGATTAATCACTAATAACGGGTCGTAGGATCATCGAAGCCGACTTGAGTCAATACCTGAATAGAGGGGATTCAGTTAGGGAGTAACGGGAACTTTAGGGGTCCAAAGTACAACCTAGCATGAATCGACGTAATAATCTGCGTCTTGAACTCATCTCGGCCCGAGCCAAGAACCTATTATTAGAGTAGTTAGGAAGTCTGTTAAATAAAATATACGAACTTCTAAGTGACTGTCGAATTATCCCCCGTAGTAGTAGTAGCATAACAGAATTAAAATTAAATACTACAAAGGTGTTTAACTTTTCTGAAACATTGTTATATAAATATATAAACTAGTGTCCCCCACCCCCCAAAAAAAAACTTAGAAGGTACAATACTACTGATTGTTAAAGAATAACATTAACTCGTATGAAATGCCCAGACAAATACATGATTTCATGATGACTAAATTACCTTATACAATATCTTTGGAAAATAGCTTAGATTCCTTAGAAGAAGGTAAATATTAAGATAAGTTATATATGATATAAAACCTCACCTACGAAAAACACATCACACAACGTGTATCCAGGCATTGACTCCAATGTCCCTCGAATTTAGCTTTGTCACTCTTTTGGCATTGGGGAGACACTCATTACAGGCAACCTGCCTTTTTTCTCCTTCCTACGCATAGAACAAGAAATCGTGAACAAATGGGGTGACACGTCTGAAGATCTCGAAACTAATATAGCGAAACAGGTGATGTCCTAAAAGACCCCCCTTGGACCAAATACGGTTAAGTCATCTGGCACACTCTCACTTTCACTAGAAGGTCCATTATCAGCTGTCCCTCTTATTTAACTTCTCTGAACCTTTATTGGCATCCTCCTGCGGTGCATTATCTCCACAGCTTCGCCTCCCCCATATCTAACTGTACAGTACCATTTATCCTGGAATATTGTCTACTCCAGCAGCTTGATTCATTGTTTGCTCTCTGAAACGTATACAGTGTAGAAACGCAAGTGAGCCAGATAACATCAGTTCTAAACTACTAAAATTTGTGGCAGAGCAACTTGCTCATCCACTTTACAAACTTTGTCAAGCCTCAATTGATCAGAGCACAGTAGCGGATGTGTGGAAAATGTCGAAGATTTTTCCACTACCCAAAAACAACCACCCGAAAGAATTGAATGAGCTTAATGTCAAAGGGAATTAAATTATATATTTGTTGTATTCAATGTGACAATAAAGTTATTTTATTTACCATCAGTGTTATCTCGTATTTCCATTTATTCCTGATCTTTGCTCTTTCCAGTACTGCACTGTATATTGGTCGTCTGAGCCTATTACCATGACACGCCATCATCATAAAGACCATAGTCTCCACAATGAGCTTATGAATCTTTATGCTTGGTGTTCCCTGGTGATTTACGCTGGGCATTTAAACTTTCTTATTGTTAAAAATTAAACTCTTTCGTGCTTACGTGGCCTGCATGAAGGTGGCAAATTATTGTTTTCATATGCTCAATGAAGTTTAAAGCTGACTGAAATAGAGATATAAAAGAGTGAGAAAGAGAGAGAGAGAGTTCATTTCTTAGAGTGTATTCTTCACAGTGCTGCTGCTAGTCCTGTGTAGTTTGGTTTACTAAAATACAAATGGTGCATTTCCTTTAAGTTCATGCCACATTAACAAAGCTACAACACTTAGTTTAGCAGGTAGCATTATAGGGTTATCAATGTTATGGCATACACTAACCGCTTAATTATTCCTCATATGCCCGAAAGGATTACATCAGTATTGTGCTCGGCACTCTCTCGTGGTCCACGACAATGGAAACAAAAATAATTCCGTGGTAAATCAAAGAAGTATTGCTGAAGAGCCTCCCAGTTGGCAGCACCAAAATGCTACAAAGCACTGCTGGCTGGGGGGGTCAAAAGCCCGCACTGGAAGGACAGAACAGGTAACAAAGATAAAGTTACGATCGAAGGAGCCCATCGGAGAGATCATATTTATAGCGCAAGCAGAAGGATTACAGGTTAGAAATTAGTCAAGAATGTTGGACCAATTTCCAGGGCTGTCCGAGATACAGGTGGGGTGCTGAACTAACTGATCTAGGTCATTTAGGATAGAAAAGATGTAGGCTTGTTCACCAGATTGGTCTGTGAAATGAGAGGGGAGCCACTGATGGTGGTGAACATTGAAATCTCCTAAGATGGAGATTTAGGAGAAGGGAGGAAGGAATGTGTTCCACTTTAGAAGTAAGATAGTAATATCATTTTGGATAGACAGTGGCGTTAGGGGAGAGATAAACATACAGACATATGTAGTGAGAGAGTGACAAGATAGCTTAAACCAGAGAGTTGAAAATTCAGAAAAAATAATGTTGGGAACACGAGAGCAAGACAGATTTTATTTGTTTTTCTATGTGAGCGAGGGAGACAAAATACAGAACTGCCTGTAGCGAGTGCCTCCCCGAGAGTTGAAAGAGTGACAGGGCCAAAATCTATGGACGTTTGATCCAAAATGCCTGGACACACGGAGTTTGAAGCAATTTAAGTCATAGGAAGAGGGGAAGACTGATTCTGGGAGAGAGTTCCAGAGCTCAGTTGTTGAATAGAAAAAAGCCTGAGAACAACATTTCACTCTTGGGTTGGAGAGTTGCACAGAGTAGGGGTGGGATTGTTTTGTAAGATGGGTGCTACACGCTCTACGAAGAAAGGGTGGTATACACTGAAAGAGCTCTGAGGAACACTGATTATTGTAATAGCGGTAGAATAGTGAGAGAGATGCAACATTGCGGCGAAGAGAGATTCTGCAGATAATTGGTGAGTGGACGTGAGTTAATGAGATGGAAGGCTTTCTTTTCTACTTTGTCTAGAAGTGTTGTGTGATAGGATCCTCCCCACACGTGTCAACAATACTCAATAAATAGACGCACTGTGCCCCTGTACAGAGCAAGAAGCTGCACAAGGGTAAACAACCCCTGTAGGCGGTTTAGCACACCTAGTTGCTGGGAAGCTATGTTAGCTAGAGTGGTAATATGATCTTTCCAAGAGAGATCAGAAGAAAAAGAGATACCAAAAATATTGATAAGTTAAATATGTATACACAACATCCACCTTTGGATTTGAATTGAGGATAGAGGTAGTAGGAGGATACAGAGACATTGTGTTGTCTGTTACCTTAGACAACTGGGTTTCGGTGAGGAAAAGCAAGTCAGGTTTAGTAGAAGATAAATGGTGTTCCACAGAGAGGGAGTTAGAGGAGAGACCGTGAATGTTGCAGAAATTGATAGACAAAGTAGCAGGTAGAGGTCCAGGGTACTTAGAGGAGTCAATATCAGTGGTCAATCTAAACTTGCTTTCATGGTTGGATGGATGATGTAACAGGTCGTGCATAAATAACTTAATGATAATTATGATACTGTATAGAAACGAGACACATGACTGCCACAAAGATTGTTGCCATTCGATGTAAAGTTGACAAACGCAAATGTATTCCATGGCTTTTAAATTGATGATCATGGTAAGATATGTGTTTAATAATTAACCTCTTCAGCTTGGCTTGGCACTGTTAAGTTCTGGGGAAAAAAGATACATTATTATTGAAGGATATGTGGAAGGTAAAATACATAAATAAATAATTGAATTTTTTTATATCGCTTTGATTACTAGAATTCCTTCCTGAAAAATGAATGTCTAAGAATAGACAACCGGAATAGGATGAAAGAACACTTCATGGTATAATTAGAAGGGTAATCTAGAAAAATTATAATGAAATAAATGTGTATAATCCTAAAAATAACTTGTGAATTATTGTTTAGTCTCGATATCCCCAAGAACTCAGCGCTCTAAAAGGTAACCGACAGTGGATGCAAGAGCTGGGACGCAATACCTGTGAAAGGATGGGACAAAAGGCAGGCAAGGATTTCCAGGTGTTCTGTGTTGTGCATGAGCGTGTGTATGTAACCTGCAAGAGAGAGAGAGAGAAATAGTGAAGGGGATCTTGTCTGAAGGATTGTCGGGTTCTATACGGAATGAAAGGATTCTCTCTCTCTCTCACACACACACTCAAACACACACATTATCTCTCTCTCTCTCTCTCTCTCTCTCTCTCATGAAAAACATTCGTTCCTTTCATTGGTACTTCTCTGACTGAATTACATCGTATAATGATAGTCATAAAGGATATAATAAAATGTCATCCTAAAGACAATGTTTAATACAAAATATTATGTGTATGCATTCTCTAATAATAGGCATAATATGCAACTTTTAAATGACCTCAGTGCTGAAATAGTTGGTAAGTATTTAAAGTATACATTAGGCTACATGCCGACCTTCATTTTTTGTTTGTACATAGATAAACTGACAAACACGTTTGAGTAACAACAGCAAGCAACAGAAACCAACATGTCATATACATTTGGAGCCCATCTCTTGTTCTAGTATTCTATGATACTATCTATGTATGTGTCTAGTACGGAGGACTGTTTCGTAAAAGTCCAAGCATCTTTTACTTTGACTATATTTATAGGCCTATACTCCATTCACTTGACCTGTGCATCTGGCTCCTAACTGGTGTTTGTATCGACGTGTATGATTGACTATCGTCTCAGTACTCTAGCTCACTGGCCAAGATGAGTGGCTGAGCTGATGCTATATTTATCAACTCTGCGAAGCAGTGTGGTATCGCGAACACAGATCCCGCTCATATAATGTGCACCACCAACTAGCTTGTCCGTCGTCCGTCTGTTTGTCCGGAAACTTCTCCTAGATCGTTCGATGGATTTTCACCAAATTTCACAGGTATATCCAATTGGTCAATGTGAAAGTCAGTCAAAAATAAATGTTCAATTTAAGTTAAAGGTTAATGTCAAAGGTCAAGGTTAAATATAAGATCAATATTTCTTATTTTTTAGTTTGAACTCAAATGTCTTCATTTTCACTATACAAGTTACTGGTAACCATGATATCTTATTGACATGTATTCTAAAGGGTAAGGTCAAACGTCAAGGTCAAATGTCAAAATAAGTTTGTTTACTAGTATTTCTTATATTAACTGAAAGTTTCTCACTAGGATTACTATGTATATTCTGAATACCTAGGCAAAGGTCATACACAAAACTATACAACTCAATATGACAGGTCAAGGTCACAGGTTAAGGTCAAATAAAAAGGTCAATATGCAAATGTCTTTACTTTTCATGCAAACTTCATAACATTTTTTGAGATAGTTGCACTATAATTTAAATGAAAAGGAAAATATTTCGTTTTGAGACATATCACAAATGTCAAGGGTGAACATCAACTATTCTATAAATATATATGAAACTGATGGGTTTTAATGAAATTAAGCATGTGTCTTTTCTTTTCTGGGTCAACGTTAATGCAGACAACACATTTATTCTTACATTAAGGTCAAGGGCAAAGGTCAACATTTATTATAAATTAAACAGATTACTCTCATTTCAGAAATCACAGGCACAGCCTGTGATTGTCTAAAGGGCCCTTTACACAGTCAGGAGTGCGAGCTAGAATCACTAGGAGTAGGGGAAAATTCGGACTCCTGGGCCTTTTCGCGGTGAAAATCTATGATTCCTAGTGAGTCTAGCGATTCCTAGTGACTCCTGTTAGACTCCCAGTGACTCCCGACCAGTCGCGGGTGATTGGCCCTGTCTGACAAAATGTTCACTGTGTTTAAAGTTTTCGTCGCGAGTCGAAACACTCCCAGTGACTCCCAGTGAGCCCTGGTGATTCCCAGTGACTCCTGGTGACTCCCAGTGACTCGCGGTAATTCGTATCTAAATCGCGGACAGTGTTCTGTTTCAGTTTCAGTTCTCAGTTTCACCGGGAGTCACTGGGATATAGATAGGTAATACATGCGAGTCACTGAGGGTCACTGGGAATCGACGGGAATCACCAGGAGCTACTGGGAATCACCGAACATGCTCTCCATGCAGCAGGGGCGCCTACAGAGATACCTGTATTGGGCGCATATGTAATAAAGGGCCCACTATTCATGGGTGTGGGTGGTGAGCAAAGCGAGCCTATCTAGCTGGGGATTCCTCCCCCCTCCCCAGACAATTTCACAGTATTTATTAATTATAGGTGCATTCTCAAGCTATCTCAAAGTGAAATGAAGGTGGATTAAAAAAAAAATATTATTCATATAAAACTGTAATAATCCTCACCTGAAAGTATAATATATACGGGTACTTTAGTTTTCTTGGTCAAACATTATAAATAGGCCTAGTATGAACCTGTGTAAGTACAATTGCCCAGAAGACGTTGTATTTAACACAGTGGTTGTGTGTAGAGAAGGAAATTACTGTAGGTGAGGTATTTAACAATGTGAACAATGTAGGGTCAAAGTTCCACTAGCCTAATTTTAGTTTACAAGTTCTTCAAATCCCCTGACCTAACCTAACCAAGCTAGTATTACCTATAATTGTTACCCATTTTAGGTAATATTATGAAATATTACAGAACTCGCTAACGAAGGAAAACGAAAAGGTGGGAAGGATTAACTATGCACTCTTTAGACAATACTTTACATATGTTTGTTTCTTAAATTATAGTAAGCATTGATATAATGACCGTACTGTACATAATAATACAGACTTATCGTAATCTATTAATGTCTTTAATGATGTATGAATACAGTCATAATACTTAATGATGGTATTAGAGGACTGTACCTATAGGCTACAAGAGACATACTTGAGGGATGGAAACTTTAAATTAGAGGCATTCCTAACACCTCCCAGTGACTCGTATATAACTCGTTCTAACTTCACTGACTCCAGTATTACTCGTATCGACTTGTATATTGCACTAATCCGAAAGCGACCATTAATTTTCAAATTTTCAATAACTCGCACTTCATTCGCGGTTTTATCCCGGTGACTCCTGGTAACTCCCAGTGACTCGCAGTGACTACTTGTGACTCGCAGGTACAATCCCGCTGAATCCTACTCTGTTGTGAGGGCACGTGAAATTTCTGACACTCGCGGTCATATTCCCCGGAATCAACAGGAGTCATTACTCCTAGTGATTCTAGCTCGCACTCCTGACTGTGTGAAGGGCCCTTAAGCCGCATTGGCAGAGTCAATCAATCTTCAGCTCTCGCTTACTTCTTGTGTTTATCATTTCTTTATCTCGCTTGTGTTAACTTTATGATATACATATACTGTATATATATATATACCGGTATATATATATATATATATATATATATATATATATATATATATCTATCAAGATTGAGTAAATGCAGATGACATGTACAAATATGGAGGTTAGTTGTGAAGATAAGAGGTGGAAAATAATACAGTAACTTTTGAAATACTATACTGTAATCGGGCTGATTATGTTGGCGATGGCGGACCACAAATAGATCACCGGCATCTTACAGAAAACATATTATATTGACAGTGTCTATTCACGACTATTCCCGCGTAGAATCAGTAATAAGTAATAGATAATATAACAAAAAGTTAATACCTTCAAAAAGTTTCCTCTACCAAAATACCATCTGTGGAACTATTAGACAGGTTATTGTCTGGCTCAGGTCTAAATGATTTTGAATCAAACTTTGAAGCAGTAGCTTGCTAATAGGTTTCTATTAAAAAAACAAAACAAAACAGGAAATATATAGTATGACTTAGTACATGGCCCTTCAGGATAAGATTACACATACAAATATATGAAACTAAAACACAACTAACTAGGTAATGCTTGTGATTAATAGGACAGCTCATCATAAACTAAAACACAACTAACTAGGTAATACTTGTGATTAATAGGACAGCTCATCATAAACTAAAACACAACTAACTAGGTAATACTTGTGATTAATAGGACAGCTCATCATAAACTAAAACACAACTAACTAGGTAATGCTTGTGATTAATAGGACAGCTCATCATAAACTAAAACACAACTAACTAGGTAATGCTTGTGATTAATAGGACAGCTCATCATAAACTAAAACACAACTAACTAGGTAATGCTTGTGATTAATAGGACAGCTCATCATATATTTCAGCAAACTAAATCTGTAATGATACAGTTTCAAATCATAATGTAGATAATCAAAGCGACCGATCAGAGTAGAATTTGTTATGAAAAACATATTGTTAGTACATGAACATTTAAGATATATATACGAAAGAAACATATACTCATAATCAATGGGTAATTTACAACCTGTGAAGTACAAATGGCTAATATTTGTATATATATTTTTTGCTTACATTTTCAATGAAAGAGACAGAACCCACTGTCTACTGGTTTAACTTGTATTCATTGTCCTTGGCAAAACGAGAAAAAGTCTGATAAACAGTAAAAGTCACCTTAATCGAAGAATAATTGCTCAAAGTTAGTCGATACTTTTATCTCCATTACCCTGCAGCTAACGACAGTCTGGGGAGAACTACAGAGACACACACTTGTTCTGGATCATTGATTTATAAAGTTCGACACACAGACTTTAACTATCAGTGAGAACATTCTGGTACGAGGAAAAGCAAATGCTGATATTGTTGATAGAATTAGTTAACCCCTTATGTACCGGCGACGTCTTTTGTGTGCGATTTCACCTTCATTTAGACGATGTTACGAAGATTAGGAAGGATATATGGTGGCTAAAAGGATTAATTATAATAGACGGTAGCCTTTTAATGAGTAGACGGCCTTCCTAAGCTGTACAAATGTGTCTATTAGTCACCAGAATATAATGAAAAGTACATCATCGGTACAGAAGGGGTTAATAGTTAATTAATGTAATGTTGACTCAAAACCTACGTCCGTCCGTAACAGGCTTTGCGATATATAACAAATACATTATGATAAGGAAGCTGAACCTAATAATATACAAAAACAATTATCATTGTAAAGTTACTAAACTGTTCGGTCACCTTCAGCCCTCCTTAAGTGTGATCATAATTACAGAGAGCATTGTTTTATATAAAACACTGAAAGGATGGGTGCAGTAAAAGATGGCCACCGAGACCAAGCACAGTCTACCGTAACCCCAAAAAACTTTACTTTAAACGCCAGTGATGAGGTAGTTCTGACATCTGTTTAGTTTTGGTATAGTTCTGGCTTTCTTGGTAAAATTCGAAAGGCCACAATTGTGGCGATAATCCTAATCATCTGGGATGTAATTACCTAACGTTTTTGTGTTTACCTAATTTCGTATATTTAAAAATTGTTGGTCAAAGAGCAATTACTACGATCTTGGCACTATTGTCCATCACCTGGACAGAACTTTGTCTTTGTTTACCTAAATTCGTACATTTTAGCAATATTTCAAACGCTAAGAATTTTCAGTAGGGCGTATAACGGTTAATATAGCCCAATATTGTAAATGCTTCCAACTAATTTGGCTACTTTAAAGAAACACCCATATACACTATATGCATGTTCAGTAATATCCAGATTCTTTCCCAAAAGTTAATAATTTTGACTCTGATTGACCTATACATTACCTTACACCACCACAATATCAAGGGACTGGAGTTCTCGAAAAGAGGCTCCGATCCTGACGCTAATCTTGACTTACAGTGTGCTGGCTTAACCTGAGCCTATGGTATTTAAAACATCGCGCTGGGTGAAGGCATTGTGGGTAAATCCCGACGAATTTCGTAATTTTACGATAATTATCGTTAGTACTTATTCATATGCGCCTATTATATGCTTAATATGAAGATATTAACATGCACCAACAATAAAACAAGAGGGAATAGTATTTGGGTGGAGAAAAATACGAATTATTGTCGACCCTCAAGTCATGAGGTGGGAGGCGAACGAGATGTATATCCTCCCTCCTCGAGGCCTCAAGGCAGACTGAGGTCTCTTTCTCACTTTCTTTCTCTTCCCACGCTCTCGATATGCGTAGTAGACGACCTGGGAACTGGGTTGGAGATATTGGCGCAATAAATAAACCGATAAACAAGGGAATAAGAATAAAATAGATGATAAATGAAGGAGGGGGGGGGAAGCAGGGGATTTTGACACATGTGGAGGAGACATAGGAGATATGGAGAGAAATGATCTCACTTATTCATGCATTCCTTTGTTTTGAGTGCTACTGAGGTCTTTTAACCCTCTCCGACATATGGCGCGATTTTGAGCCCATTAGGGATACTTTAAAGCCTTTGTTACCATCAGGGGTATTTAAAAACCTTTAGTTTAGTTACTTCAACCTCTGCAGTAGTCTTTGAGTTAGCTGTGGGCAGAAAACTAATTTTGGAGAGGTAATTATAAGAGTGAGAGAACTCTATTTCTTATTGCTAATCTGGCAACCTCTGTGTCATATGAGTCTGAATTGGTTAAAAGTCTTTTTTTAGGCCTTGGTTCATATGAGGACGCTCGACCTCGTAGGGTTCAGACTCATATGAGGACGCTCGCCGTTCTTGGGTTAATAATCCAGAATGGATGATAGCCTCTGAAGTCCTATTTTAACTAAAATCACATCACATACCATTAACCTTTGCTGTGAAAATGTAAGCGTAGTTGGTCTATCACCACTGAATTATTCATATTTACTCAAAAATCTATATTCTCTGAACTTACGAAATACAACAAATCATCGATGTCGTTGATATAATGCTAAGGAACATACTGCACCAAAGACAAACCACTGTGAAGCTCCAGAAGTTAGATAAAGTCCTTTCAAATAAATTGTCATTAATGAAATATTGTACTCTATCTGATATATTTCAAATCAGTTACCTCGATACTTATGGCAACTGCAACTTATTATAACAGTAGTTTATGTTGCGACAGTTCGTCATAGGCCTCCTGATAATCGAATAACACAAGATATATATATATATATATAGTTATACTAGTCTTACACAACCTTTGGTTGTAAAAATCGAATATGTGTTCACCTGAAGCCATGCTATGAATCCATAATTGAATAGTGTATTTTCCAAAGATATAGGGAGAGAGAGAGAGCGCGAGATGTATTATATCAGTAGGAGTGTAAGACGGGGCAGTAATTAATGCTAGTAGTCACTGCTGCACGGACTCTCTTACGTTGCTGGGCTTTAGAGCTGAATACACTCTTCTGCATCCCTAGGTCCTAATGGATTTTTGATGACATAGACATTGTTCCACCTATATTGCGCTTTATATCTGCTTCCCTTATTAAATTGGTGTCACTAAATCTCTATATTGTTTCTGTAGCTACGATATTGTTCCGTGCATCGATATATACATTAAATACAAGAAAAGAGGGAAAAGATACACACTACCCTTTCGAATAATGGTCTCTGTGGGGGCCATGGCAATGCAGTATACAGTACAGTAGCAGAGGCTGGGGAAGTTAGTTTCAGAAGAGAATGGAGGTGTCAGGTCTTAACCACACTTTTGTGTCAGTCATCATCCTGGGGAATTTTGTGAGTGATTCAAGGACAAATAAAACACCATATGTATAACAATATATAAGAACATTATAAGTAATTCTGTATTTTGACATTATCACAGATGAACATTTTGCAGAATCTCTCAGTAGATAAAGTTCCTGGTCCAGATGAAGTTCGACCAATAGTACTGACAACTTAAGTTCCTTAGCCCTTGCTCCTATTTTGTCAACACTTATCCGTCTCTGTTCCCATTCCTGATGTTGCCCACTCTCCTGGAAAGAAGCAAACATCCATCCTCTTCCTAAAAAGGGAGCCTCTTCAGATCCATCAAACTACAGACCAATAGGTATAACTTCCACCCTTGGCAAAATCTGAATGTTGTGTTGAAACAGGGGTGTGTGATGTCTCCGTGCTTGTTTAATGTATATATGGATGGAGTCATGAAAGAAATACAAGGAAGAGCAGTGGATGTTGGTATACCGCTGGTAAAGGAAGGACACGAGTGGAAGTTGCCTGTACTGCTATTTGCCGATGATACAGTTCTGATGAGCGATAGAGACTGGGAGTTGCAGGGTCTGGTAAATATGTTTGGAAAAGTGTGTGGAAAACGGAATATGAAGGTAAATCCGGGATAGAGCACTCTCATACACTCTCTTAGTTATTTTCTCGCTTCCCATACGTTCCATATGGCCGAATCATCTCAAGGTGTTCCTTTTCACACTTTCAGCACATCTACCTCCACACATTCTTCTTACATCCTCATTTATCTGTCTATCCCTCCATGTAACTCCGCACACACTTCTTATATGACTCATTTCCACCCTCTCACTCTTGGTTTAAGTTTCTCCACCAACGTCCATGCTTCACTTTTGTAAGTTAATGTCGGCATTTTAGCATTTACATTTAGCAGTTCTTTCGTAATACCAAACTAAGCGCTGCAATTTCTCAGAACCATAACCAATCTAAAATTTATTAATGGGGACAAACAAAATGTTTCTTTTATTCCACAGAAACCAAGTACATACAGCATTTTAACAGACATAATTGTTCTGATATTTTGCACTAAAATGTATTGACAAATCTTCTGATCAACATCGTATCTCTGTATCGGTCTATAGCTTGTTGTGTTTACTTGAGGATTCCAAAACTTTATATCAGTGTGTTCGCTTATGCTTGTTTGTTAATCTGAATGCCTGTCCTTCCCTCTGTCTGACTATCTGTCTACCTGTCTGACAGATGGTGGTGTTGCTGTCTGGGACATGTTGGTATTTATTTCTGGATAAGGTGAACTGTTGTCTGGGGGCTTTACTAATGTGCCTCAGGGGATCAAATGAGATGGTGATAAATGATCGTTCCTCCTGCTCATTCATTCTCATTCTCACTCTCTCTCTCTCTCTTTCATTCTCTCCTCACGTAGAGTTACCAAATTTATACCTAATCTAGAAAGCAAATCATACGAGGAACGTCTTACAGAATTAAATGTATTTCCATTACTCCAGCGCATATTAAAAGGTGACCTAATTTAATTCTTCAAAATCATCAAAGGCATCGACAACATGAACTGTAATAAGTATTTTACGATCGATCAAAACAAATTACACGCGGGGTAAACGATTACAAAATTATTGGTAAATCTTGTAACTCACATGAGACTAAGAATTAATTTTTGAATCTAGTTGTGAACTTGTGAATTGGGCTTCCTCGAGATGTTATAGACTGCCGCATTCTTCACCGTTGATTCCTTTAAACATCGCCTAGACAAACACCTTCCCTTAAACCTGCGACTGACTGCATGTGTAAGTAAATACCTTTTTGTCTTCTTTTTTCTCAGATACATCGAAGATCACTATATGTATAAATAACTAACTAAGATGTTACTCACTTTTCCCTTGATACACGAAGGATCTCTTATAGTGATGTTGGCCCCTACTAACATCAGGGACATTAGTCCTAGGGCAGTACTTCCTTTTCTAATTGTTCCTTACCCACTCAGGACCACTGTTGGGCACTTTGAGTAGCAGTGATTTAGAGTGCAAGCAACCACGAGGGGTCGCTAGACTTGTTGTTCCTTGACTTTGTTTGTACTCCTTTGTACATTCTCTCTGAATGTCTGTGTTCATCTAGCTGCCCAAGTGCCCATGTCTGCCCTGTCCTGTTTCATTTGTCTGGCTTCTCTCACTGTGTGTGTCTTACCTACACAGAGAGTAATTCAGCTAGCTCTCACACACCCTCTCCTATTAGTTTCACTACACTAAACAGGCACACCACACTTCTGTCCAATACACCAACAGAACAAAATATTCTAAAATAGCGGCTATGGCTCTTTCAATTGTCAGGAGTAAATCTATGTTGTTTTCCAAATTCGATCTTCAAAATAAATTTCCCGGTAGAAATGTTCTTATTCTCCCAGCTGTATTTCATGCCAACCCATCGTCACTCCCTCGGAGGGGGTGGTGGGTGGGGAGACAAAATTCTGCTTTCCTAGCCGTATTTTCCACATATAGAACATTTTGTTAAAATAAGCTTGTGGTACTCGGGGCCACAAAGTCTGTGCAATCTGTGTATCTATGTAACTCCCTAGAAATTTATTCCAAACGGCCCCATGGTCTTACGCTGACATATTATAATCTGAAAATCTTGTAACAGCGCATTTTGAGCGACTGTACACTTCTAAGATAAACCATTTAATCACATATATAACTCACACCATTATAACAACCTTTAGAGAACTATAGTGTGTTGGTGTGATTCTCCCTATAGAAGTTCACACCATCACAATGGAGTCTGGTAACTTTCCCCTCTACTAGGCAAGCACGGATCCCACGATCACCAAATGGTATCACACTTCCGTTGCCAAGATATCGAGAAGTAATTGCTAGCAACTTTGTCACACCCAGTTGTCACATGGTGTTGCTGAACCGCGCCCCTCCCTCAAGCAGGTAGAGGGCGAGTCAGTCAGCACACCACCACACCCTAAGGAGGGTATCTCTCTCCAACCCTCTGGGTAAGACTAGTGACCTGTATAAGTGTACAAGTACCTTATAAGTATTCAAGTATCAGTGACATACAAGTGTTCTAGTGATTCCCTTCTAATCATAATATGTTCTCTCTCTTTACAGGAAGATCATTATTAACTTGGAAAACAGCTCATAGTTCTAGGTTGCTATTATTGAGTGCTATTATTAAGTATTAAGTAGAGTACTTATCTCGGTACACACTCAACATCGAGTATACACCACATTAAGAAGTACTTTATAATTGCATTTCCCCAACGCAAGGGACGTCTAGTGTAATATATTCTAATATCTCAAAATTAGGATTAAGGGTTAAAGACATGTATTTTGCTGTTAAATAAACCAAACAGAGCCCCGTGCTTGTTTATTTCAGACCTCTTCAAATATTATTCAGTACATAAAACAGTGTTCCACAGACTTCTACAAAGTGCTACAACTAGGTCCAGGATATATGAGGTAAGAAAATAAAGTTAACCCTAACCATTCTGCTCAGTGCCTATACCATAAACAGCCCGCTACATATTGGTTAGCAGCTTAAAGGGATACGATTAACCCCTAAAGTAAAACGAACCATTAAAGTAAAAAATAAGCCTCCGAAGAACAATTAATTAGACACTTAATAACCGCATAGCAACCTAGACCAAACAACTACAGACAATACATAATACCTGAGCTAAAAGGAAATAACAAAGAAAAAGTAGTGTACAAAGACAAAAGTATTCAGTGAAGAAAGAAGTAAAGTGAAAATCAGAGTGAAGTGGTACTGGAGGAGTAGATTACAGACGTTAGCTACAAAATTGCTGACCAGACGCTCCCCACAAGGCCCCGCGCAACAACAGGCAAACTCTCACCTGACTCACCCCACTGACTCACCCGAGTCACTCCAGAGTCACCCTACTGACTCACCCCTCAGATCAGTCCATAGTCCACACGCTAACCAAGGTCTGACGTGGCGGTGACGTCACAGCAGAGAAGGGAAATAAAGAGAGAGAGCGGCCATAGAATAAAATCCAGGGGATTTTCACTACAATCTTCAATCAACACAGCTGATAGACGTCTTCAAGCAACACAACCTACAAGCAGTACCAATTATTGTATTAGGTTAGTGATTAGTGTTAAACTACAAACACACGTAATAATACTAGTGAATTAATAGCCTACTAGTAAACTTACAACACAGCAATGCCACAGTGAATTATTTTTTCTTGATATCTAACTGCTGATTACTTTACGAATTTTAAAGTGTTACTGTACGTAAATTTTTAACCATATTTTCGGTTTAGTCAATTTAAGTATTATTTCTAGAACTTTAATCTCACACTAAGAGAAAATATACTTACTTCCTTAAATAATTCGCCCTTAGACGTTTTACATTTAAAGGTCTCACAGTAATATATTTTATTTTGCAGTAACAGTACATTAAGAGGTTTTCTAACAGTGATCAAACCCTTCTTTTCTGTTATTTCGTGTTGTGTGTGTCTTTTTCAATTTCTTAAGTAAGAGAATAGGCTATCCCTATAGTGCCTTACTAACCTGAATTTCTTAGTAAGAGAGTATCCCTATACAGTGCCTTGCTAACTTGAATTTTTCCTAGACTTCCTTGTATAATTTTTTTTGCTGAACTCATAGTCTAACTATCATCAATTCATCCTTCAACTTTGGATAGAGGTGTGACGTTAAAGTGAAACTCCTACGACCTATATTCTATGCTAGTGACCTTGAATGTTACGTCATTTCAGAATTTCAGGTGGGGATTATGTTTCAATGCGTGTAAAATGTTCTTGAATTTAAAGTGGAATTTAAGGAATAGAAGTTTGAGCCTCAGTCAGACACAGAATTTGAGAAAAGAAGTAGGGACAAAACTTGCTTCTGACATTGACGACTTGACTGAACGACTAGTTAACTCTTTCAAGGAGACATCGGGCCACCCTGATACATCCTTAGCGCAAGCAAACTTCTAACAATATTTGCACATCAAATATAAGGCCCTTCGTGTCGCCCAGGCACCAAGGTTATGTTATTCTGAGACTGTGCCATGCACTTATCAGAATTTTTCCCCTACGAATGTCCGACATTTTAAATATTTGTACAAAAGCTAGTGTACAACACCTGCATTCCAAAGGTAAGTTTAATATTTATAAATTTCCAGGACTAAGGGTAAGTTAGATAGAGGCAAGTGTAGAGAAGTCTTCAGAAGAACTTACTACAGCTACAGCTCCCACTACAGCTATGACAGTTACAGCTATGACAGCTACAACTACAGCTACAACTACAGCTACAGCTCCCGCTACAGCTATGACAGCTACAGCTATGCCAGCTATCACTACAGCTATAGCCAGAGGCAATTCACACGTGGATGCTCAGTCACAGCATACAGTCCACTTGCCTATGTTAGAAATTATCCCAGATTCCCCGGAGTCACCTTCGGACACTGATGCGAGCATTGCTGCAGACACAGATACTACTTCTGAGACCTCGTCGGACCCAGCTCCCGAGATTCCAGGCGCTACAGCAGAGACTGTTTCCGCATCTCTTCTCAAGTTGGTGCCACGACTCCATCCCAACAAAAAGCCCAAGCAAATTACTCTTGTCAAGCCAAGAAGAGCTCGTAGGTCAGAACCCGAGCTAATTCATCTTGCCAATCCAAGAAGAGCTCGTGAGATAGTGACAGTATCACAGACAGTATGTACCTACTGCAATCATAATGCAAGGAGAAACCACTCTTGCGGGGCGAGTCGCAGACCCAGTCCAATGCCTTCGCTTCCGAGAAAAACTGGTGCAATTCCTAAGAAGTGTGGCCACTGCCATAAAGTTGGTCATACCAAGAAAAATTGCTGGACACTCGATCCACAATTACATCCACAGCAAAATCAAACGTCACAACGCAGATCCCGAGTGCAGACAAGACCTCGCAGGGCAGGAAAACCACAACGGAACCCTCGCCCGACACAACGTGAGAGACCCGCACAAAAAAGGATATTGTTTCGTTTGTACAGTATATGGACACGACACAAAGGATTGCCCTCATGTAGACACCCCGCATAGACCAAGAGAAGAGTCGCCTCCTTCGCGATTCTGGTTCCTACCAGAGTGTCAGATCCTTTAGTCCCAAGACTAAAATTGACAGACTCTGCAGTACAAACTCCCCAGAGTCGCAGAGAATGAGACCCCTCCACGGTCGACATTTTGTGTCACAATCAACACCTTACACTAAGGTTATACGTGACTAAGCCAGTTTTACGTGGTGGATTAAGCCTCACACCAAGGTCCCACACGTAGTCCCCAATACATTCTTGTGGCGGTAGACACCTTTTGACACAGGTATCCTACGAAACTCACAGATAGTTTGCGTAGCAGAAGCACCTAAGCAAATACAAGGTTCCGCACAAGTCCAAATTATCTATGTCCAAGACATAATGAATCTGAAGGATAACCACATCAACATGAAGTCTCACAGATTTAGCTTCACCCATAGTTGTTCCGGCACTGTGTTCGATCCGATTCATCCCCTGCACTGATTTAGTAACAGCTGTTCCAACAAGCATGGGCAGTTAGTTTGCGCATCCTTGAAATCTGTTCCAAGTCGATGGTGCATAGGTCTCAGTTGGGTCAACACTCTCGAAGTACATACACAACACGCATTACGCGTTCTTTCCTGCATTCGATCATTCTAGCAGCGACTATGTCAACAAGCATGACCAGTTTCACCTGCAAGCTCCTTAGAGTGCTAGGATCAAGAGCCGTATTGCAAAACAAGATTACTCTCGCTCGCATCCACAGCTCAGAAGGATTCGTACTAGAGAAGGTGCACACCTTCCAATTGGGTTTCCTGGATAGTTTCTCTTAGTAGTATCCGGAAGAGAAAGGAATTATGAGAAGAATAGGGTATGTCTCTCAGAACTCTACCCGAAAGTTATAGCCGATGTGGAAAGACCTTTTACAGCACAAGTAAGTACATTATCAACGGCATCCAGACCTACTTTGTACTAAGACATCCTGCAGGCAAACCCTGTAAATGATATGAACCGCCGTAGAGTTATAGAATGATTTACGCATCTATTCAAGTATTTTCAGCGCATAGGTAAACATTCTCCTGAAGCTACGAAGACCTAGACTTAGGATTGTAGTCGCCTTCCGCAATGTATGACTAAAAACACTAAATAACTTAACCAAAGCACTTCATAACCCTAAACATAACCCTAGGTAAGTCTAAAACACACATTCTTTCTTGGTAGTCACCAACCGGATTGGTACCCAAGTACGGAATAGTTTTAGGTGGTTGATCACCACAAAGACAAACACGCAGCATATTCTAGCCAAGTTAAGGAAATACTTCCCACAATCTGATCCATCAAAACTCCAACACGACATAGGAATAAGGGGAATAAAGTTTTTGAAAGTAACTCAAAAGTCTAAGTTTTTCTTAAGTGGAACTCCATCACCTCATGGATAGACACCAGAAGACTTGACTGTACATTCACGATCAGTATCTGAGATGTCCAAGTAAGCCAATCTCAAGTCGAGCAGAAAGGATTCTCATCGAATAGTATGATCTATGCAGTTTTTTACCTTCTAAGGTCGCACTTAAAATACAAACTTAAGGTTATAATTATAATAAGATATTTCCAAGTCTTAAGAGGCAGAGCTCATCCAAATGCTTGCCTAAATTCCAGTCAAAACATGCTCAACATTCACACTTATACACACAACTCTTCTCACAAGAGCTCAGTACAACATTCAAAATGCCATGTGACCTAGTCAAGAGGCTAATCATTGGTTACATAAGGAAAGTGATGAATGGATTCTGGTACTATTGGACATGCTAAATAACATACTAAGTAAATCTAGTTGAATCTGACCCCGGAAACAGGGTCAGTTTCAAGATGACGCCCGGGAGTATAACATAGCTATATCTTAATTACTATTCAACATAAATCCTAGTTGTTAGAGCTCAAGGAATCCGATTAAATCAATAAATTTATCATGAGTTAATTATGTATTGAAATATAAAATGGCAGCCCAAGATGATGTCCTGATCCACTAAATTGTCTCTGTTGAATAGTAGTCAACCTAGAGAAGCATTTTCAGTGTGTATATCAAGGTTTAAAGTACCCAGAACAAATTTGAAATGACTTAAATAACCGTTAGCAGGCAATCCAGCAAACCAGGTTTATCAGCACATGGTCCCATTATTACCCTGTCTCTTACCATTAAGCATTTGTAGTCCATAGAAGTGAGGGAGAATGCTTGTGAATAGCTGAATGATAACGAGGTCGTAGGAAGTGGGGGTCGGGCGCCAGTTGAACTAGTTAATAGTCCGTCACGCGCCTGGGCCGAGGATCCGTTTTTTATAGGAAGGGCCCTGCCTAGAACTATGTGGGAAGCCATTGTGGTGTTGTTCCGCTACGTGTCTGTCTGCTGTGATCATAACCTCTCCGGGAGATCTGGGATCTGGGAATCTTTGGCAGGTACCCTTCATAATTCTTGGTTTCTGGGTCTTGACCTGGGTGACGTAGAGGTGTGTGAATTTCAAATTTATGTTTTATATTGTTGTTTCTGTTCTGTCTCTCTTGAGTCGGCCACCCCCAGCTATGGGGTACGTGCCTGAGTATCTATATATATATAATTATATATATACATATACATATATATATATACTCTACATATCCATTGTGATTAAATATTTCCCAGTGTAGCTATGTTGAGGCTACATTTTTAGTTATAATATACTCGCTTTTCGCGATTTTATTTATAAATATTTGCTATATGTTTTATTATTGTTTTCTAGAACACTGAAGATGACACACGAGTGTCGAAACGTTTGTCTGACTGCTAAATAAAGTACTGGCCCCCCCACCTGGTCATCATTTTTATCCTACACCATGCTGTTTACTGCTACCCTGTGTATCCTCTTCATCTATTATATATATATATATACAGTATGTACTGTATATGTATATATATATATAATTGAGTACCATAATTGTGTAAGTACACCCACATAAGTTAGATGTATTTCGCAGGTTCTACTTATCTCTGTAATAGCACATATTAACCCTTTCGCGTACCAGTATGCAACTTGCGCCCTTTATGGGAAATTTTAAAGCCTTTGTGAGCATCATTGGTGTTTAGAAACCTTAAGTTTAGTTACTTCAGTCTCAGAAGTTGTTTTTGAGCAAACTAATTTCGGAGAGGTAATTATGAGATTAAGATAATTATATTTATTAATACTAAATGGCAACCCCCATTGCATGAAAGGGTTAATTACTCTATATTCTCTTTCAGTAATTATCCTATCGCCATTCAAATATTACTTTATTGTTATTCCATTATTCTTTGTCATGCTACATTACACTTGAACTATTCATTAACTATCTATTTTCTGTACAGTATGTCAAGTTGTATTCTAACCAAACCCAATTGTTCATGCAGTCAATGTACATATTGGCAGTCAACTTTGTAACCTAATTGATAAAACCTCATATACCTTACTCGTGCACTCTGCTCTATAGTCGGTTTTATTTCACCTGGCGGTCAATTGAATCCCTTAGCAACTAATTGCTCGATACTTAATCGGATAATATGAAACTAATATGTCTCTGCATTATATTAAGATTAAGTTTATATAATTAGCGACATATTTCACTACAAAATCTTCACAATAACTGAGATATCTTGATGAGAACTTTGCAATTTACCATCAGTATAGTCTTAGCTTTCCCAGTCGATGCGGCCATTTTTGGGCTATTTAGGGCATATTCAGGCACTCCTGAATGATAAATCAAGCATCTGTATTAAATGAAGTGTATTCTGCCGAAAACTAGGCGAGAATAGCTTCAAAATGACACCAGAACTGGCCCCGTACGTGGTCTGGTTCACCCGCTGTGGTGCCAGTGAAACGCGGGAAACCCGCAATTATGTAACACTCGCTCGCTTGGCTACACTGCGGGGAGACACAGAGAGAGACCCGCGCGAGACACAGTCAACCTCAGTGAGCCACTCGGTGCTCTGAGGGTCGGAGGTGGGCCCCTCACGCTCCCGCCCACTGACACTCGATTTTTACGTTTTTTACAGGCTTTTAACCCTTAACTGGCGGCCCACAACATAAGTCGAGTATAATAAATCTGGACTATCTGGCGGCGCGCGACATAGGTCGTGTGGCATTTTCAGCACGTAATGTTGCTGAGAGAGAGAGACAAGTGGTGGCAGGAGAGTAGCGAGCGTATGACTGCTCCAGACCACCGCGGCGAACCTACTGACACGAATCCCACCTCCTCCCTCCCTCTCTCACTCGCTACATACTGAATTGTATGGGGAAAGTACCGAATTACATGCTTTTTGCACTCGTGTTGTGCGGTTGTTGCAAGAAAACTAGCGGTCATACAAGGATCGTTGTGGTGCCATTGGAAAGCTCTGTTTATGCCCTTTCCGGGATAGATACTTGTTTTACGCTCTGGGTCTTATTTAGGCATGAAAATGATCACATAAACAGCCCTATTTTGGCTAAAAACACCCCGCTGGTGGCTACATATTATTTACCGCCTAGCCCGCCAATAAGGTGTTAAAGCCTGGAAATTACTGTAACTTGCCAAACATTCCAGAACGTCACCCGCAGCGATTGGGTTAAGGACTCATCGATCTACCTAAAATGGTAGCGCGAGTATTGTAAGAAGTATGAAATTAAGTCAGATACTCAGCATTATTTATATAAAGTATGTAATTCCTTTAAGATAACACGAATTGGGAAATGTTTTCATTATCTCTTAAATACTCAACTTCTACAATTTTGTCTAAGTTCATGCTGAGGGGAAGGATCCTACCTAAATTAAGAAAGTAAATAGAGAAAAGCAGTAGCAGTGTTATTGTGTGGTGGTGACAATATAAAAAAGCTCTGCCACTTTATTTACGCTTGGAAAAATATTGGCCTTTTACTTTCGTACTCCCATTATCCCCACTTATCTCTCTCTCTCTCTCTCTCTCTCTCTCTCTCTCTAAATTTGTCTTTGTTTCCTTCATTTATTTTCTTGTTTCCTCTTGTCTTTACAATCGTTCTCGCTCTCGCTCTCTCTCCTGTTGACTCTTGTGCTTTCATCTCTTCTCCTCTTTTCCCTCCTTCCCTTCCCTGTATTCATTGTTATCTCCTTCTCTAATTTATTCTCTCCAGGGCCATTATCTTCATTCGCTCTCTCTCTCTCTCTCGCTCTCCACTTATCCTCGCCCCGGCGTCACCTCACTCGTTTTATTGCCTCTGTCGTACAATCTCTTTGTTTGTGACTGTTGCTAGGAAATATCTTTCTCACTCGCTCTTTTGCTCGTGCTCTCTCTCTCTCTCATATATATATATATATATATATATATATATATATATATATATATACACTCCTTTGATATTTACTTCTCTAACATCAGACAATTTCATTCAGTTATCAAAAGAAATTTCAAAGTCAGTTAGGTACAACCAATCTTTCATTAAAATGAACACTCTTATTAGACAAACCCTCTCCCTGCCAAATGAGAGGTAGATTTGTAATATCATACAAGTAAATCAAGATGCATTTGCCCTAATTCTGAAATCAGCAAAGGTTCTTAAGAAGAGAAGAAATGTAATGCACATGTGAGATACCGCTACCTGGAACAGGAGGTGCATTATATATTTATTTATATACAGTATATATATATATATATATATATATATATATATATATATATATATATATTGTATTATGATATATTTGTATTTGTTTTCATCAAAAAATATTCAGTTGCCGAGTAATGTTTAGATATACTTGTATATATACTTTTAGATAGACAATGCCCTTTTTATTTCCTAAGGATATCTGTATTGATATTTCCCGTTCTTTATCTTAATTTACCTTGTTCCGTCCTTTTCATCCTAAGAAGATGCTTACCAATTATCTTCCACCTCTCATAACAACAAGGTCAAGTAAGTAAAGATGTCCATTAACGGTTATTGAACCTGTTAGGACTGATAGTTATTGTTCTGTGTTAGCTATGGAATCCGGTAAAAGTGTGGGATGAGGTCGATATATTCTATCAGTTTACTGCCATTTGTAGTTGTGTTTTCCTTTGATCTTGTTCGGGCAATCTACCTCCCTCGTCACCCTCGCTAACATAAATGTCACAGTCAGCCATCAATTCTAGGCCCAGCACCATTCCCAGGATATGTTGCCCTCCCTATCATCTTGGTGGTGGTGCTGGGTCTTAGCAGAATCAAGGTTATAGATGACACACGAACGATAATATTGGTGTATTTTAATTGGACTACTGGGTTACTGAAAAACGTGATCATAATTTGCATACCAAATTTACATTCTTATCCATATTTGTATACACTACCAAATTTAAATATCTATGACGATCAAGTTGAAAGGTATTAGATGCGAGAGTCTAAGTCGCCACATTTTTACTCAGATTCTGTGAAATTGATATCATTTTCTAGTAAAAATTAAATGTAGCCTGTTTTTAAATAATTTAAAATTACATATTGATACATGCATATTCTTTAGAACATACACATTTATTATAACATATATTTAATTAAAGTAATTAGTGAGGTTACAAACAATTGACCCGTCCAGCCCCGGCTAGTTTTGTAATGTTTGTTCACCAGAACCCGGCCGGTTTTCAAAAAATGGTTTTATTCCAGAAACAATAGCGAATGGGTTAGGAATGAAGGAAAAACCACGAAAAACCGCTCAAAAAGCTTAAAGAATGGTCCTACAGAGCCCCCGAAAACGTATTTTACAAGAGTAAAAAATTGAAGGCAATTACCCCAAAAAACCAGGTTATTGCGCGCTCACGCGCACACACATGGACTTTGAGAGTTTTCAACCATTGGCACGGTTGCGTGGGATACGTACACAGTTCCCATACAAATCTGAGCCCTCTTGAGTGGCTACACCTGAGCTTACGGTCGGCGCAATTAGGGTGACGCGCCAGGCGCGTCTCTGGGGCTGTGCGTTACATACATCGCCGACGCGTCAGGCGCGTCGCTGGGGCTGTACGGGTTAACTGGGATCATAATATATTTCAAAGTAAAAACACTACTGTAACTATTATGACTTCTAATTGTAATAACCTACATAACATTGATGATATATTTATGTAATAATTATACTGTGTAAGGCAACCCTTGAGAACTGAAAGCTTTGAAATAGATATAATAGTAATAATATATAATCTTAGTATATACAAGAATCTTCTATTCTATTTATATCTATTTATTCAGGCCCAATCCCCACTTTTCCTATTGGGGAGGGGGGGGGGGGGCTAACTCAAGACAGAGAAAAAACAGGGAAAACACCAAACACAATAGAAAACAACGAACACACAAAAACAAAACACAAAATCACACACATCTAGGTCACCCAGGAGAAGACCCAGAGACCAGGGTTACCAAGGTCCCTCCAGCACTCCCCCGACCCCTGACCACCTGGAGAGGTTCTGATCTCCGCAGGCAGACATGCAGCGAAGCCCTACCTATGCTATAGGGGTGCAATGCCTGGTGAGTTATCTGCTCAACAGGTGGCGTTGTGTGTGTGTAAGTGTGAGAGTCCGAGTGTAGGGTGTGAGACAGTGAAGCACGGGAACGAGGTGGCTTCAGAGATGGGGTCGTTTCGGGCCATGAGTGAGCACCGTGCCTCATGTGAAGGCAAGATGGCAGGTGCTCGTTGTACTCTACGTGCTTCACATGTCTCATTCCCTAGACTGGAACAAGACCTCACGGGCTTCACTGTCCATTGTAAAGCGGTGAATGTTAAGGCTCTCAGCCTATGCCCGAGAGGAAGTAAGTTGGAATATAGAAAAAAAAAAAAAAAAAAAAAAAACACAAGCCCGCCCACCACACTTCCAGGCGCACCCTGCAAATTAATCGTCTCCCCGGGCCAGGCGCCTGATGGACTATTATCTAGTCCAACTTGCGACCGACACCTTTCCCCAAATGACCACTTGTTCACTCATCTATTCACAAGCATTCTCCACTCATTCCTGTTTACTACTACCTCCCTTGCCTGATCTATAGTCATTCCTCTATCATCCAAAGCTTGTCTTCCACAGTCTCTCCATCTCAATGGGGCTCTTCCTGCCCTGCTATCTCCCCTTGTATCTGACTCACATATTATCTTTGTAAGCCTTTCATCTTCCATTCGTTCAACATGACCATACCAGCTCAGCACCCTTCTGTCCACTCTGGCTGACAAATGTTCCTGCTGCCCCACTCTCCTACGGATCTCTTCATTCCTCAATCTGTCTCTACGAGTAACTCCACACATACTCCTCAAGCAGCTCATCTCCATCACATCCAGCTTTCTTCTCACTTTTTCCTTCAGAGCCCATGTCTCAGTCCCATACATCACTGTTGGCACAACAATTCCTTAATACATTGCACCTTTTACTCTCATTCCGAGATATCTCACCTTCCACATACCTCCCATTGCTCCAAAAACCTTCCTTCATTCACACATTCTCTGTTTTACCTCCATTTCCATACCTCCACTCTTGCTTATCGTTCCTCCTAGATAATTAAAACACTCTACTTGTTCCAATATTTACCCATCCAGCCTCACATCTAGATTCACCTTACGATAACCCCTATTATACACCATTACTTTACTTTTATTGACGTTCACCTTCAGTTTCCTCCTCCCACAAACCACACCAAACTGTTTCTCCTCCGAATCCGCCACCAACGCTGTGTCATCAGGCAACAGCAACTGATTCAACTCCTAATCTCTACCATTCTTTCCTACTAAACCCAATCCTCTTCCTATAGTTCTCATTTTCACCTCCCTCACCACACCATCCATAAACATATTAAACAGCCATGGTGACATTACACAACCCTGTCACAAACCTACCTTTACCTCAAACCATTCACTCAACTCACCAAGAATCATCCAAGAATCTTGGTTTTTCTAATTTAATTTTAAACATGAACGTATGTGATATCACGGATTTAAAAATTGCTAAAACCAATTTAATTACTGGTTAAAAACAATTTGTATTACACAGATATTAAAGATGATGAGATATAGTAAGATAAACACTGTAATATAATTAAAATGTAAGACACATTACACGCATATTAGCCAATCAGTTAAAGGGTAGACCTGGTGAAAATAAAGAAACTGAATGGTTGGAGGTTGGAGCTAATAAAACTTGGTCTTGACATAGAAGGTTGACAAGTTAATTAGAGATGTGGCAAGTCTCATCCTGACGCTTCTAGGGAATTATAGCAATACTAATATCTATAGGTTCTGAAAGACAACATAATAGACTTCCAACATAGCGGCCAATCAAAAGCAGCCTATGTCAGAGTTTATCTTTCATATAATTCAACAACAATCTAGAAGAGAGTTGGTTAAAGCTACACGGCTGATATATTTCCGGAACAAAATATATGTAGCTTTTGCAACTCTTATACGACTGTTGCGCTTTGTGACAGGACCTGTGATTTGTTTACAGTTACATACATTTATTGTGTTTATGTATCTTTTCATTCATGGTCAGCAACGGTTCCCTTAAATATTACATAAGAACATAAGAAAATGGGAGTCTGCAAAAAGCCGATCGGCCCATACAAGGCAGATCCCTGTCACACCCAACCCCAATTACAAGGCCCAATTATAGGCCCAACTCACTACTACCTTGAGTACTGCCCCCACCAAAATGGTCAGGGATTAACACAAGATTACGGGGTCTGCTGAGCGCCGATTGGCCCACACCTGGTAGATCCCCCTCACACCCAACCCATCTCGTCCATATGCCTATCTAATTTTATCTTAAAGCTCCCTATCGTTCTTGATCCCACTATATCACTTGGTAGCCTATTCCACCCATCTACAACTCTGTTACCAAACCAATATTTGCCTATATCTTTTCTGAAACTAAATGTATCTAATTTGAAACCATTTGTACGAGTTCTTTCGCTATCACTGAGCTTTAGTACATTTTTCATGTCTCCTTTATTAATCCCACTAACCCACTTGAATACCTCTATCATATCCCCTCTAACTATGCGTCTCTCTAACGAATGTAAGCCTAATTTCTTCAACGTTTCTTCATACGGAATTTTTTTAATATTATGGATCATTTTTGTCATTCTACGTTGTACTCTCTCCAATGAATCTATGTCCATTCTGTAATAAGGACACCAAAATTGAACAGCATAATCCATAAGGGGTCTCACTAATGACAAGTAAAGTTTTAAAATAACATCAGCAGTTCTGTTACTCACACTCCTAGATATGAACCCGAGAATCCTGTTTGCTTTGTTACGAACGCTTATACATTGTTTTCTAGGCTTCAAATCATTGCTAACAAACACACCTAGATCTTTCTCACAGTCTGAGTTTTCTAATTCCATATTAGCTAGTTTATATTTAACATTTGTATGGATCTTCCCTATCTTTAACACCTTGCATTTGTCAATGTTAAACTTCATCTGCCAATCTACTGACCATTCGTGTAAGGTATCTAGATCCCTTTGCAGACACTCTATATCTCTATCTGAATCAATTTTTCTCCCCATTTTGGTATCGTCTGCAAATTTACTTATCCTACTAGTTATACCTAAATCAAGGTAATTTATGTATATAATAAACAACAGAGGACCTAATACAGATCCCTGGGGGACACCACTTTTGACTGCTCCCCATTCTGACTTGGTACCATTTATGCTGACTCTCTGCTTCCTACCAATTAGCCATGACGTAATCCATCCTAACAACGCCCCACCTATTCTATGTGCCTCAACCTTTCTCATCAATCTCTCATGAGGAACTCTGTCGAAAGCTTTACTGAAATGTAAATATATAATATCATATTACTTGTCATTATCTACTGCTTCATACACCTCTGAGAAAAAAACTAAGCAAATTAGTAAGGCAAGACCGTCCCTGAGTGAATCCATGCTGAGAAGAATTGATTAAGTTAAATGTGTCTAAGTGGTTTCTCATTTTCCTAGCAATAATTGACTCTAGTAGCTTTCCTATGATTGAAGTGAGACTAATGGGACGGTAATTGGATGCTATTGATTTATCACCTTTTTTGAAGATCGGAACTACATTTGCAAGCTTCCATGCTTCTGGAACTATACCTGTTTCTAATGACTTGTTAAATAGAAATGTTAATGGGTAACTTAACTCATCTCTGCATTCTTTTAATACTCTAGCATATACCTCATCAGGACCAGGCGATTTATGAGGTTTCAGTCTGTCAATTTCCTTAAGCACATCATTTCTACTTATAGTAACCGTACTTAACCTATTTTCTATACTATCGCTATATACCTTACGGACTTCTGGAAACTGTGCCAAATTTTCATTAGTGAAAACGGAAAGAAATTGACTATTTAATGTACTGCACATTTCTAAATCATTTTCTGTCATTTCTCCTATCGAAGTTTTAAGGGGACCAATTACATCTCTAACCTTGGATTTATATAGTTGGTAAAAAGCTTTAGGATTATTTTTTGAGTCATTGGCAACCTTAATTTCATAATTTCTTTTTTCTTTCCAAATATCCTTTTTTACCTGTCGTGATAGATTCTGATAGTAAGCAAGTAGGTGAATTTCGCCTTTCTTAATTTTTCGATATATTCCTCTCTTTTTTTCCTAGAAGATCTAATAGTCTATTATTCATCCATTTGGGTTGGTTCTGTATTGATCTAAATTTTCTTTTTGGGATATATTTATTTTGCGCATTAAATACTGACTTGATAAAAATATTGTATGTATCTACCAAGTTTGACGTCTCTTCCTGACTTAAGATGACAGGTGCCTGAGAAGGGATACACTCATTTGGACACCTGGATCAACTTAATTTTTTGACCATAGGGTCCGCTAATAGGGCTCTTCTTAACCCCCCATAATTGGCTTTTCTGAAGTCAGGTATTAATGTTGTATTCTCTCTGGTATTACCTTTCCATTGTATATTAAAATACACAGCATTGTGATCACTATTTCCTAGGTGGTCCCCGATTTCTACAATATTTATCATATGTTCATTGTTACTGAAAACTAAATCGAGAATATTATTACTAGTCGGCGTATCTATGAATTGAGATAAAAAAAACTATCTTGTGCTACCTCAATAAACTCCTTTGAATCAGAGTCGCCTATTTGTTGCTGCCAATCTATATTAGGGAAATTAAAATCCCCCATAATGCACACGTTGCTAAACCTTGATGCTATTTTTATTTCCTCCCATAATGATGTTCCGTCATTTCTACTCATATTTGGCGGTCTATACATAACTCCAATAACTAAGGTCTCACTACCTTCGTTAACCTCTACCCAAACACTTTCATTTTCATTATTTACTCTAATACCTGATTTAATACAGCTTTTTAATGAACTCCTGACAAACACTGCTATACCGCCGCCCCTCCTACTTGTTCGGTCATATTTAAACAAACTATATCCCGGTATATCAAACTCTGCTAAAAAATGCCTGGTTTCTGTATTAATCCATGTTTCAGTTAGCGCTATTATGTCTATATTTCCTTTGCTAACAAGTGCTCTAAGTTCGTTCATTTTGTTACATAAACTCCTACAATTTGTATAATAAACCCTCAACCTATTACTTGTATTTGCCTCTATTTTTCTATTGTTTTTAACTTATTTATTTTTACCTGTTGAACTACTAGACCTAGACGGAAAATCTACGCCAATCTATTAGAAGCCAAACGAAACTGAATGCCAACTCCTTATAGTTTAGTCTGCCTTTGTTTGAATATATTGACAATATCAATTGTATTAGTATTAGCGTCACAAACAAATACAAAACACATTTGTTAAAAAGAATTTTCAGTAGATCACAAATGTTGGACATGTATAATGTATATGTATATACCTTACAGTGTTATGTTATATGATGAGTGTGGTTATTATTGGGGTGTGATATTGTGTAATTTGGTTTCGGGCTGCAGTTTTTTTAACTACCAAGCCAAGTGTTGTGTTGCATATCATTAATTGCACAAAGGAGTTGGGATGAGTTCTATTGTGATATTGCTGCTTGGGAAGTTTGAGTGAAATCTGGGAATGTGTTATTGTCTTTCTCCGATTTCTCGACATAGATCAGGGTTTGGAATTTTAATTTGTTGCCAGATTTGAATGGCTCTTTCATGGTGTGTGATGTTTATGACTTTATTTTTGGTGACGTTTTGTAGTCCTTCAGTTTCGTGTGTGTAGGGATGTAGAGTTAGTTGCAAATCAGATGGCTTTGTTTTGTAACCTTTGCAGAGTTAATAATGGAGTTTTGATAAAGCCGTGGGTTGGGATTGGAGGGTTTTCGAGAGGATGACTAGGGCTTTGATTAGGTGGGTGTTTAATCATGTGTTAAAGTTTCTGAAGCTAAATATTCTTGCAATAGCGTGAATAGCTTTTCCTTTTCTGTCTCTGACGTGGCTGATATAGCTGGTTGTGGAGGTCTAGAGCCCGAGCTTTTTCCCGTTGTTGCTGTTAGCTCGTCGTCCATAATTAAGTCTTAATTCTTTCTAGAGCTGATGGGGAACAATTTACATTTGTTGTTGTTGGTCTTGACTCTCCAGCTTCTTTAACAAATTTTGATTCTTTCTGCTTCATGGTGTGTTTGGCATTAATCAGATGTTATGACTTCTCTTCGTAGTGTGTGTTTGGGATATGTTGTCTGTGTAACTTATGTTTAGTCCATTTTAAGATGCTGCTGTGTCTCATGTGTAAGATGAAAAATGTGGATGATAGGACACTCCCCTGTGGGACTCTGCATCTTCTATCAAGGCTGTCTCCAAGGTTTGAGTCAATCTTGATTCTGGCCTCTCTGTCCACTAGAAAACTGAGACATTAGTTAAGTATGACTGGGTGGTCCAGGTTCATAATTTTGTATTTCAGGTCTTGGTGCTAAACATTGTTGAATATGTTTGTGATGTTGCGCAGTGCATGAAAACCTTGGTAACACTGCTTTGGGTAGAGACATTTCTGGCAGAACTCCCGCATCAAGACAGGTAGAATATAAGTAATTATAAGTACAAAGGAGTACAAAGGAAATAATGCAACAACAGGTCTAGTGACCCTTCTAGCTCCTTCAGACATATTATGTTCCAATAAGTCCAAGGAGGCGGGAGCCCCGGGATAATTGTCACTGCCCCGCACTACACTCACAACAACACTGCGGCCGTTAGAATTATCGGAGGTGGATGAGGTTGCCACCAACGGTTTTATCGTAAGGTAACTTATCGGACTTACTGAGCTCCATATGACGCTAGTGCATCATATCACTTATTATAGAGGCATGGAGATAAGTCCACATGACGCGATCGCGTCATATGAGTTTTTGGTTCACTCTCCCATATGACGCAATCGTGTCATATATGTCTGAGGGAGCTAGGCTGCTTGTCCTTACATAATGTTGGCTAACACTAGACTAGTCCATTCGCCATACATTAACCCATAAACGGCGGCAACGCTCATAAGAAGTTTTACTGGGCGAGGGCGGCAAAGCTCTTAAGAGGGAGGCCTAAAAAAACATTTAAACGGCCCCAGTAGCACTAAAAAATAATTTTATTTTTATTTTTATTTTTTTCCTATTCCTCATATCACTCCTCCAGATCCCCTCCTTCCTCCCTTTCCCCTCCCCCTTCAATGATCACCTATTTTCCCTGTTATTCCCTAATTCGTTGGTATATTTTTGTGCTAACATTAGCAAAATGTGTGGAGGATGTGCTTACGTGCCTAGCGAGTGTGTTACACAACCGAGAGTGTGGATGAGTAGGCTCAGTGTGGCTTGAGGCCTCGTGGAGGGAGGGGTTGCCTCAATTTGCTCCATAATTCATGAATGGGCTGCTCCATGTATATTCGCGATTTTGACCAGAAAAATTATATTTTCACTTGTTTTATTGTTATTACAGGTTACTATCTTCATAGTGAAGGTAAAATAGGCTCATATGAATAAGTAATAACGATATTTATGTAAAATGACGATTATAGGCCTGAATGGAGCCTATAATTATGCTCGCCCATGGGCATCGAGTTCAATACCCCCCCCCTTGCCGTTCCCTGGTTAAAAACAAACTACTACATTCAAATGGTAATTCCTTTCAGCAATTAATGACACATTCTTTCATTACATTGTGTAGGCTACATCAAGAAACACATTTCTTCAATTAAGGAATGATTTGTAGGATTGAATGGGTTAACTGAATCAATCTTACCTTTTTCACCCCACATATCCTTCCAAAGGCTACACATAAATTTATAATGGTGGCCAAAATCAAAAGAAAGGCATCTTCATACTGAAAGGGTTAATATTGTTTCCCTTTTACAATTAGTTTACTTACATATTCATTGTATTGTGTTTACATCCTTCCATGTTTCATCTGTTACGACTGAGGTTTAAATATATCAGGGCTCTTATGCATTGGACTAGTAATGGCATAAATGCTACAACGGAAAGCGCTAGATCCAACCTCAGATGTATATTCCCAGTGAACAAAGAACACAAATACTCTTCAGAGTTCTATATGCAATAATAGGTTATTAAACTCTCAACAAATGTGCGTCTACTCTAGGCTTAATGTTATGTGAAAACAGCCTATTACTAGCAATAACCGAAGGTGCTTGGTTATGGTATGCAAAGTAAGGTGGTAAGGGGAGTTACAGCTTACGTTACTTTAATCAATAAATGTCAGGCACTCCTGCATGAAAGAAAGTGCACTAAAGTCCTTCAACACCAACAAGGAATATTCTTTAAATGTTAGATGCTATCAAGATGCTCAAATCGGAAATGGAACCCAAAAAGGCAGGCAGCGGAACATTGCTCGTGCAGGCTATGCACACAAAGAGGCAGGAGATATAATGCAGTCGGAGCCAAGAATATCCTAAACGCTACAACAATAATAATATTCGCCACGACAATGCAGTATTCCTATCAACAAAATGAGCCTAAGTCGTTTGTGTCTCAATACATCAAACTAGGCTGCGAAATGCTTGTGTAATCATAAACGGGTATGCATAAAAAGAGTAATTGGTTTAATATACTTAATGTCTACTGTGACTGATAAAGTCTAGCTAGAGTCAATGATACGAGATACTAGTGTGCATGGCATGCCGCATAGCCTAGTGCAAATCTCAAGTCTGTGCATCAAATATTACGTTATAATGAAGGGTAGCTCTCTTGAGAAACCTTAATACCGAAGTATTAAGCGTTCTCCTGGCGTACCTCAAAAACAAACAACCGAGCCTAGAACAGTGCAGAATGGTATAGGCAAAAAACCCTCATTCGTGCATGCTCTATTCTCAATGGCACACAGACTAGAATTTACCCAATCAACTCCAGTTCTCAGGTATGTCGTGCAGCTTTTAACTAAAGCCAACACCCATCGGATAAAATACCTTATAGTATCAGACTCCTAGTCTAGCATTATCTAATCCAGCAGAACACTAATAATTACAGGAAGCAGTACTGAACAATATGAGTGCCAACCAATGCTTCGTGATCAACTTATCTTAACAACTAAACATACATGGGTTATATCAGACCTTAACGCACAATACAACTGGCCAGCATGAAGCTGATTTTGCAGAGTTAACCAGAGGGGATATAATGTTAATAAAAGGTGGTGAAAGATATGGAAAATGAGAGACATAGGCAGAGGAAAAGGTTCTCAGGTGCGGGAAGGGAGACAGATATCAAAGGGATAAGAGGGATGCGTTCTAGAAACCAGATCTGAGGGAGAAAGTGGCGAGGGAGCTGTATATATACTAGCACTAGCTCGAGCCACGTGGGAAAAAGCGGTAACAAGTCCTCCAGCCAATACTAAAGAAGCCAGCCAAACATGACGTCACAAAGCATGGTAAAAAACTCCCTCAATGAATCCCCAAGAGGCCAGCCAGCTATGACGTCATCGAGTATAGCAAAACACTATGCGCCTCCCCACACTCTGTTCTACTCTCTCTCTCTCTCAAATCCTATCATTAACCCTCTCCGACATATGACGCAATTTTGAGCCTATTAGGGATACTTTAAAGCCTTTATTACCATCAGGGGTATTTACAAACCTTTAGTTTAGTTACTTCAACCTCTGCAGTTGTCTTTGAGTTAGCTGTGGGCAGAAAACTAATTTTGGAGAGGTAATTATAAGAGTGAGAGAACTCTATTTCTTATTGCTAATCTGGCAACCTCTGCGTCATATGAGTCTGAAGGGGTTAATAGATAATGATAACAGACTTAATGATAAAACATATACTTTGCAATTAAATATATAAAGCCTTGATATGGGTGAAAACAAAGAGCCTTTCTGGACTACCCATGACACGAGCTTTCATATGAAATGAAGCACACAATAATACATCAACTGTAGCCACATCCACTGCCCTGGCGATCCTAGCGAGTCACTGTAGGACAAGCCATGCGGTTCTAACGGAGTGGTTAACGTCACACATCCATAATTAATTGTACACTGCGATTAACTTTGACCAATATCCTCCCCGAGCTGGCTGACATCCCTCAGAGCGCCCTACTTGGTGTTGATGTGCAATATATTGTTACTATTAAGCTTCACAACGAGTCACATTATACATGGGTTCACAATATAAACACCTACCATGGCTTTCTTATATTTGTTTGTATAATAATAATAATAATACTAATAATAATAATAATAATAATAATAATAATATCTATAATTTATACATATGTACATAAAGTGGTTAAACAAAAAGATTACAGGGAACAGATGCAATTAATACGGTATAAAACAAATAAAAAGAAATACGGCGCAATTCACACACACACACACACACACACAAGTCAAGCCATATCATTGACCATAATTAGTATTTGCTGTTGTTTTCCATGTGCTAAGGAACTTTTTACTTTGAAAGTACTTAAAATTGATAGAGCTTTTAATGATTGTGTTTGACGACTTACACAACCTATGAATTAGTCTTACGACAGCCCTCTGTTGTACAGTCACTTATAACCATTTGTGGACCCCCACGTGAACGCGTCAACTAAAATTGATTGTTTTTTGCTTGGTACCCCTTGAGACTGGATGCCAGCCAGAGGAAGGGGAGGGTAAGGGGGGTGTTAGAGAAGGCAGAGTAGGAGGGTGTAGAAGTAGGGTAGTACGGTAGTTACCTTACCCCCACTTTCTTCCCCTAAACTAAAATTCCACACCTCTCTCTCCGCCTCTCTCTCTCTTTCTCTCTCATATTATCAATAAAATACTCACATATATGATACCCCTCTCCCTATCTCTACCAAATTATATACGTTATCTAATAGCACCTAAACTCCTACATTATATGTTAGTGTATTTGTTGCATTTGCCTTGTTATGTTTATTTATGTGTTATAAGAGTTTAGACCAAATGTTGTTAATATTCTATAATTCACTTCCATTCTCACTTATATTATTTATGTATTTCTATTTAATATTACCTATTATAACTATGTCCACTTCCTATATCCGTATAATGCTTTTCTTTGTGTAATGCTTTGTGTTTAGAACGTGACGGGCAGATATTAACAGTTAACAAGTTCTACTCAGTTTTCCCTAACTATTCTTTCCTAAATCTATCCTACGATTAACTTACTTCGGAGAACATAATTTGTATACAATAAGCCTACTTGGTTTAAATAGACGAGGTTTATACAAAGACAAGGTTAGATATAGTATTAAGGCTTGCATGATATATAAGTAAACTGGAGCGGCACTTGGTAGAGAGCATACCTCTGCCTATACTGGCTGGTTCTATATCATTAATATTAATGACCTAAAACAAAATCTGGATCTGGGTTCCTGGATATATTCCGGAACGCTTCCTAAATTGAATCACTTCTCCAAAGGTGCATATTATATCTGCCCACCATATGTCGTGAAAATATGCAGATCGCCTCATAAAGTGAATCACTTAATTCCTTGCTGCATATCTTATTTACAGACAGACAAAGAAACGGAGGCGAACACATAACTTCCGGTAAACAGTAAACTGGTAATTATAGAGTAAACATATAGCAGAATGCATATATATATACACATATATATTTATATATATATATATATATATATATATATATATATATATATATATATGCAGGGTGTACCAGGAGGAAAAAGCATAACTTTGGGAAATCTTCTTTCTTGGGTCAAAGGGCCGTTGAGTCCGTTAGCTGGACCCTTTCTCACCCTGCCACTTCGAACTTTGGGAAATGATAGAACAAGGTATTCTAAGCCTATAATGTTCTATAAGAAATATTCCCAATCACGGCCGGTATAGAGTTATGACATGTTGTAAATAGTATTTTCTTCAGTAATTCCCCATAAGGCTGGCCTAGCTGTTCTAGGGTCTACCACACCTCCATCTAATTTCAATTATTTTACCATGTTATTATATATATATACAGTATATATATACATATATATATATATACAGAATATATATATATATATATATATATATATATATATATATATATATATATACCGGTATATATATATATATATATACAGTATATATAATATATATATATATATATATATATATATATATATATATATATATATATACTGTATATATATATATATATTTAGAGATATATATAACTTTAATGGTTGAGATTTGAACTTTTTGTTATTTAACATTTTATGTTTAGAATACCTTGTTTTATCATTTCCCAAAGTTATGCCCTTTCCTCCTGGGACACCCTGTATATATATATATATATATATATATATATATATATATATATATATATATATATATTATATAATTCAATGAAAAGATACACCATTTGAGGAGGAACACTTTATTGACAAAGTTTTGCAGATAGCTTTTTCAGGCCAGTACTCAAACCCAGCATATAATCAGTATTATTTTCTGGCTATTGAACCTCGTTCACCTGACAGCAATCTCTTACCACAGACCCTGCAGTTTCAACACCGTCTGATAATCTCAATTCCAAGCTGTGTTTGTATAACAGTTTAATCTATCCATATTATCAGTATTTTAATGTTGTTTGGAGTTCAGCAACAAAAACAAACTTAGAACCATTATTGAAACTTCAAAAGAAAGCCATGAAAATAACATCTAAAGTGGGATACCGGTATTTAGACCATACAACTCCTATATTCAAAGAATTGCGAGTGTTAAAACTATGTGATATTTATCTCATAGAATCTCTTAAATTTGTTTTCAATCAGCTTGATTGTGTCCAGAATCAATATTTCCATCACGTAGACAGTATACATAGTCACAACACTAAAAACAAAAACCTTCTCAGACCACACAAGCCAAATACTAACCTAGGTAGAAGATTGGTTACTTACTCGGGAAGTATCTTCTGGAATAGACTACCAGAAGAAATATAAGTAGCTAACAATCATTTAGAATTTAAGCGAAATTGTAAAAAATCACTTAGGCTACTATAAGCAACTATTAAGTTTTAAAACGCCAAGTGATTATCTAAATTGTAAGCATACTACATAATTATACAGGACACTGCTGGTAATTTCCTAAACGTATTTTGAAGGAGCCCATCAAAAATATTCACATTTCATGGGCTCAGCCTTGATAATGAATTGTGAAGATATTGTAATATATTGTATATGTTTTTAGTCTAAATAAAGTTATTATTATTATATTATTATTATAAGCTCACACCTATATGACCAAAACATAATATATTGACGGGCGAAATGATCGATCTATAACTGGAGATATTGACTAGCCCATTTCTTGTTAGCAGCATGCACACATACTGATATAATAGTAGGTTGAACAACACAATAATATATACATCTACAGTATAATGTTTTTCATATTCAGCAACTCGTCGTGTTTGCATCATGGGCAATAAAATAATCAGTAAATATAATAAAGATGATCAAAACCTACGAATTCCAATCATTTCGTTGCTAATTTTGACCTAGGTCTGTTTCTGAGGAAATCAAAATCATCACACTGACTTTCGCAGAATTGATTAGAAAATCACGATAAAAGTCCTGTTATAAAACTATTGGTATTACATTAATTTACCTACGACTGAATGAAATCATAAAGAAACTTGTAATTGTTATGAGTTTGAAGAGGCGGTTATATTAAAGAAAACGGCATATTGAACTGTCAGGATTTATTTTATATAATTGACTTATAATCAATATAATATGCAGTTTGGTGGGGTAAGTCTTCTCTAGCTCAAATATCCAAATTACAGTTGCAGGTGTGTTATTTACCTCTACATTGCCCCGAAGATTGGTCAGACTACTTACTGTGTGGCACATGGGTTGGTCATACGCTTCACTACAGATAGGACAGGCTAGGACGATACGAATGGGCAAGTCTCCTAACAATTGGTGCCTTTGTTCACCTAACAGTATATGGAATGGAAACTTTTATTCCTCATCAAAAGTGCAGTAAAAGATCTAATTCACCTAAATGGTTTGACCATAATTGTGCTAGAGTAACTGAACAAAAAGCAATAGCCTACAATGCATACACAAAATCAAAAACACATGAAGCCTTTAATTACTTTAAAAACATCAGAAATCATGCCAAAACTGTATTAAACCTAACTAAATCAAACTTTCTCCACAAGCAGGCAAATAAACTTCTAAATAATCCAAATGATAACAAAATATTTTGGTCTACTCTTAACTCATTCAAATCCAACTTCACTACTGCTTCATCCATTCCACCATTAAAATCTCCGACTGGCAATCTTGTAAGTGACCCACGAGGTAAAGCTAACCTTCTTGCGGATATTTTCTCCACCAACTCAACCTTAGATGAAATAAATCAAGATGTCCCTGTACTTAATTTTAATTCGCCTGAAATTACCTCACTTAAGATCCACACCAGACATGTCAAAACTATTTTGAAGAATCTCTTAGTAGATAAGGCTCCTGGTCCAGATGAAATTCCTCCAATAGTACTTAAGAATTGCTCCTTGATGCTCGCTCCTGTATTGGCAAAAAAATTCCGTCTGTGTACTCATACCTCATGCTTCCCAGTACCCTGGAAAGAAGCAAACATCCATCCAGTTCCTAAAAAAGGTGCCTCTTCAGATCCATCAAACTACAGACCAATAGCTATAACTTCCACTCTTGGTAAAGTCTTTGAAATTATATTAAATAATCACATAATTAAGCATCTTGAGAATAATACATTAATCAGTGATAAGCAATATGGTTTTAGACGATGTCGATCAACTGCAGACATTCTTTGCCTTCTTATGCATCAAATCAACCAAGCTACAGACCAACATGGTGAAACACATACAATAGCACTGGATATATCAAAGGCATTTGATAGAGTCTGGCATCAATCCTTATTGTCGAAGATGTCACACTACGGCCTTGCATCATTAGTTCCACTAATGTCTTCTTATCTTCATAACCGAAAAATATGTGTAATGGTAGATGGCATTTATTCTCAATTTCACTCAATAAATGCTGGTGTTTCCCAGGGATCAGTTTTGGCCCCAACTCTGTTCCTCATTCATATCAATGATCTCATATCTACCACTCATAATCCAATACATTCCTACGCAGATGACTCAACACTCCACAGTTCCTTCACATTTACCAATTATTTCATCCAACCCGATCTTATAAATTCAAAAATAAACACTGCAATTTCTCTGAACCAGGACCTTTCTAGAATTAATGAATGGGGACAAAATAATCTAGTTTCCTTTAATGCACAGAAAACCAAGTACATTCAATTTTCTAACCGACAGAATCTCACTGACTCCCATATATTTTTTAATGATGTAAATATTCCCACTTCCCCTATTATTGACATTCTCGGTGTAACATTAACTACTAACTTGAGCTGGACACATTATGTTAGAAGCATTGCTAAGAATGCCTCTAAAAAACAGGAACTCCTGTACAGAGTTCGAGACTTCTTCACTGACGAGCAGTTGGCCGTAATAAAAGTCATGTGCGTTCTCAGATGGATTACTGTTCACCTCTGTGGAGTGGAAGTGGAGTGGTTGCATTGAGGCAGTTGGACAGAATTCAAAATAAAGCTATTAGATTAATCAATAACCCTGCAATCACACAGGACCTTCCTACATTATCCATACGAAGAAACGTTGCATCCCTTGCATTATTCTACAGATATTTTCACAGCAATTGTTCCGAGGAACTTGCTTCAATTGTGCCGCCTCTCCACATCTTTCCCCGTAGAACTAGGGCAGCTGAGAGCGCCCATGAATTTACACTTTCTCCTCCATAATGCAGAACTTCTGCTTATCAAAATTAATTTATCCCTAGAACTACTACTCTTTGGAATTCACTTCCCTCGAGTTGCTTTCCACGAACTTACAATCTACAAAAGTTTAAATCCAGTTGTTACAAACATTTTATGAATGGAGGATGCCTTTAGGCACATGGACCTTTTTGTTTTATCTGTGTTTTTCCTTCCTCCGTTCATTGTCTCTTAAAAAAATAAAAATAAAACAAATAAGAAGTCACTTACACATTAATTAACTCCCATAAAAGAGAGAGAGAGAGAGAGAGAGTCACTCGGTTGATCTTTTACCTCCGTTTGTTTGTCGGTTTGTTTGTTTGACTCTAAACAAGATAAAAACACTAGCCCGCATAGACGGAGGTATGCTTTCTACCAAGTGCCGCTCTAGTTTACTTATATATCATGTAAGCCTTTATCCAATATCTAACCTTGTCTTTGTATAAACCTCGTCTATTTAAACCAAGTAGGCTTATTGTATACAAATTATGTTCTCCGAAGTAAGTTAATCGTAGGATAGATTTAGGAAAGAATAGTTAGGGAAAACTGAGTAGAACTTTTAACACAATTGTCATATACTGTATATCTGCCCACCACGTTCTAAACACAAAGTATTATACGAAGAAAAGCATTATACCATTATACGGATATAGGAAATGGACATAGTTTTAATAGGTAATATTAAATACAAATACATAAATAATATAAGTGAGAATGGAAGTGAATTACAGAATATTAACAACATTTGGTCTAAACTCTTATAACACATAAATAAACATAACAAGGCAAATGCAACAAATACACTAACATATAATGTAGGAGTTTAGGTGCTATTAGATAACGTATATAATTTGGTAGAGATAGGGAGAGGGGTATCATATATGTGAGTATTTTATTGATAATATGAGAGAGAAAGAGAGAGAGAGGCGGAGAGAGAGGTGTGGAATTTTAGTTTAGGGGAAGAAAGTGGGGGTAAGGTAACTACCGTACTACCCTGCTTCTATACCCTCCTACTCTGCCTTCTCTAACACCCCCCTTACCCTCCCCTTCCTCTGGCTGGCATCCAGTCTCAAGGGGTACCAAACAAAAAACAATACATTTCAGTTGACGCGTTCACGTGGGGGTCCACAAGTGTTTATGAGTGACTGTACCTCCTGGAAGGTGGGTAATTGGTGTTGTAGGAATAGTTCAGATGCACTACAGAAGCGATATGCCCCCATCATTATTCGTAGGCTGTTATTATAAAAAAATGCGCAAGCGACTCATAGTTGAAACTTTTGATTTATTAACCAGAGATAAACAGTAAAAAGTAGTGCAGACACATTTAAAAAGCAGGCATTTTGTGTAAGTATTACAGGACTTAAAATGTCTACAAATCATGATACTTCTCACGCAAAGACCTCTATACATATTTTCAACATGGCTGTCATCATGATTGGTATGTGTGAATGTATAACCGAGATATTGTATATGTTTCACAAACTCTACGGCATTGTTGTTGACAGTGATAACAGATAATGGTTTCCAAGTGTTTTTTATCTGAGTTGAATATGATGTTTTTAGTTTTATTAATATTAAGTTCCAAGTTACTATATGCCATGAACTCAGAGCAAGTGTTAGTCAGATCCCGCAATCCCATTATAGACGGACAGAACACCACCAGGTCATCAGCATAAATGACATGATTAATTATTCTGTCATTCAAAACACAGCCAATCTTCTTCTTATTTAATAATTCAGACAATTCATCCATGTATATATTAAATAGATATGGAGACAGAATGCTACCTTGTTTCACACCGCAAGAAACTGAGAAATTGGCTGACACAGCACTGCCCCATTTAAAGGTGAATTACGGAGGCAGTATAAAAAATATGAGTTACTCACATAAACCAAACAATATATGAATATAGTTATCCACAAATATACCAGACACTGATACTGATTTTTTTGATAATAATAACAATACTCGAAAGCAAATAAGCAACTATTTTCCGCTACGATCATAGGCGCATCGTCTGCTGATGTCACCTGTTACCACAACAAACATGACACGAGCTAGAGGTCTCCCAGATTCTCCCTATCCCTAGTCCCTCTTTTCACGATGATGAGCAAAATGGGAACAAATTATGATTATGAAGTGCTAGGACCGCCAGGAGCACGGATGACACCAGACACCACAATATGAACAGGCCGTAATAAGTGAAGCAAGATTTTAATTAGACTTTAGTTAACTTGACGCATCACCAGTAGCGTGTACGGTATAATTACGGAGCCGCAGGTGTTGCCTCTATAGACAGGGACACACGCAAGCCACCATATAATGGAGTTATAGTTGATGTAGTAATAGTTTAATGCCGCTACCACCCTCTTCATTTGAGGGAATATATTTATAAAATAAATATAGCATAATATTATATCAGTCCTTAAAGATTATAACAGAAAGGAATACTGAACACTTAAATAAACTTGACTTCGAATTTATTAAATAATGTTTTAGAACTTTACAAACTGTGCTTCAAAATATTCAAGGAATAGTGGTAATTGTATGCTTCGGCCGGCAACGGGGCTGTGTCTTAACACCTTACGAGCGGCCTAGACGGTAATTTATATGTACCGCCCAGCGGGGGGTTTTGGCCATAAATGGGGTTGTTTCCGTGCTCTTTTTCATGCATAAACAAGACCCAGAGCGTAATACAAATATGTATTCCTGAAAGGGCGTAAATTGAGCTTTCCAATGACATCTGAACCATCCTTCTACGATCACTGGTTGTCTTGCAACGATCGTGCAACCGAAGGGCAAAATGGCTAAAATACGGTAATTTTCGTACATTATTACGTGTGTAGCGAGTAAGTGAGGGTGGAGGAGGGTGCAATAAATCTGTTGGTCCACGGCGGCCGTGGCGAGCGGTCAGGAGGAAATCTATGCTCCTCCCACCGCTCCGCTCTCTCTCAGAGCACATTACGTGCTCAAAATTGCACTCGACATATGTCGTGACCCGCATATGGGCACCTTTTCTATAACTCGACATATGTCGTGAGCCGATAGACAAGGGTTAATATAATGAATGAATGCCCCTTATCTGACTGCCATATACTATTATCCACGACTTTTATAAGTTCTGGCTACACCCCAATAGTGACGTAAATCAACTCATCAGGTACCTTACAGAAATCTTGTCCAATATTTGATATGGTTAGATAAAAGGGGTGTGGTTTAACTTCAACAGAGATGCCCTACTCACATCTTCTCCAGGCATAGGTCACATGATCATGAAGACATTTTATGATGCTAATAACAATTCCCATAACCCCTGTCTGAAATGGTCAGATGATATTGCACAATTGGAGTTTGAAATAACCTCTGGTTTTCCTCTTCATCTATCTATCTATTGCCCGACGCCATGATCCCCGAAGGTGTGGCCACGAACGAACCGCCCCCAAGCACCTCTGCTCCCAGTCAGTCGACGTTCCTCCTCCCAACCAGCACTGCCTTCATTCATATACTTCCTCACTCCATCCTTCCACCTCTCCTTCGGTCTACCTCTCCCTCTCCGTCCTTCCACCTCAGTCTCGTACACCCTCTTACTCATTCTTTCGCTTTCCATACGTTCCATATGGCCAAACCATCTCAAGTTGTTCCTTTTCACACTTTCCAGCACATCTACCTCCTCACCACACCTCCTTCTTACTTCCTCATTCGTCTGTCTATCCCTCCATGTAACTCCACACGCACTTCTCAAGTAACTCATTTCCACCGCTCTCACTCTTGGTCTGAGTCTCTCCACGAACGTCCATGCTTCGCTTCCGTAAGTTAGTGTTGGGATTACCACACTGTCATGCAAGGACTTCTTCACTTCCATACTGACCACTCTATTTCTTGTTACTGCTTTCAACGTTCCTACAACCCTCTTCCCCTGTTGCACCCTCTCCCGCACTTCTTCATCCACAGTTCCTCTTCATACAATAGGGATATACAAGAGAAGAATACAATGACAATTATATATATGTTAACTGTCATATAATAGGAATATAAGTAGAGTGGATATATTAAATATTGAGTAATTCATGCAAATATGTAAGTATGAAATAAATTGGTAAAGAAAGCAATGGGACTATATATAAAATATATAACACACACACACCCACACATTTATATATATATATATATTGCCGGACGCCGTGATCGCCAAAGGGGTGACCACAAGTGAAATGGCCCCATGCACCTCTGTCCCCAGTCAGTCGACGCCGCTCCTCCCATCCAGCGCCACCTTCAGTCATATACTTCTTAACTCTATCCTTCCACCTCTCACTCGGTCTACTTCTCCCTGTCTGTCCTTCCACCTCACTCTCGTACACTTTCTTAGTCATTCTCTCGCTTACCATACATTCCACATGGCCGAACCATCTCAAGGTGTTCCTTTTCACACTTTCCAGCACATTTACATCCACACCACACGTCTCTCGTAATTCTTCATTCGTCTGTCTCTCCCTCCATGTAACTTCGCACGCACTTTTCAAGTAACTTATTTCCACCCCTCTCACTGTTGGTTTGAGTCTCTTCACCAACGTCCATGCTTCGCTCCCGTAAGTCAATGTCGGGATTACCACACTGTCATGCAAGGACTTCTCTCATGCTGACCACCCTATTGCTTGTTACTGCTTTCAGCATTCCTATAACCCTCTTCCCCTGTTGCATCTACTACCGCACTTCTTCATCCATACTCCCATCTTTACTTATCACACTGCTCAGATACTTAAATGAGCTAACAACCTCCATAGCCTGACCGTTCA
>CM064531.1:33674194-33909194 GCA_032716605.1 Paralithodes platypus | reverse complement strand
GCCCAAGAAGAATTTGGTGGCATGTTTGTTGGGTGACGGCGATGGGGCGGTGGGTGGAGTGGGGTCTTGGGGGGTTCCCTCCAAGCCTCCATTCCACTCTACCCCTGAGCTGGGCCCTCAGCCAGCGAGTCTTAGCACGATGCAGCAGGAGGGTTCTCAATGGCAAGCTGGCTTACCCATAAACACGTCTCGGTGTGGATCCCCCATTTTGTGCTCTCCCCCCCCAGGCCTGTCTCCTGAGATGTTATTTCAGCTAGAACTAGCTAAGTTTAAGCTGCAGGAGACTCAGATACAACAGGCTAGTATAGAACGCATAGAGGTTGCTAGAATCCAAGCCAATCAGGATGCAACCAGGTACCAGGCTGAAATGGATGTCGAGAAGTCTAGAGTAGAGACCACGGGGCGTCATCTCGGTGGTGGGCACCGGGTTACAGACTCACTTTCGCATTTAATTAAGTTAGTACCCGCATTTGATGAGACAGCAGTGACTGAGTTTTTTGCTCGTTTCGAAAAGAAGTGTCGTGAGTATGACTGGCCGGAGGTTAAATGGGCAGCATTAGTTTCATCACGTCTAGTGGGTAAGGGGTTGAAAGCCTACGATGCACTGTCACTGGACGAGAGTGTCGTGTATGGACTGGTGAAGGAGGCTGTGTTCCGGGCCTACGAACTGCAACCCGAAACTTATAGATTGAAGTTCCGTGGCGTGAATAAGAAGAGCGACGTCAGTTTTATGGAGCACGCACGGGACTTAACAGATGCATGTAATAACTGGTTTCGGTCCGAGCACGCAGAGTCGGCTGAGGAAATTAAGCAACTTTTCTATCTGGAACAGTTTTACAAATGTACTGGAACCGATCTAACGCTGAACATTAACACCTTACGAGCGGCCTATGCGGTTTATTTATGTGTACCGCACAGCGGGGTGTTTTTAGCCAAAATAGGGCTGTTACGTGATCATTTTCATGCCTAAATAAGACCCAGAACGTAAAACAAGTACCTATCCCTGAAAGGGCATAAACAGAGCTTTCGAATGACACCATAACGATCCTTGTATGATGGATAGTTTTCTTGCAATAACCGTGCAACGCGAGTGCAAAAAGCAGGTAATTCGGTACTTTCAGTACATAATTGAGTATGTAGCGAGTGAGAGAGGGAGGAGGGAGCTGAGATTTGTGTCAGTAGGTTCGCCGCGGTGGTCTGGAGCAGTCATACGCTCGCTAGTCTCCTGCCACCACTTGTCTCTCTCTCTCAGCCACATTACGTGCTGAAATTGCCACTCGAGTTATGTCGAGCGCCGCCACATAGTCCAGCTTTATTTAACTCGACTTATGTTGCTCGCCGCTAAATAAGGGTTAAGGAAAAATGTCCCAAGACAGTAGAGGAGGCTGCCAAGATGGCAGACCTCAGATTATCATTGATTCGTGGTTGCGGTGCCGCTCAGAGGGCTGAGTCAGGGCAGAAGGGCGCTATACCCCACCCACCAGAGTTTTCGATAATAACAAATCCTATGACACACATAACCACACTAAAAGCATTGCACCTAATAACACCTACAAACACAAGCCTCTCCCGTTTACTAAAGGTCAGGCCCCTTCTTCGCCCGCACAAGGGAAGAAGCCCATTGGGGATGTGAAATGTTACAAATGTCAGAAGCTAGGCCATTATTCACGTGAGTGCCCTAGTAACACTCCCGCTAAGCCGGTGTCATTGGTTCACAGTATCGGTGTGTCTCTGAAGGCTGCAGCAACTGCCCGGGGTAGGTTGTCAGCAGCTGAGGCACACGCGGTAAAGAAGCGTACGGAAGGCTCGACACCTGTCCGGGACACTTTCTGTAGCCATCGGGGACACGGGTTTGTGAGCTGGGGGAGTGAACTACGGAGGGTTGACTTGTTGAGGGATACGGGGGCTTCGCAAACTTTGTTGAGGAACTTCACAGGGAAACCGATAAATGCGGCCAGAGTTGTTGTGGTGCAGGGTATAAATGCTACGAGGTCATACCCACTTGTGAGGTTGGAGTTGAGTGTGGGAAAGGTGTGCAGGGAGCTGGATGTAGGGATCGTTGAGTGTTTGCCAGTTGAGGGCGTCGACCTTCTTCTCGGCAACGACTTTGCGGTGCCCACTTCCGGGACTCCACCCTTAGTCGTTGCCGAGAGGGCGGCCGACGTGGATGGTGAGAATCGGGAATGGGTTGGGAGGTGCCAACAGGATGAGATGGCCTGTGTGGTAACCCGATCTCGCTCTGCGGCTCCTGCACAGCCTAGCACTCAACCTCGGGGACAGTGGAGGAAGGATCAGGAGAAGGTTGCTAAGGGCAGGAAAAGGGACATTGATTCTGCTGCACTTCTCGGTGATTCGGTACTTGGACCTATAATAAACACGGGAGTTGACTCTGGCCCAGAGAGGGTGTGTAACAAGACAGAGTTGGGTAAGACTTCGCGTGAGGCAAGAGCTGTAGCGAGAGCCACTAAGGCAGTAGAGCCTACTAGCCGGGGTAATGTCTTATTACAAAACCATCTTGATGCATTGACGCCCGGGGACATAAGTGAGCAGCAGCTGCAAGACGCTAGCCTAGCTCGTTATAGCAATGGTGCCATAGAGTTGGAGGAAGATGGGGATGCGAAGCCGGGAGATTTCTTTAGGCTCAACAGGATATTGTACCGCAGATTTTTAGACCCCAAATCGAAGTGGGAGGGCGGTGCGAGGGTAGTAGACCAGGTGGTTGTTCCAAATAAGTATAGAGAGTCCTTATTGTGTCTGGCGCATGATGTGCCGGTGGCGGGTCATTTGGGGGTAACAAAAACATTGGCGGCATTGGGCAGGTTTTTCTGGTGGCCTGGGGTCAAGGCTGATGTCTGTGCATGGGTGGCTGGGTGTGCGACCTGCCAGACAACGGGGAAGCCTAACCAGACAATCCCGAAGGCACCTTTGTTTCCCATACCTGTCACCGGGCCTCCGTTCAGCAAAGTTGTAGTAGATTTGGTTGGCCCTTTCCCGCCTACTAGTAGTGGCAATAAATTCCTGTTGACAATCATGGATGTGGCTACGAGATACCCGGACGCATACCCCATGAGAAACGGCTCGGCAAAGGCAGTTGTTAAAAACTTATTATTGTTCTGTTCCCGTTATGGATTTCCACGTGAGGTGCAGTCAGACCAGGGGAGCAATTTTACATCCAAATTGTTCAAGCAAACCCTTCAGTTGCACGGTATATGTTCTGTAGTGTCGTCAGCCTACCATCCCGAGAGTCAGGGAGTCTTGGAGCGGTGGCACTCGACCCTGAAGAGTATGCTACGCTGTTACTGTGCAGAACATGACACTGATTGGGATTTGGGTCTGCCGTATGTTCTGTTCGCTGCACGTGAAGTCCCAGGAGAGAGCCTGGGGTTCAGTCCAAATCAGCTAGTCTTTGGCCATAATGTGAGAGGACCTTTAAGTATGGTGAAAGAGATCTGGGAGGGCGAAGAGAAGCCGGGGTCTGTACTTAAATATGTCCTTGAGAGCCGGGAGAGACTTATAGGTTGCATGGCAGCGGCAGGTAATAACTTGGTTAATGCACAGGCGGTCATGAAGCACCAGTATGACGCCAAGGTGAAGCTTCGGGAGTTTTCGGTGGGTCAGGAGGTAATGTTGCTTTTACCTTTGCCTGGACACCCCCTTTCTGCCAAGTTCATTGGGCCGTATGTGGTGGCTAAGAAACTGTCCGACCTTGATTATCTCGTTGCAACACCTGACCGTAGGAAAAAACATCAGTTATGTCATGTTAACCTCATGAAAGAGTATGTGAGACGCCCCTCAGAGCCTCTCACTGTCCCTGTGCTGGCCTGCAGCGGCCAGGGTGGAGAAGGAGGTGGGGACAGTCATGCTGCTGAGGAGGATAGCTGGGACTGTGTCATTTCCGCAGAACAGTGGGCGGGGAATACTGAACAAGAGGCTAGGCAAGCTGTAAGTCACCTGCCTGAGCACCAGGGTGCTGCTGTCCTAGGCCTGTTCAGGTCATACCCCTCTGTTTTCGCCGAACACCCAGGTCTCACTACTCAGGTAACGCACGACGTGGACGTCGGTGATAATGTGCCCTTCAAGTCAGTGCCCTACCGTGTGCCCCCGGTAAAGTTGCCAGCTTTACGGGAGGAGTTAAAGTACATGGTTGAGAGAGGGATGATCACTGAAGGTTATGTGAAGTGGACATCACCCGTCACGTTGCAGCCAAAACCTGACGGCAAGGTGCGGTTCTGCATAGATTTTCGTAGGCTAAATGGCTTGACCACCACCAACCCTTACCCTTTGCCTCGAGTTGACGACAGCGTGGACAAGATAGGGAATGCAAAGTACCTTACTAAAATTGATCTTGTAAAAGGCTACTGGCAAGTACCCCTGTCGGACCGAGCTAAGCAAGTTTGTGGTTTTGTGGTAGATGGCAAGACCTACCAATGTAACGTAATGCCTTATGGGCTTAAGAACGCACCTGCCACGTTTCAAAACCTGATGAACGATATTTGTGACGAAATCCCTAACTGCACGGTCTACCTTGATGACGTGATAGTATATGATGACGATTTTGAAAATCACCTAAGGCACTTAGAGACCCTGTTTAGGAAGTTGCACAATGCTGGGCTGGTGGTGAACCTGAGGAAGTGCGAGTTTGTAAAGGCTACTGTTCAGTATCTTGGCTTTGTGGTCGGGTTAGGCCGGGTGTGCCCCCCCTGAGCAAGATACAGGCTATCAATATGTTTCCCAGGCCCACCACTAAGCGCCAGGTCATGCGGTTCCTAGGTATGATAGGCTATTATAGGCGCTTCATCCGGGGATACTCTACTGTCTTAGCTCCGTTAACTGATCTACTGTCGAAGTCAGTGAAGTTCTGTTGGGCTGCGGAGTGTCAGAGGGCTTTCGACCTAGTCAAGCACCTGCTGTGTACACATCCGATTTTGAGGGCCCCAGACTTCTCCAGGAGTTTTCAGCTGGCGACTGATGCCAGCGGTGTGGGTGCCGGGGCAGTGTTACTGCAGACTGATTCCGAGGGCTTGGAACACCCAGTGAGCTTCTTTTCTCGCAAGTTTAATTCGGCACAAAGGAATTACTCGACTATAGAGAAGGAGCTTCTGGCTATCGTTTTGTCGCTCAAACATTTCGAAGTTTATGTTCCAGCCTACGGCCCGGTAGTGACGATTTATACGGACCATCATCCCTTGAAATTCCTAAATCAGTTTCACAATCGGAATATGCGGTTGACCAGGTGGTCCCTAATGCTCCAAGAGTATAATCTCCACATTCAGCATATTGCCGGGAGTGAGAACGTGATAGCAGATTGTCTATCAAGGGTTGATGATCCAAGATAGTCGTGCACGGTGTGTGGGTTGAGCAGGAGTAAAATTAGGCTATCATAACGCCGTCCAAAAAGATTATAAAACAATAAAATAAACGAGAAAACTCTTTCTTTTTTTTTAGTTTTGTAAGTCTTTATTGTTGTAGCATAATGAATGCGATATTGTGTTTTATGTATAATTCACACTTCAGTTGTTGTGCACCTTTTGCAATTAGTGGCAGCTAAGGGTAGCAGGTCGGTTGGTTGCCTGTCAGATTTTGATAATGCTTCTAAGGTCGATTATCTAAAATCTTGGGGGGGCTGTGACGCACCCCAGTGCTGGGCAACGCAACCTGATTGTACTCCTTGGTACTCCACTGTACCGCCCGTGATCTGGCTACCGTCAGCCGCTATGTATATTGAGTGTGACAACTTATAACTATGTTCTTTGTATCTCTGCAAAGGTCTCGTCATGTGCTAACCAGTGGTGGGTTTTGTTTTAAGCCATGTCGAGACCTTCCATTTAATATGTAGTATCAATAGAGAAGTTGATAGATAGGATAATGGGAATTCAGAGAGAGAGAGTGAGTTGGGCTTCAGAGCAAGAGGGTAGCAACACGCCGCGCTGCCGGCCGGGTGGTTGCCAGACGTATGGACTGGTTGGCAGCCTTGCCCTTATAGCTAGGCGCGATAGGGTTGGTAGTCCATTGTTGCCTGCCTGGGCTGGGCCCATGTTGTCGTACAGCACACTGCCTGGAGGTTGGCTGTGTGTTCCTGGACTAGGTTGCCTAGAACCTTTGAGATTCTAACATCCCTTGCTCTCTCTCCCCACTTCTCACGGTTGCACTCTTTCTCTCTGACGACATTACTCTCATTTCATTCTTCTCTCTATTTAAATGCATAACCTTCCCTTGAGGTCCTAAAGGAGTTTCAGCACTCACCTCTCGTATTACTCTTAGGACAAGCATATATTTACATGTATTAGATTTAAGGGGTTAATGTGAACAGCGATCTTCTTGATGAGGATAGTTGGTGAACGTTCTACATGTTCACGAGTTATATGCCCTGCTCATCATCCCATTTGTGACTAGACTGGTGCCATGTGTAAGAGCCCGACCATGCCCAGGAGTTGTCTGTAGAGGGACGAGGACTTAGCCTTGATTTGCATACCGAGCCAGGAGCGAGTGTAGCACCCGAGACTACAGCTCGCTCGTAGTGCCGGTATAGTAGAGTAACGTAATTTATCTGTCCTTGTGTTCTCTACAGTCTTCTCCTGGGTTCTCGCTTTCGGTGCTGGGACTCGTTGTTCCTGTGACTTGGCCTGCTAGCTAGAACATGGGGATGATGAGTGGGATATATCTTTATTTTACTATGCATTGCAGCTCTCTTTAAGTATATATCTATAACACTTTACAATACACATTACTCACACACAAGACAACACTATTAATACTTTCATGTATCAATTAACTGCACTGTCGTTTTGCTGCTGTGTCCGGAGTTCTGTTGCGTAGGGCGCATACGGACTCGGAGGGGAGACAGAGTGAGAGAAGCGAAGTAGCCTATGCGGTAGTAGGCTACCGGCGCAGTACTGTTGCCTGCAACCTTTTAGTTATTCCAAGTATAGATTCATTATTATAATAAGTGACTACTGTTTATGTTCCTCCCATGTGTATTATTAGGTATCTACTGGATCATGAACATCTTGTATGCTACATGCTAGTGCATGTTAGTAGGGGACAGTTAGTGTAGTGCACGCGCTTTCAAGTAGGCGTGTACATTTGTCATTTAGCATTTCACTGTCATACCTTTAGCTTGCTTCTATTCTACATTATTAGAGGCTTAATATTAACGTAGTTTCTTGAGTATTGCATTTCTTTAGTAATAACGTAACCTATAAATGTCTGAGGGAGTTTAGCCTCATAGCCTACCCCTGTTGTACACTTTCGCCGAGTTAAGGTACCTCGTTACCGTAGACGATAACTCTGTAGGGCGTTGGTGCTTTTGTTGTCTGGAGCATATAGTATTTGGGACTGGAATCGAGCGTGTCGTTGTCACTTAAGCCATTTCTGTCCTACGATCAAGAATCCCGAATATGTATTGCCGATCCAGCCGTAACAATATATATATACCGGGTATATTATATATATATATATAATTATATATATATAAATAAAATAAATAAAATAAAAAATATAATAATAATAGAAATACTCGATTATGGGCCTTGGGGTTGCTCGGAACATTGGGGCTAGACACCCTGGGGAACAGGAATAAAAAAAAAAATATATATATATATATATATATATATATATAAAATAATAAATATAAAAATAATATAAATACTCGATTATGGGCCTTGGGCTTTCTCGGGACCTTGGGGCTGATCCGCTAGACACCCTGGGGAACAGGAATAACAAAACAAATATATACGGTATATACAGGTATATATACTGTATATAAAATAAATATAATAAACATAAATAAAATGAAATAAATAAAATAAAATACAAAATATAATAATAATATAAATACTCGATGATGGGCCTTGGGCTTGCTCGGGACTGCTGTTATATACTGTATATATATATATAATATATACTGTAATATAACTAAAATTCCATAGAGTACTTACCATACTTCTTGTAAGCATTCCTGTGACATCTTCGTGATTATAATGTATTTATTTCGTAGGCAGTATTTATTGATAAATATATTTGTCTTTCAAGCAAAATATAGTGTAAAGTCATCAATGATACCTAGACAAAACTGCATCAATACTCAAGGTGTTAACCAAGATTCACTCCCCTCAGTCACCAAAAGTCACAAGTAACATCTTATTATACATATATAGTTTGAATTATTCACTGAACACTTTCACTGGGTAGATGAAATAATCCATAATTGCCTGCCTATAGCTAGGCATGGTGGGCCAGATGGAGGGAGCCCAGAATTTAAAGGGCCGGGACCCTGCCTCACAGTCTGGGGGCCGGGAAACTACTGACTTAACAAAGGCCCGGGCTCCTCAGAGAGGGACGCTATGGAGTTGCTAGATACTTCCTTTTGTAACTTACTAATGCCTAACTTACCAGTCCAAATTGCGTCAAAATCGAGTAATAAACTTATTTTAGGCAAATATTTCTAACTTACAGGTGACATTATGACGCGATTGCGTCATACGAGCACTCTTGGAGGGGTGGCGTTATGACTCGATCGCGTCGTAAAAATGCGGGACGGTTAATAACTATATTAGGTGCCTTTTCAAGAGAGGTCACTCTCAAAAGGCTCAGCCATGACGTTTTTTTTGTTTTTTTAATATAATGTATAATTATATACTGTGTCTTTATTCCTTAATGGCTAAATAAAGGTTTACATTTAAAATTTGAAATGTTCGGATATAGTGAAGAGTACAAAGTACAAAGGAAAACAAGCCACAACAGGTCATGCGACCCCTCGAGGTTACTTGCCCTCCAAAACACTGTTGTTCCAAGTGTTTCAGCAGTATTTCGGAGATATTGTGGTAAAGATGTGAGAAGGAAGTGCTGCCCTAGGGCTTAGTCCATGGCAGGGGAAATTATATTAAGATCTATTAGGTTATTGAACGAACACTACTAAAGCAAATATTTATTCAATTACAAATGCAGTCAACCTTGGGTTCAGGGCAAGGTGCTTGTCTAGGCGAACTTTGAAGAATTCAACAGTGTTGCAGTCTATGACATCTCGGGGAAGGCCATTTCACAAGTTGCCAACTGATTGAAGAAGAAATTCTTGGATTTGTAAGAGTAGAATGATTTACCACTGATTTTGCAGCCATTTCCCCACGTGTAGTTTGATCAATCAATCATAAAATATTTACTACAGTTCATGTTGTCGATGCCTTTAACCCTTTATTAGCGGCTCACCACTTAAGTCATATTTAATAAAGCTGGACTATGTGGCGGCGCTCGACATAACTCGAGTGGCAATTTCAGCACGTAATGTGGCTGAGAGAGAGAGACAAGTGGTGGCAGGAGACTAGCGAGCGTATGACTGCTCCAGACCACCGCGGCGAACCTACTGACACAAATCTCAGCTCCCTCCTCCCTCTCTCACTCGCTACATACTCAATTATGTACCGAAAGTACCGAATTACCTGCTTTTTGCACTCGCGTTGCACGGTTATTGCAAGAAAACTATCCATCATACAAGGATCGTTATGGTGTCATTCGAAAGCTCTGTTTATGCCCTTTCAGGGATAGATACTTGTTTTACGTTCTGGGTCTTATTTAGGCATGAAAATGATCACGTAAACAGCCCTATTTTGGCTAAAAACACCCCGCCGGGCGGTACACATAAATAAACCGCATAGGCCGCTCGTAAGGTGTTAATGATCTTGAAAACTTGAATAAGGTCACCTCTCAATCTGCGCTTGGTTAATCGATATAAATTTAGTTCTTTAAGACGTTCCTCGTAAAGGGCCATTCACACAGCCAGGAGTGCGAGTTAGAATCAAAGGAGTACAAAGGAGTACAAAGGAAATCAAGCAACAACAGGTCCAGTGACCCTTCTGGGCTGCTTGTCCTCCAAAACACTGAGGATCAAGTGTCCAAACAGTGGTTTAGAGTGGGTAAGGGAACATTGGAAAGGGAACTAATTTTCGTGGCAGGATTAGGAAGTTAGTAGGGGACAGATGGGTTAGTAACTGAGGGGGGATAAAATAAAGTTATTCATTTACAAACGCAGTCAGTCGCGGGTTTGATGCGAGATATATTTGTCTAGGCGGAGTTTAAATGAATCACGGTGCTGCAGTCTATAACGTCTCGTCTCAGGGAAGCCCATTCCACAAGTTGACAACTCGATTAAAGAAGAAATTCTTAGATTCGTGTGAGTTAAAAAATTTACCAATAATTTTGCAACCGTTTCCCCGCGTGTAATTAGATTGGTCGATAGTGAAGTACTTACTACAGTTCATATTGTCGATGCCTTTGATGATTTTGAACAATTGAATTAAGTCACCTCTTAATCTGCGCTGAGTTAAAGGAAATAGATTTAATTCTCTAAGACGCTCTTTGTATGGTTTGTTCTTTAGGTTAGGTATCATTTTGGTAACTCTACGTTGAACTCGTATTAGCTTGTTTATATGTTTTTGGTAATAAGGGCACCAGGATTGAACGCAGTATTCCAGAAGAGGGCGGACTAAGGAATTGTAAAGGGTTAGGATAACTTATTTGGATTTATTCTCAAATGACTTGCCTATAAAGCCAATTATTTTGTTTGCCTTCTTAACAACTTCTGAACATTGTTGACTTGGTTTTAAGTTACTCGATATTGTTACTCCCAGATCGGTTTCTCTGTTTACATTCTTAAGCTGAGTGCCATTCATCGAATAGTTTGCTTTCTCATTTAGGTATCCGATATGTAGTACTTTACATTTATCCGCATTGAAACTCTTTTGTCAAATTTGGGCCAAACATGACAATTTATCTAGATTGTGTTGCATATCGTCAACTTGTTCTTTTGAGAGTACGCTATTTGCAATTTTTGCATCGTCAGCAAATTTTGAGATTGTACAGGTGAGACCCTCATCTATGTCGTTGATGTAAATTAGAAAGAGAATTGCTCCTTTTTCTATGTGATTGAGGGAGGCAAAAGGCATAACTGCCTATAGCGAGTGCCTCCACCATAGTTGAAAGAGTGACAGGGCCAAAATCAAGGGACGTTCGAGCCAAAATGCCTGGACACACGGAGTTTGAAGCAATTTAAGTCATAGGAAGAGGGAAAGACTGATTCTGGGAGAGAGTTCCAGAGCTCAGCTGTTGAGTAGAAGAAAGTTTGAGAGTAACGTTTCACTCTGGGGTTGGAGAGTTGCACAGAGTAGGGGTGGGATTGAGTTGCAAGACGGGTACCACGTGCCCTACGTAAAGGAGCGGGTATGCACTGGGATAGCTCTGAGGAACACTGATTATTATAGTAGCGATAGAATAGCGAGAGAGATGCATCATTGCGGCGGAGAGAGAGAGATTGCAGAGAGTTGGTGAGTGGACGGGAGTTAATGATACGAAAGGCCTTCCTTTCAACTTTGTCTAGGAGAGCGGTGTGAGAGGAACCTCCCCACACATGTGAACAATACTCAATACAAGGGCGCACTATGCCCCTGTACAGAGCAAGAAGCTGTGCAGGGGAAAAGAACCCCATAAGGCGGTTGAGCACACCCAGCTTCTGGGAGGCTGCCTTAGCAAGACTGGTAATATGGTCCTTCCAAATGAGAGCAGAAGAAAAAGAGACACCAAGAATATTGAGAGAAGATGAAGGGTTGATTTTTGTATTGTTGAAGAATAAGGGATAGTCCGCTGGGAGATCCTGACGGGTAGATAGATGGAGAAATTGGGTTTTGGAAGCATTAAAGTTAACAAGGTTTTCTCTGCCCCAATTGGAAATAGTATTTAGATCAGAATTTAAGAGTTCTATGGCTTCATTACGTTTGTCGTTGAGGGATTGCTGGCTGGGGCGTTCTGAAAAACTAATGGAGTAGTGCAAGGTTGAGTCGTCTGCGTATGAATGGATGGGAATTAAGGTACAGTTAAGGAGATCATTTATAAAAATTAGAAAGAGAATAGGAGATAGGACAGAGCCCTGAGGAACACCGGAGTTTATAGGGTGAGGAAGTGAACAATGGCCGTCCACAACCGCGGCTATGGAACGGCCGGAAAGGAAATTAGAGACAAAGGCACAGATGGAGGGATAGAAACCGAAGGAGGGTAGTTTAGAAATTAAAGATTTATGCCAGACTCTATCGAAGGCTTTCGATATGTCTAGTGCAATAGAAAAAGTCTCACCGAAGTCCCGAAAGGAGGATGACCAAGAGTTAGTAAGATATGAAAGAAGATCACCAGTAGAGCGACCCTTAAGGAAGCCATACTGGCGATCTGAGAGCAGATTATGAGAAGAGAAATGCTTAAGAAATTTGGAAGCAAGAATAGTTTCAAAAACTTTAGAAAGACAAGAGATAAGAGCAATTGGACGATAGTTGGAGGGTTGAGAGCGGTCACCCTTCTTTGGGACAGGTTGAATGTGAGCAAACTTCCAGCATGAAGGGAAGACGTTAGAGGATAGACAGAGACGAAAGAGTTTGCCTAGGCAGGGAGTCAGCACGGAAGCACAGTTTTTGAGAACAACAGGAGGAACACCGTCCGGACCGTACGCCTTATTAGTGTTAAGCCCAGAGAGGGTAGAAAGTACATCTTTAGAAGAGATTAGGATATTAGGCATAAGTAAGAGAGAGGAGGGCGGAGAGGGAGGAATAGCACCGGAATCATCCAAGGTGGAGTTTCTAGCAAAAGTTTGAGCGAAGAGTTTAGCTTTGTCAGAGGAAGAAGTGATGGTTGTGCCATCAGAGTGGGAAAGGGGAGGGAAAGACGAGGAAGAGAAATTGTTGGAGAGGTTTTTGGCTAGATGCCAGAAAGCTTGGGAAGAGCTAGAGTTGGATAGTTCAGTGCATTTATTATTGATGAAAGAGTGTTTGGCAAGTCGAAGAACAGATTTGGCTTGATTCCGGGCAGGAACATATGAAGAATGAGAGTCTTGAGTTTTAAGGCGTCGGTACCGTTTGAATGCTTCCTCCTTATTGCGGACAGCAGTAGAACAGGCGTGAGTAAACCAAGATTTTATAGCATTAGTCTGAGAGAAAGAGAATGGAATGTATGCTTCCATGCCCGATAGGATTACCTCGGTAATGCGTTCAACACTCTCCGAGGGTCCTCAGCCATGGAAGCAGAAATAATTCCATGGGAAATCAAAGAAGTACTGCCGAAGAGCCTCCCAGTCGGCAGCGCCAAAGTGCCACAAGCGCCGCTGGCTAGGAGGATCGGGTGGCTGTACTGGAGAGATAGGACAGGTGACAGAGATAAGTTTATGGTCCTTGTACCGATCCCTAGGGTACCCCGCTACTTACCCGCTACTTACATTGGTCTATTTAGCTGCCTTACCGTTTATGACTACTCTTTGCTTTCTGTCGCTGAGCCAATTTTCTATCCATTTCAACACACCGTCTTGTATTCCATGCGCTTTCAGCTTTAGCAGTAAACGTTTGTGGGGAACTTTGTCAAAGGCCTTTTGAAAATCAAGGTATATAATATCTACAGCTTTACTCTCATCGTAGAGGTTGAGGATTTCGTGGAAGAAGTCTAAGAGGTTTGTTAAACAGGAACGTTTTTTACGAAAGCCGTGTTGAGTATCTTTAAGAATGTTATTTTCCTCTAAATGATTTACGAGTCTGTCTCTTATGACCGTTTCTAGCATTTTACATACAACTGAGGTTAAGCTAATTGGACGATAGTTACTGGGTAGGGATTTGCTGCCTTTTTTTAATATCGGTGTTACGTTGGCTAGCTTCCATTGATCAGGCATTGTTCCAGACTGCAAGGATTTATTGAATAGTAATGTCAGTGGTTTGGAGAGCTCAGCCTTAGCTTCCTTTAGAACTCTAGGCGAGATTGTATCAGGTCCAGGCGTTTTATTTACCTTGAGTTTATCTAAACAACTCAATACTTCTCTCTCTGTAACGGTGATATTGCTTAGAACATCTGAATTATCAATCTGAATCGGCGATGGTGTTGGGATATCACTGAGGTCTTCTGTTGTAAAAACTGATGCAAAGAAGGTATTGAGGGCATTACTCATTTGTACTTCGTCTTTGGTGTATTCTCCATTTTCATCGACTAACGGTCCAACAGTTGATTTAACTACTTTTATCTTTCTGATATAACTATAGAATTATTTCAGGGTTGTTTTACTTTGATTCGCAATATGTAACTCTAGAGTCTTTTTACTTTGCTTAATTAACTTTTGGGCTTTGCGTCGTAGCTCTACAAATTTCACCCGTTCTTCGTCATTTTGTGAGGATTTTAATCTATCATTAGCAAATTTGTTAGCAAGCAGACAGTCTGAAATATCTTTATTCCACCATTTGGGCTTATTATTTGGCCTGGACGCCGTGTTTTCGATGGTATGCAGTCTTGCACTGCTTTTAGGTAAGTGGTTTCAAATAAATTCCAAGATGTATTTATGTCGTTATCACTAGGAGTAGGTAAAAATTCGGATTCCTGGGCCTATTCGCGTTGAAAATCGATGACTCCTAGTGATTCTAGCGATTCCTAGTGACTCCTGTTAGACTCCCAGTGACTCCCGACCAGTCGTGGACGATTGGCCCTGTCCGACAAAATGTTCACAGGCTTTAAAGTTCTTGCCGCGAGTCTGAGCACTCCCAGTGAGTCCTGGTGACTCCCAGTGACTGCCAGTGAGTCCTGGTGACTCCCAGTGACTCCTATCTAAATCGCGGATAGTGTTCTGTTTCAGTTTCAGTTCTCAGTTTCATCGGGAGTCACTGGGATATAGATAGGTAATACATGCGAGTCACTGATGGTCACTGGGAATCGACGGGAGTCACCAGGAACCACCAGAAGCCACTGGGAGTCGCCGAGAATGCTCTCCAAGCGGCAGGGGCGCCCACAAAGATACCTATAGTTGGCGCACATGTAATAAAGTGCCCACTATTCGTGGGTGTGGGTGGTGAGCAAAGCGAGCCTACCTAGCTGGGGATTCCCCCCCTCCCCATACAATTTCGCAGTATTTAAAAATTGTAGGTGCATTCTCAAGCTATCTCTAAATGAAATGAAGGTGGATAAAAACAAATATTATTCATATAAAACTGTCGAGCGAACAGGCCAGCCACCTCCTTCCACTCGGCAAGTGTTGAGGGGCAACACAACACCTCGGGCTGGTACTCTTCGATGATGGCCTCACAGGTGTCTGGAACGATTTGTGATATAATGTTCCTGGCCACACAGAAGGCATATACATCCCTAGCTCGGGATGGCACAGCAGCCAGCTCCTTGCCCACACTGTCCTTGGTCTCCGTTGTCTTCGATGTTTGTCGATGGCCTAGCGTTGACGCTCTTCCTCCTTCTCCAGGTCCCGCACCTTCAGCTGTAGTTCCAGTTGGTGCAGCCTCAGCAGCTCATCCTGCCTCATCCTAGACATGTTGCGTGGGTGCTGTAGGGTGTCCGTGTGGCGGTGGTGGGTGTCCGTGTGGCGGTGCTGAGTGTGCATGTGGCGTGGGAGAGCTTGGGGCCCCTTATATAGGGGCTGTGCACAATGGGGGCCATGCCTGGCATACTCTCATCTAATTCCTAACAACTCCCAGTGATGCTCGGTGACTCCTATCTAACTCCCAGTGACTCCTGTATTACTCGTATCGACTCGTATATTGCACTAATCCAAAAACGACCGTTAATTTTCAAATTTTCAATAACTCGCACTTCATTCCCGGTTTTATCCCGCCGACTCCTGGTAACTCCCAGTGACTCCTTGTGAATCGCAGGGACACTCTCGCTGACTCCTACTCTGTCGTGAGGGCACGTGGAATTTCGGACACTCGCGGTCATATTCCCAGGAATCAACAGGAGTCATTACTCCTAGTGATTCTAGCTCGCACTCCTGACTGTGTGAAGGGCCCTTAACCCTCCCCAGACATATTAACTTACGAAAGTTAGGGGTTGCCCGAGCGCCCAGTATTTCCCCCACAACAGTCTTTCTCACACTGAGGGACCGATAGAAGTCGGAGGAATTTGGGGTTGCTACCAATCGACAGATTCTGATCTAACTTACCTAACTTACTGAGCTCAATATGACGCAAATGCGTCATATAAGCCATCCGGCTGGCTCAGTTGATAGCGTGCCTGAATCCCATCTTGAAGGTCTAGCGTTCAATCCCCGCTCAGATTGAAATGTTTTTCTGGGATATAGCTGGCGGTTACCATCTCCCCATGAGCAAGGGGGATGGGTAATGGTCTCTGGTAGAGTAAAGAAAGCAAAGCGCTTGTGAATCCTCGAAGGAGGAGAATGGGCGCTATATAAGTAACCAGACGATTATTATTATTATTATTATTATTTCACGAAGTTCATATGACGCGATCGCGTCATATGATACCTTTGGGCAACACCGCCATATGACGAAATCGCGTCATATGTGACGGAGGGGGTTAAGAGTTGGAACTTTCTCTTCGTCATCGCAAGCTCTCTCTCTCTCTCAGTTCACTATATATTTTATGGTGGTAGTTGAGGCTAAAAATCCCACATGTGATACTAGGAATTATCTATAGCTCAATGTTATCGGTTTTTACAACTATAAAATACATAGTATACACACTGGTATATGCGCACACTTATAACCACACACTCATTGTACATACTATTATGCTAGGATATTAATGGTCTTTGTGGTTTCTCTCAACCTAGAGAATCACGCCATTTAACATATAAGAATAAATAAACACAGTACCTAGACAATATCATAGGTGGAATACATGTAGAGTCCACACGGTTTTCTCTCCTTTGGGCTCCTCCGAGGCTCCGACCATAAACTTATCTCTGTCCCCTGTCCTATATCTCCGGTACGGCCACCCGATCTTCCCAGCAGGCGGCGCTTCTGGCAGTTTGGCGCTGCCGACTGGGAGGCTCTTTGCCAGTATTTCTTTAATTTCCCATGGAATTACTTTTGCGTCCATGGCCGGGGACCATCGGAGAGTGCTGAACGCATTACCGAGGTATCCTCTCGGGCATGGAGGCATACATTCCATTATCTTTACCCCAGTTTAATGTATGCAAACAAATATTGGTTTACCCATGCTTGTTCTACTGCTGTCCTTAAAAAGGAGGATGCTTTCAAACTCAAGAATCTGATTCTTCTTATTTTCCTATCTCGGAATCAAGCCAAATCAGTTCTTCGACTCGCCAAGCATTCTTTCATCAATAATAAATGCACTGAACTATCCAACTCTAGCTCTTCCGAAGCTGTCTGGCATCTAGCCAAAAATCTCTCTGACATCTTTTCTTCTTCATCTTTCTCTCCTCTTATCCACTCTGACAGCACCACCATCACTTCTTCCTCTGAAATACCTGAACTCTTCGCAAAAACTTTCGCTAAAAACTCCACTTTGGATGATTCAGGTGCTATTCCTCCCTCTCCACTCCCTACTGTACTTATGCCTAACATCATAATTTCTTGTAAGGATGTACTTTCTACCAACACTGGGCTTGATACTAAGAATGCGTACATACCGGATGGTGTTCCTCCTGTTGAATTAAAAAACTGTGCTTCTGTACTGACTCCCTGCCCAGGCAAACTCTTCTGTCTCTGTTATTCCTCTAATATTTTCCCTTCTTGCTGAAAGTTTGCTCTCATTCAATCTGTCCCAAAGAAGGTTGACTGCTCTCAACCCTCCAACTGATGGTGTGGGGAGATTGTAGGCACCAATCGATCAGGGCTAGACCCAGGTGAGGTTATAGGCATGTGATAAAGAGTCAGTGGAACTCCTGTTTCATATGCTTGGCCTCTCTTACTGATTTTTGTTGTGCCTCATTTACACTGAGAGCAATCCAGCTAGCTCTCACAAACACCTTCTCATACTATTCACTTCACTACACTACACATGCACACCACACTTCATTCTGCCACACCAAAATTTAAAAAAAAAATAATATTTATTATAGCCCAGCCTCGGAGTCCCCTGGGCACCCCCCCCCTCATAAATGCTCCCACACCCGACCGACCATCCCCTGACGACCCCACAAAATTACCTGGACCTCGGCCTGTTACTCTTTCTATTGATTTCTGCAACATTCGCGGACTTTCCTCTAACTTTCACTCTGTTGAACACCATCTCTCCTCCTACAAACCTGATATTCTCTTCCTCACCGAAACTCAGGTGTCTGCAGCAACATCCAGCAGCCCCTTCTCTGTATCCTCCTACTTTCTCTATCCTAGTTTCAAAGCCAAAGGCGGATGTTGTGCATATGTGCACAACAAACTCACTTGCTCTCGTGTTCCCGATTTCGACTCCTCTGAATTCTCAACTTTATGGCTCAAACTTTCCTGTCATTCTCTTACTAAAATTTCTGTGCTGTCTATCTTTCCCCTAACTCTAAGAACTTTCTCAAATTCTTTGACTATTTAAACTCTACAGTGGAACACATTCTATCCATTTCTCCTTTCTCAGAAATATCCATCTTAGGTGATTTCAACGTTCACCACCGCCAATGGCTCTCCTCTCGCACTACTGGACCAGCTGGTGAACAAGCCTACATCTTTTCTATCCTAAATGACCTAGAGTAGTTAGTTCAGCAACCCACCCGTATCCCAGATCGCATCGGATATCGGCCCAACATTCTTGACTTGTTTCTAACTTCTAACCCTTCTTCTTATATTGTTGATCTTTTCTCTCCTTTGGGTTCCTCCGACCATAAACTTATCTCTGTCACCTGTCCTATCTCTCCAGTACGGCCACCCGATCCTCCTAGCCGGCGGTGCTTGTGGCACTTTGGCGCTGCCGACTGGGAGGCTCTCCGGCAGTACTTCTTTGATTTCCCAGGGAATTATTTCTAGTTCCGTGGCCGGGGACCCTCGGAGAGTGTTGAACGCATTACCGAGGTAATCCTATCGGGCATGGAAGCATTCATTCCATTCTCTTTCTCTCAGACTAATGCTAAAAAATCTTGGTTTGCTCACGTCCGTTCTACTGCTGTCCGCAATAAGGAGGAAGCATTCAAACAGTACCGACGCCTTAAAACTCAAGACTCTCATTCTTCCTATGTTTCTGCCCGGAATCAAGCCAAATCTGTTCTTCGACTTGCCAAACACTCTTTCATCAATAATAAATGCACTGAACTATCCAACTCTAGCTCTTCCCAAGCTTTCTGGCATCTAGCCAAAAACCTCTCCAACAATTTCTCTTTCTCATCTTTCCCTCCCCTTTTCCACTCTAATGTCACAACCATCACTTCTTCCTCTGACAAAGCTAAACTCTTCGCTCAAACTTTTGCTAGAAATTCAACGTTGGATGATTCCGGTGCTATTCCTCCCTCTCCACCCTCCTCTCTCTTACTTATGCCTAACATCCTAATCTCTAGTCTGGCACAAATCTTTAATTTCTAAACTACCCTCCTTCGGTTTCTATCCCTCCATCTGTGCCTTTGTCTCTAATTTCCTTTCCGGCCGTTCCATAGCCGCGGTTGTGGACGGCCATTGTTCACTTCCTCACCCTATAAACTTCGGTGTTCCTCAGGGCTCTGTCCTATCTCCTATTCACTTTCTAATTTTTATAAATGATCTCCTCAACTGTACCTCAATTCCCATCCATTCATACGCAGACGACTCAACCTTACACTACTCCATTAGTTTTTCAGAACGCCCCAGCCCGCAATCCCTCAATGACAAACGTAATGAAGCCATAGAACTCTTAAATTCTGATCTAAATACTATCTCATTTGGGGCAGAGAATACCTTGTTACCTTTAATATGTCTGAAGGAGTTAATGCTTCCAAAACCCAATTTCTCCATCTATCTACCCATCAGGATCTCCCAGCGGACTATCCCTTATTCTTCAACAATACAAAAATCAATCCTTCATCTTCTCTCAATATTCTTGGTGTCTCTTTTTCTTCTGCTCTCAGTTGGAAGGACCAAATTACCAGTCTTGCTAAGGCAGCCTCCCAGAAGCTGGGTGTGCTCAACCGCCTTAGAGTTTTTTTTCCCCCTGCACAGCTTCTTGCTCTGTACAGGGGCATAGTGCATCTTTGTATTGAGTTTTGTTCACATGTGTGGAGAGGGTCCTCTCACACCGCTCTCCTAGACAAAGTTGAAAGGAAGGCCTTTCGTATCATTAACTCCTGTTCACTCACAAACTCTCTGCAATCTCTCTCTGTCCGCTGCAATGTTGCATCTCTCTCACTATTCTATCGCTACTATAATAATCAGTGTTCCTCAGAGCTTTCCCAGTGTATACCACCTCCTTTACGTAGGGCACGTAGTACCCGTCTTGCAACTCAATCCCACCCATACTCTGTGCAACTCTCCAATCCAAGAGTGAAACGTTACTCTCAAACTTTCTTCTACTCAACAGCTGAGCTCTGGAACTCTCTCCGAGAATCAGTCTTTCCCTCTTCCTATGACTTAAATTGCTTCAAACTCCGTGTGTCCAGGCATTTTGGTTCGAACATCCCTTGATTTTGGCCCTGTCACTCTTTCAACTATGGGGGAGGCACTCGCTATAGGCAGTTCTGCCTTTTGCCTCCCTGAATCACATAGAAAAACAAAATTGCACTCATTTCTAGTATCTCAATTTTTGTTTTAAATTTTAAGCATTTATTTTCCCATAATCTTCTCTCAGATCGCCAGTAAGGCTTCCTTAAGGGCTGGTCTGCTGGTGGTCTACTTTCTTCTCTTACTTACTCCTTGTCATCCTCCTTTCGAGACTTCGGTGACACTTTTTCTATTGCGTTAGACATATCGAAAGCCTTCGATGTAGGCTGGCACAACATCTATAATTTTCAAACTACCCTCCTTCGGTTTCCATCCTCCATCTGTGCCTTTATCTCTAACTTCCTTTTAGACCGTTCTATAGCTGCGGTTGTGGATGGCCATCGTTCACTTCCTCAACCTATCAACTCCGATGTTCCTCAGGGATCTGTCTTTCATAATACTAAATATTTAAATTAACCCAGATTCGTCTAAAATTAAATTAAATTAATAATTATCACACTCATAATTGCTGCTTAACAAAACAATCAAAATATATACATTGAAAATGTATATATAATATGAACTTCCTTGTAATATCTACTTCCTTAAACAAGGAAATATACCTGTGAGCAACTATGTCAAGAGATCTAAAACCCACCCAGCAATCTGCGGAAGTTATAAAATGGCAAACAGATATATAATACAGTATATATCAAGCATAGGCGCTTGATATATATTAAATTATATATATTTGCTAGGTATTTATTATTGGTTTAATTAATTAGGAAAGGTGTATTTGTATGTTCTCAACATGTATTTGTTCAGACAACTTTAGGTTATATTACTTCATATGTAAGGTGTTTGATATATTGGTTTCAGTATGTAATCACTGAACATATTCTTCCATCCTATGTTTCTGAGTCTTGTTCTTCATTCCTTTATGTTCTTTAGTTGTTCAATCGTCTCGTTTGTTTTTGTTTTTACTGTTACTAACCAACTCGTCATTGTATTCTCATTTTACCTCCCATTCTTCCCTTTACAGCCCCTTGAGGGGCTGTATTTTGACAGTTTATTATGGCTATCATTAGACGAGTCTATACAACTTAGGAAGGATCTGTGGGTATCAAAAGAGTAAATACTAACTCAATTAATCGTCTGAATTCCATATACCCTTCCTAATCTTAATAAAATCGTCCAATAATAGCCAGAATAAATATTTAAGACACGTCATAATCCTCAATGGGTTTAATAATTGCATTTCATGGGATAAACGAGAACAACCGTATTAGTTTCCTAAAGCTGACATGCACGAATTAACGTCCCGTCCATCCCCGACCCCTGCAATCGAGCAAGGACGCCGGCAAAACCGCTTATGGTCGGTACACGGACGTTGCCACATCACCGACTCTCCTTCCAACGTTTTTTGTCACCGTTCTCATCCCGTTAGTCGGCGTCTAGACGCTGACTGCTCCCGTGTGTGTCCCGTGGGTGTCCCGACATAACACGTTTTCTGACGGTTGACCCGACCCACGCCGACCTCATTGTGCATGCACAAAACGGTCGCTGCCTATGCCCCCTCCAGATTGATGCCGTCCTGCCTATTTTCTTGGTCGGGGATGGACGGGACGTTAATTCGTGCATGTGTGAACCGAGCATTAGATGAGCCAGCATACTTGAACATACTTTCTTAGGCATATAATGGAGGGAAGATGCTGCAAGGAAACTTGTTCCAGAGCTTTTGATTGCGTAAGAAAATAACATTTAACATTTTGTTTAGAAAAGTGGACAGACTATGAGTGATAGTGTGATGCCTCCCGGCGTTAGCAGAATGGTTGCGTGGGGCATTGCAGCTCGCTAGCGCTCGCCAGGATGGGGGGATAGGCTACAGTTGTCCTAGAATGATCTGCTTTATTTCATTAGTGTCGTGTTGCCACAGACAGTCTAGAAATGGTCTTTGTTTTGGTCTGTGACCGCGCCTTATATTTTATATTCACTATAATATAAATGTTGCTTGTGTGGGAGGCGAGCGAGAGAGTGTGAGGGAGTACACCCGGCAGCGAGGTGAGCTATGACGCGGCTCGCTTGTCCCTTCCCGTCGCGGCCTCGTGTTCTTTACCAGCTCAGAGCTTGCCTGACTAATTCTCTCTCTCGACTTCTCTTTTCTCATTCTCTAATCCCTTCTGGTTTCAGCATAGACGTTCACCGTCGACCAGTCGTATTGTACGCGAAACTCTCAGATATTTCCATGCATTAGGTTAAGGAGGTATTATGCTTTATTGAGGTTTAGAGAGACGGACTTTTCCGTATGTGTCCTCTCTCGGGAAGGTTGTAGACCGGTATATGTCTCCCTTGCAAGGTGTTGAGTGATTCTGCTTGGTTATCTAAAGCTAGACTGGGGGTAAGGTTACTGTGTCGTTGTCTCCGATGTGTGCAGTGTTAGCTAAGCTCTGCACGACATCGACAGGTACTGTGGGAGCCTAAGTTGTCTTCGGGTTGGTTTACTTTGCGAGCTCAGCGCTGTGGTGTGAGAGGGCCATAGCCTATCCCTCACAACATAGTGCTGCCTCTTAGTGTTGACTTCTGAGGGATCACCAGGATAGAGCTAGGTACTAGAGACCTAGATTTATCAAGAGAGCATCCCCGTCATATAACGTAATCTTCATTATACCACCCTCGGACAACGTTAGGCTACGAGCCGCATGCTCGCCCATTGTTGCCCTGCCTTGATACCCTAGCTAGACTTTATTAACTGAGCAGACACTGGTTAGAGATAAGCCCCATTATTATATGTATGCATTATTATTCACTGCACTTTTGAGCCAAGGTTGTTGTTGAGTTGCACAACCCGAGTAGGCTGTTGCGTTGTGTCACAAAGCATTTCTTTAGTTGTCGAGCATTACTACCTTTGTACAGTCTTTATTATTCGCCTGCCTATTATTACTATATGTCCTAGCATTTATTGTGACCCGTATTCTGCATTATAATTGTTCAAGATTCTTTACGAACATCTTCCCAGCATCATACTTATTTCAGAAGTTTCCAGTTGATGTTGCAGGACTAGCATTGCACTTTCTTTAATATAGGAGTGCCAGTTATTTGAGTATCTACCGTAACGTTAATTAATCACGTTAACTATCTTTTCTTTGTGTAACATAATCGAGTAATCTTTTACTGTTTGAGAATAGGCTGTTTCATTGAGCGTCAGCCTAGTGTGTGTGCACCAGTTACCGAGTCATAGGATACCTCGTTGTCCAGGCACGACTCAGGGCGGTAATGGTGTTTTGTTTTCCAGTGTTTAAGGCAGGGGTTGGATCTAGTGTTACCGTTGTTGCTTTTTGCCATTATCTAGTCCAATGTTGAAGAGCCCTGTGTCTTTGAGAACCTGGATCGTAACAATAGCGCCTATTGTTTGTCTGTGTCTATTGTAAAGAGGAAGGTAGGAGGCAAAGTAACAATTAGTAAATGTCATTATGATGAAAAGGTTAGAATATTTGCCAACACTTTTGCCAGTGTTATGAAATACCTACTCTCCGTAAGGGGTGATGTATGTTTTGATTAAATTATATACACATATGATTCACTGCCGTGTGTGTGTGTGTGTGTTTTTTTTTTGGGGGGGGAGGTTGGAGGGGTTATTCAGTGTTATTATTCTTTGTTTTCATGTTATTAGTTTCATACTGTCTATACATGCACATGGCGTTCTATTCGCATATATTTCCCTCTGTATGCAAACAAATGTTGATTAGTTTGTTTTAACCATGCTCCCTTTCCTTGTCTAACTCACATTTCCTTCTACCATAATCTCTCCTCCTACTCACTCTCTCTCTCTCTCTTATGTCCTGTTCCCCTTCTGTTGCATGATACTATATTTAATAATTTTATTAATCTTCAGCCTCTCCCCTTGTCAATTTTGATACCTCCTCTTCCTTCTTATCTCCGGGAATCAACTGCAGGAAGATTTTCCTTAATAAACTTTCCTCCTAATCAAAAGAGATCCTTTGTATGTGTGTCTGTCTATATAATATATATATTTACGTAAGCATGTGTCTGAACTGTATATATCTTCCTAGATCTATCCCTACGTGCACCAACATCTACGTTCACTGACCTAAGTCTCGTTCCCAAGCTGTATATACTCCAGTGACAATCACTCTTTTTGGGTAACTGTTTGACAATACAAGGGTAGTTAACAATGGAGCCAAGGCTGGTGTCAATGTTACGATATTGGGTATAAAAAATGCACACCAGATTCAACCTCCCCATGCTCTAGTTCATGGTATATCCAGGTTATCAGAATAATGATTGTCCTTCAAAACAATGACTCGGCTCTCTGGAACACGTTCATGGGTAGCAAATCGAACGAACAATATTATTATGGATGTTCCGTAAAACCTTCAGAGGCAATACCCCAAAAAATACAGTTTGTTTGTAACATAATGTTGAATACACCCTCTCACCCTCCTAGTTACCAAATATTATTCACCTCACCTTTATTATCTTCCCTCTTCTTCCACACACATCATGCTCAACTCACCCCCCATATCCCTGAACTCCCTCTATTACACTACCAGCCGGGCTAACTTTATAATGAACACGTGATTAATTGCCACCAACTTAGACTATAATCGTTGTGGCACTATATACCCCTACCCCCTGATCGTCTCATTAACTCGCTTTTCTGAACTCTCTCTCTCTCTCTTTACACACACACAAACATACACACTCATATACAATGTAGATACTGTATATATATATATATATATATATATATATATATATATAGAGAGAGAGAGAGAGAGAGAGAGAGAGAGAGAGAGAGAGAGTGGCTGAATATAACTCATTAAATAGGTTTGAAAGAAGAACATTACTGTCTTTTATTGTACAAATTATTTCTTATTGAATAGTCAAACTTGGCATATGTCTTTATTCTAAAAGTCCTCAGGTTGGTCCTTCTTCACTTCTATTAACTCTTGTTTGACCTTTAATTAAATCCATATTTGTATTGAACCATTCAATTTACTCATATTAGGCGGACACTCGGAGTGTTTGTTTTACTTGTCTCTTGTTATGTTGAGAGAAGATTTGTAGGTTGTTCGATGCATGGGGAGTTGCTTATAAATGCTGCCTTTGTTCTTTCCTACAGTCACTTAAAAAGGTTCACATAACTTACGTTTTCATAAAGCGAATCAATCGTTCGGAAATCATAAATAGCAGATATGCATTTTCTACTATAAGAAATATATGTTTGGTAAATTCATGAACCGACACCATTGTTCATATTTCATACGATATATTGCCAAACAGATAACCCGCAAAGTAACAGTCTGTAGGCAAGATGAAGATACAAGATTAATTATCTGCGAAATGTTCGGTCAGCAATAGTATTTGTTCCTGCAATATTTCGGGTTCTTTGAATAAGTATTGGGAACACATTTGATATTAGATAGTTTATGATGGCTAATTGGTTATAAGAAATCAAAATAGAAACAGACAAATCAGAAGTACTGAAACGAATGAGGAGCAAACCATATTCATGTGACTAGCCTAAATACCTGAAGATTTGCTTAACTACTTCATTATGCATTTGCAATTGTTATGTTATTCTGGCTATCAACACACAAATACAACTATAACAACTTGTGGGAGTATTTCTTAAGTTTAATAGACTCAGTTAATGTTTGCCAAGTTATAATGAGAATGACTCCATCATGTGAAATATGCTCAAATACTTGGCTTTTGTTTCGTCAGACAATTATTGTCAACAGTGTTAATATATCCTGTACAATTCTGATTGTACCTTTTCTTTAGTAACAAGAGACTATACAATAAGTCCATAGCTCACCTGAGCAAGGCGTGTATATTGATGATTTGCTGTGGTTGGGTAAATAGAACAGTTACGCTTAAAGGGGATATATCGTTATCATTTAAATTTGGTCATGCACTTAGTAATACAAAACTAAACGTTAATAACGAACTACTTCAATATTGAAAACGAATATTTTCACTGTGTCCTGGGTAACATCATGCAATTGTGTGCACATAATAAAGGACATTATTGAATCAAAGGGGTGGAAACTATTTCAAATAACTCTTTAGCTCCCAAAATATCTTCCGACACATCGGGAAAGATAAAGGTGTATATTAAGAGTTGTGCAACTAGGCCATGATAATTAAGACTATCTTTCATCCAATAGGGGAAAACTGGTCTCAATTAGTCCTTATGCCACTCCCTAAATGTTCTTCAGCTATCATAATCATCTAATGAGAGCCACAAACTGAGAAACTCTTCATCATTCTATGGGGTAAATATCGACCTTCACTGTATCATGGCTCTACAAGAAAAATACAAATTATTGTAAGAAGGCAATATACTTAACGACTTCCTCGTCTAATGTTCTATTCCTCTGGACCAGCAAGGTGAAGCTCATCAAGTTTGCTACATCCACTTACACCAAACGAGGAGGCACTTTGGTCGTTGTTGAGTTTAATAGCACTGATATATAACACGTCGACACCAATTAGGGGGCTTTGAAGGGTCTATCTTAACTTATGGAGGACAATATCCACTTAATCTATTTATGGCAGATAACATTAAAAGAGAAACAAAGTGTGTAATATAATAAAATATAATTATTATGAACATGAACTACCAACCTGAAAGGAGGAAAGCCATTACATATTTAAGGGGAGATGGGCCATTTTTTTGGGGCCCCCCTTCTCCTTCATGTTTAGCCCCATTAGTTTGTCGATTTTAAAACCTTTCGCATAATTTCTTTGTCAATGTTAAAACCTTTCGTGCTATTTAGGTGTCAATTTTATTTTCTGGCGAACAATAGTGAGCCTATAATTGTGGAAGCACCGGTCTTCGACTAGGACATTTTTTGCCAAAAAATTTACAAATTATTCTACAAGGGGGATCTAATGGATGTTATTGTTTTAAGTTTGATGGAGATCTAGGGAGGAAACTAGTAAACTAATGAATACATGATACATGGACCAAACAGTGAACCATCCCCCCAAAGAAGGGTGACCGCTCTCAACCCTCCAACTATCGTACAATTACTCTCATCTCGTGTATCTCTAAAGTTGTTTAAACTATTCTTGCTTCCAAATTTCTTAAGCATTTATACTCTCAGTTCGCCAGGATGGATTCCTTAAGGGTTGCTCTACTGGTGATCTTCTTTCATATCTTACTAACTCTTTGTCATCCTCCTTTCGGGACTTTGGCAAGACCTTTTCTATTGCACTAGATATATTGAAGGCCTTCGATAGAGTCTGGCACACATATTTAATTTCTAAACTATCCTCCTTCGGTTTTGATCCCTCGATCTGTGTCTTTGTCTCTAATTTCCTTTCCGGTCGCAGACAACTCTACCTTACACTACTCAATTAGTTTTCTAGAACGCCCCAGCCAGCAATCCCTCAAAGACAAACGTAATAAAGCCATACCACACTTATTGACTGATCTAACTACTATTTCCAATTGGGGAATAGAAAACTTTGTTGCCTTTAATGCTTCCAAAACGCAATTTCTCCATCTATCTACCCGTCTGGAACTCCCAGCGGACTATTCCTTATTCTTCAACAATACAAAAATCAATCCTTCATCTTCTCTCAACATTATTGGTGTCTCTTTTTCTTCGGCTCTCACTTGGAAGGACCATATTACCAGTCTTGCTATGGCAGCCTCCCAGAAGCTGTGTATGCTCAACCGCCTCAATACAAGGGGTTCTTTACTCCTGTACAGCCTCTTGCTCTGTACATGGGCACAGTGCGTCCTTGTATTGAGTATTGTTCACATGTGTGGGGAGGAACCTCTCACACTACACTCCTAGACAAAGTAGAAACAAAATGTTAAATGTTATTTTCTTACGCAATCAAAAGCTCTGGAACAAGTTTCCTTGCAGCATCTTCCCTCCATTATATGCCTAAGAAAGTATGTTCAAGTATGCTGGCTCATCTAATGCTCGGTTCACACATGCACGAATTAACGTCCCGTCCATCCCCGACCAAGAAAATAGGCAGGACGGCATCAATCTGGAGGGGGCCTAGGCAGCGACCGTTTTGTGCATGCACAATGAGGTCGGCGTGGGTCGGGTCAACCGTCAGAAAACGTGTTATGTCGGGACACCCACGGGACACACACGGGAGCAGTCAGCGTCTAGACGCCGACTAACGGGATGAGAACGGTGACAAAAAACGTTGGAAGGAGAGTCGGTGATGTGGCAACGTCCGTGTACCGACCATAAGCGGTTTTGCCGGCGTCCTTGCTCGATTGCAGGGGTCGGGGACGGACGGGACGTTAATTCGTGCATGTCTGAACCCAGCTTTAGGAAACTAATACGGTTGTTCTCGTTTATCCCATGAAATGCAATTATTAAACCCATTGAGGATTATGACGTGTCTTAAATATTTATTCTGGCTATTATTGGACGATTTTATTAAGATTAGGAAGGGTATATGGAATTCAGACGATTAATTGAGTTAGTATTTACTCTTTTGATACCCACAGATCCTTCCTAAGTTGTATAGACTCGTCTAATGATAGCCATAATAAACTGTCAAAATACAGCCCCTCAAGGGGCTGTAAAGGGAAGAATGGGAGGTAACATGAGAATACAATGACGAGTTGGTTAGTAACAGTAAAAACAAAAACAAACGAGACGATTGAACAACTAAAGAACATAAAGGAATGAAGAACAAGACTCAGAAACATAGGATGGAAGAATATGTTCAGTGATTACATACTGAAACCAATATATCAAACACCTTACATATGAAGTAATATAACCTAAAGTTGTCTGAACAAATACATGTTGAGAACATACAAATACACCTTTCCTAATTAATTAACCCTTAATTAGCGGCGCGCAACATAAGTCGAGTTAAAAAAAGCTGGACTATGTGGCGGCGCTCGACATAGGTCGAGTGGCAATTTCAGCACGTAATGTGGCTGAGAGAGAGAGACAAGTGGTGGCAGGAGACTAGCGAGCGTATGACTGCTCCAGACCACCGCGGCGAACCTACTGACACAAATCTCAGCTCCCTCCTCCCTCTCTCACTCGCTACATACTCAATTATGTACCGAAAGTACCGAATTACCTGCTTTTTGCACTCGCGTTGCACGGTTATTGCAAGAAAACTATCCATCATACAACGATCGTTATGGTGTCATTCGAAAGCTCTGTTTATGCCCTTTCAGGGATAGGTACTTGTTTTACGTTCTGGGTCTTATTTAGGCATGAAAATGATCACGTAAACAGCCCTATTTTGGCTAAAAACACCCCGCTGTGCGGTACATATAAATAAACCGCATAGGCCGCTCGTAAGGTGTTAAACCAATAATAAATACCTAGCAAATATATATAATTTAATATATATCAAGCGCCTATGCTTGATATATACTGTATTATATATCTGTTTGCCATTTTATAACTTCCGCAGATTGCTGGGTGGGTTTTAGATCTCTTGACATAGTTGCTCACAGGTATATTTCCTTGTTTAAGGAAGTAGATATTACAAGGAAGTTCATATTATATATACATTTTCAATGTATATATTTTGATTGTTTTGTTAAGCAGCAATTATGAGTGTGATAATTATTAATTTAATTTAATTTTAGACGAATCTGGGTTAATTTAAATATTTAGTATTATGAAAGACAGATCCCTGAGGAACATCGGAGTTGATAGGTTGAGGAAGTGAACGATGGCCATCCACAACCGCAGCTATAGAACGGTCTAAAAGGAAGTTAGAGATAAAGGCACAGATGGAGGATGGAAACCGAAGGAGGGTAGTTTGAAAATTATAGATGTTGTGCCAGCCTACATCGAAGGCTTTCGATATGTCTAACGCAATAGAAAAAGTGTCACCGAAGTCTCGAAAGGAGGATGACAAGGAGTAAGTAAGAGAAGAAAGTAGACCACCAGCAGACCAGCCCTTAAGGAAGCCTTACTGGCGATCTGAGAGAAGATTATGGGAAAATAAATGCTTAAATTTTAAAACAAAAATTGAGATACAAGAAATGAGTGCCATTTTTGTTTTCTATGTGATTCAGGGAGGCAAAAGGCAGAACTGCCTATAGCGAGTGCCTCCCCCATAGTTGAAAGAGTGACAGGGCCAAAATCAAGGGATGTTCGAACCAAAATGCCTGGACACACAGAGTTTGAAGCAATTTAAGTCATAGGAAGAGGGAAAGACTGATTCTGGGAGAGAGCTCCAGAGCTCAGCTGTTGAGTAGAAGAAAGTTTGAGAGTAACGTTTCACTCTTGGGTTGAAGAGTTGCACAGAATAGGGGTGGGATTGAGTTGCAAGACGGGTACCACGTGCCCTACGAAAAGGAGGTGGTATACACTGGGAAAGCTCTGAGGAACACTGATTATTATAGTAGCGATAGAATAGCGAGAGAGATGCAACATTGCGGCGGACAGAGAGAGATTGCAGAGAGTTTGTGAGTTGACGGGAGTTAATGATACGAAAGGCTTTCCTTTCAACTTTGTCTAGGAGAGCGGTGTGAGAGGACCCTCTCCACACATGTGAACAAAACTCAATACAAAGACGCACTATGCCCCTGTACAGAGCAAGAAGCTGTGCAGGGGAAAAGAACCCTCTAAGGCGGTTGAGAAAACCCAGCTTCTGGGAGGCTGCCTTAGCAAGACTGGTAATTTGGTCCTTCCAACTGAGAGCAGAAGAAAAAGAGACACCAAGAATATTGAGAGAAGATGAAGGATTGATTTTTGTATTGTTGAAGAATAAGGGATAGTCCGCTGGGAGATCCTGACGGGTAGATAGATGGAGAAATTGGGTTTGGGAAGCATTAAAGGTAACAAGGATTTCTCTGCCCCAATTGGAGATAGTATTTAGATCAGAATTTAAGAGTTCTATGGCTTCATTACGTTTTCATTGAGGGATTGCGGGCTGGGGCATTTTGAAAAACTAATGGAGTAGTGTAAGGTTGAGTCGTCTGCGTATGAATGGATGGGAATTGAGGTACAGTTGAGGAGATCATTTATAAAAAATAGAAAGAGAATAGGAGATAGGACAGAGCCCTGAGGAACACCGAAGTTTATAGGGTGAGGAAGTGAACAATGGCCGTCCACAACTGCGGCTATGGAACGGCTGGAAAGGAAATTAGAGACAAAGGCACAGATGGAGGGATAGAAACCGAAGGAGGGTAGTTTAGAAATTAAAGATTTGTGCCAGACTAAAGATTAGGATATTAGGCATAAGTACAAAGGAGTACAAAGGAAATCAAGCAACAACAGATCTAGTGACCCTTCTAGGCTGCTTGTCCTCCAAAACACTGGGGATCAAGTGTCCAAACAGTGGTTTAGAGTGGGTAAGGGAACATTGGAAAGGGAACTACTGCCCTGCCACTAACGTGGCAGGACTAGGAAGTTAGTAGGGGACATATGGGTTAGTAACTGAGGGGAGGATAAAATAAAGTTATCCATTTTCAAACGCGGTCAGTCGCGGGTTTGATGCGAGATATTTGTCTAGGCGGAATTTAAATTAATCAACGGTGCTGCAGTCTATAACGTTTCGGGGAAGCCCATTCCACAAGTTGACAACTCGATTGAAGAAGAAATTCTTAGATTGGTGTGAGTTAAAAGATTTACCAATAATTTTGCAACCGTTTCCCCGCGTGTAATTAGATTGGTCGATAGTGAAGTACTTACTACAGTTCATATTGTCGATGCCTTTGATGATTTTGAACACTTGAATTAAGTCACCTCTTAATCTGCGCTGGGTTAAAGGAAATAGATTTAATTCTCTAAGACGCTCTTCGTATGGTTTGTTCTTTAGGCTAGGTATCATTTTGGTAACTCTACGTTGAACTCGTTCTAGCTTGTTTACTTGATCCTCGAATTTTGTAAAAATATGATGCTTTGTCCCTATTCTAATTTTTACCTCTCCATTCCCTGAAGATGCAAGATATTTACTTGTGAAACATTGGATCCACCATGAATTTTGCTAACCTTTTGTACCTCATCTCTGAACCCCAGAGGAAATTTGTTGGAACTATTGAAAGCTGTAACAATAAAATCCTGAATGCTGAAACTGCTATTGCTTTTAACCTCGTCTGTTTAAAAGAGAATCTATTACCTGGCTATACTAACATATATATATATATATATATATATATATATATATATATATATATATATATATATATAGAGAGAGAGAGAGAGAGAGAGAGAGAATTTGTGTTTGTTTTCTATTTGTATGAAGGAGACAAAAGTCAAAGCTGCCTGTAACAAGTATATCCCCCTAAGTGATGGAGCCAAAATCAAGGTATGTACGTTAGAGTCAAAATGTCTGGACACAGAACTTCAAGTAGTTTAAATCATAGGATGAAGGAAAGACAGATTGAGGGAAGATAGTTCCAAAGCTTGCTTGTTGAGTAGAAGAAAGACTTAACATTTGTTCAATCTTGGGTTTGAGAGTTGGAGAGAATAGGGGTGGGAGTGTGATGAATGGTAGGTGCCCCCACTCTGTAAGGGAGGAGGTATACACTGAGAGAGCTCAGAGAAACATTGAGTATTGTAATACCAGTAGAAGAATTAGAGAAACTCAACATTGCAGCGTGTAGAGAAAGGAACTAGTGAGAGGAAGTGAGTTGATGAGACATAATGCTTTTGACTCTACCTTTTCGAGAAGTGCGCCAAGGGTTGAACCTCCCCAGACATGCGAACAATTTTGCTTTGTTTTTCTCTATGTGGATGAGGGAGACAACGGGCAGAGTTGCCTGTGACAAGTGCCTACCCAAGAGTTAAAAGAGTGACACAGCAACAATCAGGGAATATTTTTGTGGCAGAAAGAGGTGTGGTGTGTTTGATTAGTTTAGTGAAGTAGATAGCATGAGGAGGTCTTTGTGAGAGCTAGCTGGATCATTCTGTGTAGGTGAGGCACAAACAGAAACAGTAAGGGAAGCCAGACATATGAAACAGGAGTTTTAGCAACTCCTTATCAAATGCCTATAGCCTTGCTCGATGAGTGCCTACATCTCCCCATCTGTTATCTGTTATAGGGTTCACCACCTGCAAGTGGCATGGAATCACTGTGCCCCTATAGAGACCAAGATGTTGTGCGGGGTGAAGAACTTTTAAAGACAGTTGAGCACACCTAACTTCTGGGAAGCTGTTTTAGCAAGAGAGGTAATTTGATAATTTCAAGAAAGACCAGAAGACAAAGAAACACCAAGAATACGGAGAGATACTGAATGTATGGGTAACTTTATGGATATTTTGGTATTCTTCTTAGCTACTAAGTTTTGTTTGTGGGTATAATGTGTGTATAGCATCAAGCTATGTGATCACGAGTCAGAGTGGGTGGTGGTTGATGGAATCTGGGTCCACATGAAACTATTACTTCTAAGGTCCTTGGTGGTCTGGTTAGTTTGATGTTGGACTACTACGCTACTGACCCGGGTATCAGGCATTGACAGCCGAGCCAGGTCGTATTACGGTCACTGAGGTTACAACCTGACATTATTATTATTATTATTATATGAGATGCCGAAGTCTCCAACCAGGGTGCAGAAACACCATCAAGATGAATCCACACAAAACACCCGGAGGCAATGGAGAGAGACTACGGCAACTTAGGAAAAAATAAAAACATATACTGTATACTGTACTGTACATATACACATATTAAACACAGATAACATATTATGCAGTGGAGGATATCAAGTATAAATATAATTCTATATAATAGAATAAAATAAGTTTAAAAATTAGAATTAATGCTGCAAAAAAGCATTAATTCTAGACTTAAAAATGGAGATATTAGCTGAATTGACTAGCTCATTTGGCAACTTATTCCACAAGTCAACCATGGCCGGCACAAAACACCGTGAAAACTGTGTAGTAGAAAAATTAACACGGCTCATGGCAAGATCATTAAGATTGCTTGTGAATCTAGTTGCACGAGCCCGGCCATAGGGCCCAGGCAGAACCCCATGTAAGGGATGCTGAGGGTTGTTAAAAACTTTAAATAAAAGACTAAGGGCACCAACTTTACGTCGATGACACAGATCAAGAGACAAATGAGGTAGAATAAAACTGATGGAATTAAGCGACCTGTCAAGCAACTTGAGATGGCAGTCAGCTGCTGACAACCAGACAGGTGAGCAGTACTCGAAATGTGGCAAAATAAAAGCAAAACAAGACTTGATAACTGTGGCATCACAAGCAAATGTTTTATAAACCTTGCGAAGCAGACCAATTTTTGGGGAAATGGAAGAGGAGAAAGAACGAATATGCTTTTCAAAAGTAAGTTTGGGATCAAGAGTAACTCCTAACAAACGCAGAGTATCCATATTCTCAATTTGCTCGCCAGAAACTTGTAGATAAGGATGGGGAGGATCCCAGGTATGAGATCTGCTGATGATAATAGAGTGTGTTTTACTAGCATTAAGTTTCATGCCCCAAAGTTCACACCATGATGTAATTTTGGCTAAATCCCTATTCAGAGCAGTAGCAATTACGTGTCGATCTATTGGTGATGGAATTGACGCATATAAAGTTGTATCATCAGCATAGGAGATTAGTTTATTTTCAAGCTCGGAACACAGGTCAGCAGTAAAAATATTAGAAAGCAAAGGCCCAAGGACACTGCCTTGTGGAACACCAGAAACAACAGTAACAGAAGGGGAATGACACCCATCAATGACCACAGACTGAGATCTTTTCGTCAAAAAATCTTCAAAGATCCTTAACAAATTGCCACCAATACCGATGAGCTGTAACTTATACAGAAGTGCTTTATGGTTGACTAAATCAAAAGCAGAACTAAAGTCAATAGCCACGACACGAGACTCATGTCCCTGGTCCAATGAAGATTGCAAGTCATGGGTGAGTGTCAGATACGCATCACATGTACCCCAGTCCCTTACGAAAACCAAACTGTGAGTTTGGTATCAAATTATGACTATTACAATAAGAGGAAAGGCGTCTGGACAAAAGCCTCTCATAGAGCTTGGATAGGATAGGTGTAATGGAGATAGGGCGATAGTCATTAGGAGATGATGAGGCAGTAGTTCCCTTTGGAATAGGAGTGATAATAGCCTTACGCCAGCAGAGAGGAAAACTACCTGATTTCAAAAGCAACCTAAACACCACAGCCAATTTAGATGCCAAGACCACATCATCCTTACTTTAATGTAATCAGCTATATAATAATCAGTAGGTTATTAATTTTGTTGTTTGGTATCCTTAATGTTCGTTTAACATCTCTATAATCCTGTTATTAGCGTAGGTCTAGAGTCAATAATAATTTACAAAACTACTAATTAGTCTCACTAATGATATGAGCTCACGCTTCACCTCCAGCCTGACTTCCCTCCCTGGTGGCTAAAGCCAACGAACCGAACTCTGCAAGTCAATGGCCCTGATCAACTTTGTCGCTCGGGTGGCCTCCCCAGACTATCGTTAGCTACAGCTTAATGAAGATAGAATAATTGTTGAAGTTCCATCAATTACTTTTCGACAAATAATTTCGTTTATACTAATCATAATTATCTAGTTTTACAAACATATAGAGGAATTGAACAGAATGTACAAAGTAAAAGGTAAACTAGACTTAACGAGGCTGTTCGAAAGTAAAACTAGAAATTAGTAGACGTATGTTCATGCCTCATTTCCGTAACTTCATCGCTAATAAAGTAAACTAGAAAGCGGATTAATTGATAACATTATTTTGTTTAAGGGTATTTTGATAGCTGATATAGTCTCACAATATATAATACTTCGCCGCAACTGATTCCAAACGTCTACCACGTGACTGAAAATAACATTATTTTCTTGGTCTCACGTGAATGGTTTTCCATCGATCTTGAATTAATATGGGTAATTTGAATGGTCACTTGTGCTATTCTAGATTGCTATGAATGTTGATGAATATAAAGAATTCAAATTTATCTCTCCTCATTAATTATGTTAAGCAACTATATTTTTAGGACGCTTCTCGTACACTATATTTCTCAACATTGATATATTGTTGTGGTCCTCCTCTGTATGTTAACCCCTTGTGTACCAGCGACGTCTTTTTAATGTTATTCTAGTCACACTTAAGCGATTCTAGGAAGCTTAGAAAATGTATATAGTAGCTTAAAAGATTAATTTAGATAGGCTAACCTTTTAACGGGTAGACGTCCTTCTTAAATTGAACAAAATCGTCTTAATTGTTGCCAGAATATAATAATAAGGATGTCACCAGTACTGAATTGGTTAATATCAGTTAATAAATGATGACCCAAACTGCATATAGTATATGCTCTAAAATGGGACGGACATAAGAAACAGTCTTGCTAAGGCAGCCTCCCAGAAGCTGGGTGTGCTAAACCGCCTTAGGGGGTTCTATACCCCTGCACAGCTTCTTGCTCTGTACAGGGGCATAGTGCATCCTTGTATTGAGTATTGTTCACATGTGTGGGGAGGTTCCTCTCACACCGCTCTCCTAGACAAAGTTGAAAGGAAGGCCTTTCGTATCATTAACTCCCATCCTCTCACCAACTCTCTGCAATGTCTCTCTCTCCGCCGCAATGTTGCATCTCTCTCGTTATTCTATCGCTACTATAATAATCAGTGTTCCTCAGAGCTTTCCCAGTGTATACCACCTCCTTTATGTAGAGCACATGGTACCCGTCTTGCAACACAATCCCATCCCTACTCTGTGCAACTCTCCAACCCAAGAGTGAAACATTACTCTCAAACTTTCTTCTATTCAACAGCTGATCTCTGGATCTCTCTCCCAGAATCAGTCTTTCCCTCTTCCTACGACTTAAATTGCTTCAAATTCCGTGTGTCCAGGCATTTTGGCTCGAACGTCCCTTGATTTTGGCCCTGTCACTCTTTCAACTATGGGGGAGGCTCTCGCTATAGGCAGTTCTGCCTTTTGCCTCCCTCACTCACATAGACAAAACAAAAATATTATGATAAATTAGTTTGTATTTTGATTGTATTGCAAATTTCCTAATATTCAATCAAACTATTTAACATGGCCGTGGATCATTGAATCCTGTGTTTTTATTCGCTGGCCACAGCAACACCAACCTCTTTTACTGTTGTCGCGATGTCACATTAAGATGTATGTGTTGTTTTTTCTTTCAAAAAGTAGTACCTGACATTTGTTCATATTGATTTTTAATTTTCCCTCAGAACAGGTATAGTATATATAATGTGGTTACTTAACTTCTATAAATTTAGAATGTTTGTTTTATCAATAATATGTATGTATGAAAAAAGCAGAACTGACCCAGTAACGAACCATGCGGTACACCAATATTGACATATGTCATTCAGATTCTGTACTGTTTAATTAAACTCCATGCTTTGTATTAGTGAGTCAATCAACAAGCCACTGTGATATGTTTCATTCGATCCATTGGTGTCACTGGTGCTATATTACCAAGTATCCAGACATTGGAAATGCTCATAGAAATTAAGTCAGTTATTAATACATATTGAAATATACAATGGTAACTCGTACTTAGTTTCCTTTAAAACTCGTGGGAAGATTACAGTATGCCAGGCCCAGGTGCTGTGTTGATTGGTACTAATTATCTCCTCATAACCTCCATCCCTTTCATATGTGTTCAACTTTATCACTATGATGTACGCCTATTCCAATGTATTGCTTCCTATTTTCAAACTCTCCAAAACTTCCAACTCTTTCCTCCAGGCCTAATATCCTGTTTTGTGTTTGTCGTTTGCGTCACCCCACTTCTCTATTCCTCCTGTAAGTTTGTGGTTTCAGGTAATATTCATGTTTACATCCGTTTCATTTATTCAGTCGTCTTCACAACCATAATTTATAGTGCTCTTTCATGACCTTCATTTTGTTCTTCAAATATATCGTAATGTATCATCTACTCCAACAATGTATTCTTCCTCCTAAACTTAATTTTACAATTCGTCCCCATTCCCCTTTCTTTCATTTAGCTTGTGTCTCATCTCCCTTCTTTTACCTTTCTCATTATAGTTCATTGGTGTCCATCGTAATATCGTTCCCCCATATGCCCTATACTATTTATTTCCGGTTTTACCAGTTCTTACTCTTCGTTTCTTCCATTTAAATAATAATAATGTTCTTCCATCTGTTTTTCCCCGTCCTCAATCCTGCGCACTCCTTCCCACTTAAGCAGCCACCCAGGATACTTTACACTACAGTAACTCTCACGCAGATGTATACCTCGATGTTCACGTTGGTATAAGTCTTAAAGGTGGGGGCTCATGGGTTGAGGTAAACATGGACAAATAATAGCCAACCTGCATATAATTATCTTGTAAAATGCAATGTCACTGAAATAATTATTAACAATGGTATAAGGATTTTGCGGATCGTCTATACCGGGCCTGTGACGTCATAGTGACGTCACACCAGTATCCTTAGCCTAGACTGGATGGTGGACTTACACTCTTGTGACGTCACAGGCCCGGTATAGACGATCCACAAAATCCTTTATACCATTGTTAATAATTATTTCAGTGCCATTGCATTTTGCAAGATAATTATGTACAGCTTGGCGATTATCATTCCATGTTTATCTCAACCCATGAGCCCCCACCTTTAAGGGAATATGTGCCATACAGTTTTACATAAGGTGCCATATAAGATACTTGAGACTCAGGCCATTGTGTAAGTTACTGAAAGCAGTCATTAAAGTCTTTATTTTCCCTGTGATTTGTCCTGCTTCACAAATTACACCTAAGAAACATATAAACAACACCAGTACATTGATAACGCACACGAAGGTAGGGATGCAACATGTCGGCCATAATAAACAGGGTGGGTAAACTCTCTTGGGACTCGTCGTGGCTGTGTGTACAAGCCTGCAGGGAGCGTCAGTGATGCTAACTCGGGCACAGGGAATGGATGACAATTGGGTGGTGAAGATATTTCCGTTAATATTTTGTTGAATAATGTTTACGATGTTTAGTTCATAATGAATATATGGGTATTCAAACTCATCTTATAGTTTCATATCTCAGGGCAGTAAAACTGTATGAACACACACACACACACATACACATGTGAAAAGAGTTGAAATTAACACAGATATATGACAAATATAGAGAGACAGTCAAACACCCACCCCAAGGCAAAATAGAGAGGCGGATGGACTTCATCAGGCCACAGCCATCCGCCGTAATCGGTTTTCTGTTATAACTGTGGGAAACCGGCTATCTCTATAATACCTGGTGTAGAGTGTTTGCCTGAAAAGAAAAAGTAGTATAGTACTAATGAAATAGTCAAAATCAGGGGGTTGACACATTCGGGAAGTCAATTTTGTAGTCAGAAGTAGAGTAGACAAAATCAGTTAGTGCAAATTGGGGAAGTCACATTTAACTGTCGGATATCGAAGAAGAAAGCCATTAACTACGTCAAAAAGTATTGAAACATATTTAGCATGAGATAAAGTGAGGTTGAGCTCTGGGAGGCAGAATGAGGCAAACGGCAAGTTGCCTGAACGAGTGTTTTCCCCAAAGCCAAAAGAGTGACAGAGAGCCAAATTCAAGGAATGTTGGGGTCAAAATGCCTGGCCACACCAAGTATAAGGCGGTTTAAGTCATAGCATGAACGTAAGATTGATTGAGGGAGAGAGTTCCACAGCTTACTTGTTAAATATAAGAAATACTGGGAAAATCGGTCTCCTCTTGGATTAGAGAGTTGGACAGAATAGGGATGGACATTTGTTGAAAGGCGGGTGCCCCACCTGTCTTCGTAAGGGAGGATGTATACACTGAGAACGCTCTGAAGAACACTGATTATTGTAATAGCAATATAAGAGAGAGATATATGCAACATTGTGGTATGTAGAGAGCGATTGCATGGAGTTAATAAGAGGAAGTGAGTTAATGAGACAAAATGCTTTTGACTTTACTCATTCAAAAAGTGTGGTATGGGTGGAACCTTCTCACACATGCGAACAATACTCGATACATGGGCGCACTGTCCACCTATACAGAACAAGAAGCTGTGTGGGGGTGAGGAACCCACCTAGACGGTTGAGCACACCTAACTTCTGTGAAGCGTGAAGCTGATTTAGCAAGAATTGTAATATGATATTTCCAAGAAAGGTCACAAGAAAAAGAAAGACCCGAGAATGCTGAGATAAGATGAAGCGCTGACTTGTGTATTGTTGAAGAGTAAGGGATAGTTGTGTGGACGACAGTGACGGGTAAATATATGGAGAAATTGAGTTTTGGAGACATTTAATGCAACAAGATTTTCTCTGCCACAATCAGAAATAGTTGTAAGATCAAAAGAAAGGCATGCTATGGCCTCTTGGCATAAGTTTTGAAGTGATTCCATGGCGGGGGAGGGGGGGGGGGGGGGTGGGCAGGGGGGCGTTGTGGGAAACTAGTTGAATAGTGTAAGGTAGAGTTGTCAGCATAGGTCACATTCACATTCAACCTGTCCCAAAGAAGGGTGACCGCTCTCAACCCTCCAACTATCGTCCAATTGCTCTTATCTCTTGTCTTTCTAAAGTTTTTGAAACTATTCTTGCTTCCAAATTTCTTAAGCATTTCTCTTCTCATAATCTGCTCTCAGATCGCCAGTATGGCTTCCTTAACCCTTATTTAGCGGCGAGCAACATAAGTCGAGTTAAATAAAGCTGGACTATGTGGCGGCGCTCGACATAGGTCGAGTGGCAATTTCAGCACGTAATGTGGCTGAGAGAGAGAGACAAGTGGTGGCAGGAGACTAGCGAGCGTATGACTGCTCCAGACCACCGCGGCGAACCTACTGACACAAATCTCAGCTCCCTCCTCCCTCTCTCACTCGCTACATACTCAATTATGTACTGAAAGTACCGAATTACCTGCTTTTTGCACTCGCGTTGCACGGTTATTGCAAGAAAACTATCCATCATACAAGGATCGTTATGGTGTCATTCGAAAGCTCTGTTTATGCCCTTTCAGGGATAGGTACTTGTTTTACGTTCTGGGTCTTATTTAGGCATGAAAATGATCACGTAAACAGCCCTATTTTGGCTAAAAACACCCCGCTGTGCGGTACACATAAATAAACTGCATAGGCCGCTCGTAAGGTGTTAAGGGTCGCTCTACTGGTGATATTCTTTCATATCTTACTAACTCTTGGTCATCCTCCTTTCGGGACTTCGGTGAGACTTTTTCTATTGCACTAGACATATCGAAAGCCTTCGATAGAGTCTGGCATAAATCTTTAATTTCTAAACTACCCTCCTTCGGTTTCTATCCCTCCATCTGTGCCTTTGTCTCTAATTTCCTTTCCGGCCGTTCCATAGCCGCGGTTGTGGACGGCCATTGTTCACTTCCTCACTCTATAAACTCCGGTGTTCCTCAGGGCTCTGTCCTATCTCCTATTCTCTTTCTAATTTTTATAAATGATCTCCTTAACTGTACCTTAATTCCCATCCATTCATACGCAGATGACTCAACCTTGCACTACTCCATTAGTTTTTCAGAACGCCCCAGCCAGCAATCCCTCAACGACAAACGTAATGAAGCCATAGAACTCTTAAATTCTGATCTAAATACTATTTCCAATTGGGGCAGAGAAAACCTTGTTAACTTTAATGCTTCCAAAACCCAATTTCTCCATCTATCTACCCGTCAGGATCTCCCAGCGGACTATCCCTTATTCTTCAACAATACAAAAATCAACCCTTCATCTTCTCTCAATATTCTTGGTGTCTCTTTTTCTTCTGCTCTCATTTGGAAGGACCATATTACCAGTCTTGCTAAGGCAGCCTCCCAGAAGCTGGGTGTGCTCAACCGCCTTAGGGGGTTTCTTTTCCCCTGTACAGCTTCTTGCTCTGTACAGGGGCATAGTGCGCCCTTGTATTGAGTATTGTTCACATGTGTGGGGAGGTTCCTCTCACACTGCTCTCCTAGACAAAGTTGAAAGGAAGGCCTTTCGTATCATTAACTCCCGTCCACTCACCAACTCTCTGCAATCTCTCTCTCTCCGCCGCAATGTTGCATCTCTCTCGCTATTCTATCGCTACTATAATAATCAGTGTTCCTCAGAGCTATCCCAGTGCATACCACCTCCTTTACGTAGGCACGTGGTACCCGTCTTGCAACTCAATCCCACCCCTACTCTGTGCAACTCTCCAACCCAAGAGTGAAATGTTACTCTCAAACTTTCTTCTACTCAACAGCTGAGCTCTGGAACTCTCTCCCAGAATCAGTCTTTCCCTCTTCCTATGACTTAAATTGCTTCAAACTCCGTGTGTCCAGGCATTTTGGCTCGAACGTCCCTTGATTTTGGCCCTGTCACTCTTTCAACTATGGGGGAGGCACTCGCTATAGGCAGTTATGCCTTTTGCCTCCCTCAATCACATAGAAAAAAAAAAAAAAAAAAAAAAAAGTACAGCTTAGAAGATCATAAATTAATATTAGAAGAGAACTTGAGACAGGACAGAACCTTGAGGAACCTAAGGAGGGTAGTTCAGGAATTAGAAAATTGTGCCAGACTCTATCGAAGGTTTTGGATATGTTTAGCACTTTAGAAAAGGACTCACTGAAGTGCAGAAAGGAGGATGACCAAGAGTTAGTAAGCTAAGAACAAATATTACCAGTAGAGCAGCCCTTAAGGAAACTATGCTGGCGATCTGAAAGTAGATTATGAAAAGGATCATTCTTCAGAAATTTTGAAATATAAATAGTTTAAATAACTTTAGAGATGCAAGAAATGAATCAAAGATTTGTTTGCATTAGACTGAGAGAAAGCAAATGGAATGCATGCCTCCATGCCCGAGATAATCACCTCGGTCATGCGCTAAAAGCATACTCCGAGGGTCCCCGGCCATGGCAGCAAAAATCATTTCATGGGAAATGAAAGAATTACTGCCGAAGAGCTTCTCAGTAGGCAGCGCCAAAGTGCCACAAGTGCTGCTGGCTGGGAGGATTGGATGGTCATACTGGAGAGATAGGATATGTTACAAAGATAAATTATGATCGGAGTAGCCCAACGGAGCAGAGGGATTAGAGATTAGAAACAAGTCAAAGATGTAGGACTGATCTCCAAGGCGGTCAGGAATATGATTAGGGTGCAGGACTAACTGCTCTAGGTCACTTAGGATATAAAAGATGTAGGCTTGTTCACCAGGTAAAAATATATAATGCTTTAACTACTTACTTTTTCTTCCTCTGCAGCATATGAAAGTTTGTTTCCATCCATGAATTCTTATACCTATTATATCTTCTTTATTGTACAAGACCTTCAATACCCGGTCTATCGCTTCCTCCACATTGTGTGTAGGGGATCACACTAAGCATTAATCTTCTGCAGCCTCTCTCTTTCTCTTTCACCAAACATTTTACATCAATGCCTGTCTAAAGACACACCCACATACATACACACACACACACACACAAACACACCCACATCTAATAAAGCAAAACAACTGGTTCATCAAAAGATGCAGGATTGCTAAGGAAAAGAGAGATTTACTCTGGAAAAGATACAGAAGACATCGACCTAATTAATCATATATAAACAGGGGAGGCTGAACCTTACACCCCCAATTCAGTCAAAATTTCAAAACAAATTTTCTTCTTCTAAAATGCTTCTTTCAACATAGGAGAATAGCATAGAAGGGCAAAAAAAAAAAATCATATCGCATCCATAACCCCCCCGGACGGGGGTTCAACCACACCCCCAAATCAATTTTTTGTTTTACCCTCAGCCAAATTTTGTTTTTGTTGGTGTTGTTTGTCTAAAAGGCTTCTGTAAACAATAGAAACGATCATATGAGGGCATAAACACCCATATGACATCCCTATCCCCCCCCAAGGCCATCGATGTATATGAAACACTTGTGAAAGTCTTCTGTTGACATAATGTTCCAAGATGTTTTACATGAGTATCCCATATAACTTTGTTTTCTCTAACAGCTTAATAATAGAAAACATATCTGGAAGGAGTAACTTAGTTATTTCCCCAAAATTGTCACTTCATAGGTATGAATTTAAAGGTTTTGCGATTACCAGAGATCATATATTGGCAACTCCAAGTGCAACTACATTTTTGTATATTGCTCTGCTTCGTTCCCCTTCTACACACTATATATAGGAATATATAGCAACGGTAATATGATTAGATAATGGCCTTATCTCCCATATTTTCCGAGATTCAAAATTTGTCATGTCGAAATTTGGGGTACCAAAAAAATATACCGGTATATATATTATATATTTGTTCAGCACCTTCTATTATTCAATATGGGAAAACTAGATCATTTAGTTGTAGGGGATGCTTGTAGGATACGCCAGAAAAAAATTGCGGGAAATTTGAACAATTTTCAATGACAAGTTGATTTTTAATATAGTGCAATGAAATTCTGCGCTCGCTCGCGCGCACACACACATAGAGAGCTGATTTTTTTCAGCGAGTCTTAGTATTTCCATTGGTAATAAGATGGTATAATGCCAGAAACCAAATCTCTTTTACAGGGTGAATTGGGGGTGTAAGGTTCAGCCTCCAGCACACTTGTGAAGATCCTAGAACAAATATTAAGAGCAAAGTGGATTTCCCATTTGTAGTACCATAAGCTGATTTCTGACCATCAGTTTGGATTCAGGTCGGGGAGATCTTGTATTTACAATTTGCTGTGCTTCTATTATAGAGTGATAGATATCATGCAAGAAGTGTGGGTTGATAGAGGATTATTGGACTTATATAAGGCTTCTGATAAATTATCTCACAAGAAGTTACTGTGGAACATCAAGAAGAAGGGAGGAATCATTGGAACACTTTTGATGTGGTGAAGGACTTCCTAACTGGGAGAGGCATGATAACAGTTATAAGGGGAAAACATTCTGATTGGCTTAAGGTCTCAAGTAGAGTGCCACAGGGCTCTGTGCTTGCACCAGTTATGTTTTTAATCTGTATAGATGACCTACCAAATGGATTAAAGAGCTACATAAGCCTGTTCCCAGACGATGCAAAGTTGTTGAAGATGGTAGAAAATCAGGAACCATGTGAGGCTCTTCCGTGGCTGGGGATGGAAGCATGCATTCCAATTTCTTTCTATCAACCTCACAAAAATCTTGGTTTACTCTCCGCGCCCTCTTCTGGAGGGAACGTCGCATTCTCCCAGTAAAATCTTCTTGAAGGAAAATTATGTCCTTGGGGTAATCATGACAAGATCATTTTTCAGGGCCCTTTTACGGACCTCTGCCTCGCGTCAGAACCGGACATGAATGCAACTCGTAAATGGAAAATGGACTCACATAGAGTAATCCCTTCACCTCTTGCTTGGTAAGTTTCTGTTGCTCCTGAAATATAAATATTTCTAGCACACAGATTGCCTTTGCCATCTACTTGATGATGGGTTTCTGTAGTCCTGAAGGAGAACTTGGTTCCAACCCAGCCTCCAGCTAAAAGGCGTAGGAGTTCCTCATAACCTTCTCTTGAGGGTTATTAAATTTCCACAAAAACAACTAACCACCCTGATCTGTTCATCGATGATGATCGTGCTTATTTATATATTTTTGTTTTCTTCTATTATTTCTATAATACAGTCCTGACGTTGCTGAAGACGTTGAAACATCAAGTTTGCAGGACCACTTGTTGATTTGAGGGATTTGAGAAAGACCTCTTTCAAAATATGGTCATATATAATATAGTAATGACATTAAGACAACCACAAGAGCCACTGACCAAGAACATTTTCAATCCTAATATATACCCATTGCAAAAGTCTGGTACAGGGTGCCATAGTGTCAAACTAGATGCCAATGATGCAGTCCTGTTTTACATAATAATGGCTGCATCTCCAGGATGACTGCTCAAACCATTTGTTCTCCAGTACATCTTGGACACCTGGCCCTGATAAAGCATGTTCAAACTCCTTCCCTGTTACCATAGCAACTACTCTATTTCAAACATTCAATAGCACCTTGGGGTGTTGACTTGCTGTCCTAGAGCAGAATTAAGAGAGGTAAATCGTTAAAAATCGACTCCTCAAGATGTTTGACCATTTTCTCTCTATAAGTGTCATGTGTTCGATGTATAGTAAATGGCGAAATAATAATATGTGATACATCTTAGCTGAGCATTTTAACTCACAAGCTGCGCATATATGGTATTTGAAAGTGCCCGCCATGCGAAGGTATTTGGTACATTCCTTACGAAAATTGTCAATTTACCATATATATATAATAAATACTTATCCATATGCGCCTATTTTACTTATAACCCACTGAACCCCAGCTAGTTTAGAATAAATGTAGATCGAGAGACCAGCTGATTTTTGTTTAACACTCTCCGACTCATATGACGCTATTGTGTCATATGGAACTTATGCCATAAAACTCATATTGACATACCCTAATATTGACATTCTTGGTGTAACATTAACTACTAACTTGAGCTGGACACATTATGTTAGAAGCATTGCTAAGAATGCCTCTAAAAAACTGGGAGTCCTGTACAGAGTTCGAGAATTCTTCACTGACGAGCAGTTGGCCGTAATATATAAAAGCCATGTGCGTTCTCAGATGGATTACTGTTCACCTCTGTGGAGTGGTTGCATTGAGGCAGTTGGACAAAATTCAAAATAAAGCTATTAGATTAATCAATAACCCTGCAATCACACAGGACCTTCCTACATTATCCATACGAAGAAACGTTGCATCCCTTGCATTATTCTACAGATATTTTCACAGCAATTGTTCCGAAGAACTTGTTCAATTGTGCCGCCTCTCCACATCTTTCCCCGTAGAACTAGGGCAGCTGAGAGCACCCATGAATTTACACTTTCTCCTCCACAATGCAGAACTTCTGCTTATCAAAATTCATTTATCTCCAGAACTACTACTCTTTGGAATTCACTTCCCTCGAGTTGCTTTCCACAAACTTACAATCTACAACAGTTTAAATCCAGTTGTTACAAACATTTTATGAATGGAGGATGCCTTTAGGCACATGGACCTTTTTGTTTTATCTGTGTTTTCCTTCCTCCGTTCATTGTCTCTTAAAAAAAAAAAAAAAAATATATATAACGCGATTGCGTCATATGAATTTATATTCATAGCTCTTTAATAAGTTTATGATGCAATTGAGCGTCATATGAGCTCAGTAAGTTAGGTAAGTTGGATGAAAATCTGTCGATTGGTGGCAACCCCAAGTTTCTCCGACTTGTAACGGCCCCGCAGTGTGGTTTTGACAGTTGTGGGGTACAGTGGCAATGATACCGTGTCTCCCTCCTCCTCTCCAGTAAGTTAACTATTTCTGTCTGAGAGGGTTAAATAGGTGAGAAATTAAGAATAACACACAAAAAAACACTTGCCTCGGTCATTTGGGGGTTCGATGGGGGGGGGGGCAGCCTCATCCATCAGCTGATGCCGGGCGGCCTTCAAGCTTCCCACCCGGCTAGACATAGCTGAGCGCGGCAGTATGGCAGATGTACGATGTGTCCAGTTTTCGAGTGACGGTTATTTACACCACCCGAGCATCATGTGTGCCTTCATAGTTCAGATATTAGCAACATGTATCACATATTGTCATTGTAAGTGAAGTCACAGTGTGATAAGTGCATAGATTCAAGTTTTATAAGTGTCGAGGGTGTGTCAAGATTCGCGCGCGTCGTGGTTACCATGACGACTGGCGGGCTGGCGGCCGCCTTGTTCATGGTCTCACGGACGTACATACTACCAGCTAAATGACACCCGACTTCCCCTTCACTCGATCTCACTTTTATTATGCCTCTCTCACATACTCTGTGTATTGATTTTATACTTTATTGTATATTTTATAGTTAGAATATGAGTGTTACACATTGTTTTAGGCACCTTTGACTTAGAAATATGGGTTTTGACCTATTCTTAGTGGGGAGACAGGGAAGGTGGTGGTGAAGGCAGGGGGAGGACCAGTGTACACAGTTGTGTACGTAGCAACATGACACACCATCTCGTCTCTTCTTACCCCTATCATGACCTGGCGGAATTTTGAGGAATGCCGTGGGGTCTGGGTCATCCTCCTCCTCCTCTTCCCCACTTGGTGGGGAGTCAACTATGTTATGGGAAGCGTAAGGGGAGCGATAAAGATAGCGAGACGATGAGGTAAACAAGGCAACTGGGCCGGGAGGGAGGTGGGAGGCCGCCCAGTCCTTCCACTCACACGCTCTCTCTCTCCCCACACCCCACCGCGGCAGGACTTGGGTATTGCCAATTCATAAGCATTGCCACTGTTGGGCAACATCATAAGGTATATCCCATATGAATTTGAACCCTCTAGCTACTATAGGATAAGAATAAATAAGCACAAAAGTGGCGGTGGGATAAGTGGGTAAGCTGGCTTTCCCCATCTGCCCTTACTCACCCGCGCGGATGGGCTAGGGGGTTGCGCGTACCACCACTGTTCGGCAACATCATAAGTTAGTTTTCCATACCATCCTCAGGCCTCTAGCTACCATAGGACAAGAGTAAATCATTTCGAAGTAGCGGACGCAACCTATGCGTCGCTGGGGTTTAGCGTTACATACATTGCCGACGCATACGCTGTGGCGCTGGGGTCCCGTGGGTTAATATGAACATATGAACATTGGAGGGCAATATAACAAGTGGTTACAGCAATTGGCTAATGAAAATCGTATATTATAGCCCCACGGTCGTAATCTGACCTTGACCGGCGAGAGAGAAACACCCTACCTCTCTTGTGTCTGGTATGGTGCTGAGAGACAAGGAGAGCTCCCAGATTAGCTTAGAGTGTCGTAGATACACTCGTCCATCCTCTCCCCTCTCTCCCACCCAGCATCGCACAAAAATACTCGATAAATATAAGATAATTGAGGAGGGGGGGGGGGGACACATGTGTAGGAGTGGTAGAAAGTAATGGAGGGGAATTATCTCACCTAATCACAAATTGCTTTGTTTTGAGTGCCACTGGGGTGTTTTAACAGTTTTTTTTTTAGGCCTTGGATCTTAACCCGGCAAGTGCAGATCTACTTATACAAGGTGTACCGGTGGGCTGCGGAACTCCTTATATAATCCAAGGCCTAAAAAAAAAACATTTAAACCAGCCCAGTATCAATTTTTTTATTTTTTTTTAGTTGCCCCTTGGCCATGCCAAATATCACTCCTCCACATCCCCTCCTTCCCCCCCCCCCCATTCAATTATCACCTATTCTCTCTCTTATTCCCCTATTTCGTCAATATATTTTCGTGCTATCAATAGCGATTCATAAGCAAGCTGTGTTTGTATGTGCTACACAGCGAATGAAAGAGAGAAAGAGAGGGAATAACACGACAGTGTCGCTCCAGACGTCGTGAAGTGTGGCAGGCTGGCAGGCTAGCTCAGCCTTCAGTTATGTAACTCCCGATCTAATTTGCCGATTTTGACCATCCAAGCGCTGTTTCCACTTGTTTTATTGCTGTAACAGGTTAATATCTTTATAATCAACGTAAAATAGGCGCATATGGATAAGTATTAATTATATTTACGATACGATGACGATTTGAGTGTAGGAAACAGTCTAAATACCTACGCACAGGGAAGGGTGGCCACTACCCCACCTGCGCAGCGGAGAGGTTAAGAGTCTGACCGCATTCGCCAAGTAAAACCTCCTAAGAGTCTGGCCGTAGTTCCTGGGTTAACAGTTGCAATGAAAGAATTGGTTCTTGTCGATTGTAGAGTTGTTCTTTATCCTGAGTAGCTATTAGTTATGGATCAAGTGTGTTTTGGAACAATAAAGTGTCTTGTTGGCCAGTGGAGCAGCAACTTCTTCATCATTATTATCTGTGGTTGCAGTTAATACAGTGCATATGCTGTCCAGCTTAATTTTGTTGCACCTTTACAGTTTCTTCCTTATGCGTTTGTTTTATAAATTCTAGTTTACTGGCTGCTTTTCTTTCGGTTTGACTGCTCTGCTGTGTTTCCAATTCCCTCCAGTCACTGAAGGACTCATTCTTTTGTCCCTCTCAGAGGACAACACATTATTTTCCTTGTCTAGAACTGCACTCATGTCCCTAAGAAGTTATGTAAATATATCAGCTAATTTTTCCCATCTACGCTTGACGCTTCATAATGGCTCAATCCATCTATCAACTTCTCTTTAATCAACTTTTAATTTGATTTGTACATATTTTCTATAGTAGTTCTAATTATTTTCCTGTTTCCACAGGGATCTTTGCCTTCTACATATTTCTTGCAGATGATATGGTGGCAGGGTGGATCGATTTTTTCAGTTTCAGGAGATGGTACATAATTATAACAAAGGACTCGCTGGGAAGCTGTTTGTAGCAAATATTTACACATGTAATACAATCAATGTATCCCCCAGTTGTCTAATTATCAACATATCTTCCGGTTGTTTAACCACCATTGTTTCTCTAAAGTTACAATACCTACAATTAGTCCACAGGTTGTCAAGCAAATTTGCTCCCTGGTTGTCAAATCACCACCATATCCTCTGGTTGTCTAACTACCAATGACTTTCCTTGTCTCACTATAATATAGTGTGTATTTATCTGGCGATTTATGAACTACCCAATATCAACAAGTTATTATAATATTTGTATAGAAGTTGTTAATTATGAAAGCTTGCTATTAATTCGATACATACACATAGGAGTCTCTTAGTCTTCCATTAATTGTTGTGAAGTCAGCTGTTAATAAGGCAATTTCTCACCGAATCATACACAAACAGAATATAATAATGTATCCTTCTGCTGTTGTTGTAACCACTCTTGTATCCTGCATTTGTCTTTCAACCAAGTGATCTTCCATTGTGTGATCACTAATGTCTCCCATGGTTATCTTAATCATAAATGTATCACTTAGTTTACTGACCATAAAGATCTTGACCACTAATACACATGGCTCTGGAATTTTGGACGCCCTGTCAATCTCAGGGTTTTTCATATAAACGCCTGAACAATCTATTGGCTACCTGGATCTCAGCGACTCAAGGGAAATTTTGGTCCACGGGAGAATTTTTGGTTGGACCAGCAAAACTATGGCCTGCCGAGTCGAACGTTTGGTTATCTTGCCAAACGTCTTGAGGGCCCGGCGAATTTATGGTTGTCCGCCTAGTTATCTTTCCGCCATGGCGAATATTTGCTCTTTGGCTTATCATTTCACAATCCAGTAATTATTTGTTCTCCCCGTTGTTGGTAGAGGAGGTCGGGCCCCAGTTGGACTAGATAATAGTCCGTCAGGTGCCTGGCCTGGGGAGCCGGTGTATTTAGATGGTCATGTCTGGATGTGAGGTGGGCAGGCATTGTGGTGGTGGGGCTTCGCTGCATGTCTGCCTGCCGAGACCGGAACCTCTCCGAGAGATCTGGGACTGGGGGAGTGCTGGAGGCCCTTAGAGATCCTTGGTCTCTGGGTCTTCTCGTGGGCGACTAGATGTGTGTGAATTTTGTATATAAATGTTTATGATGTGTTGTGTTGTCCCTGTTCGGGCTCTTTCTTGAATCGGCTATCTCCAGCTATGGGCTATGTGCCTGTATATATACATACATACATACCTATCGAATTTTTGGTAGCTTAGCTCATGTTTATATAGCCCATTCATACTTTTGGCGATGCAGCCAAGCCTTTAATTGCCCCATCAAACTTTTAGGTGATTTGGTAGTACGGGTATAAAGAGGAAACATAGCTACCGAGTATTAATTGGCATTACATCGGTGAAGAGTTTGCGATTAGGTTTTACTTCAATATGCCAATTTCACATACTTATACTCACATTTGGTAGTGTTTTATTTTGCTCGTGTGAACTGCTACTGTTGATTTAATTTATTGTTCCATGTCATCACCACGCTATTCCACAAACAAGTGTTCACTTCTGTGGAACATATTTAGACATATTTTATCTTCTAACTGCCATTTCGGCCTTCTAGGTGGTGGATACTATTGTTATTCTAGTCATGTGAGATTTTCTTGGGCTTAACGCTGAAAGTCTATTTGGTTGCGACATTCTGCTTTATCTTGAATCTAATAGAGATTCATCTAGTGGTGACATATAAATGAGCCCTTTAATACATCAAGCTCATTTTCATTACATCTGCACTTGAAATAGGATCGTGACTGTTTATAATTCAGATTTGATAATATCTAATGGTTTCCTTTTGTGACTCACACAAGATATCAGATGCTACAATAGTCTTGTCCTACCTGCGAAATTTTGATTGTCAATGTGTTTTTCCATTTGTATGAAGGAAACAAGGAGCAAAGCTGACTGTAACAAGTATCCCCCCCTTCAAAGTTGAAAGAATTATAGAAATCCAAATTCAAGGTATGTTAAAGTTAAAATATCCTGACACACGGAGCAGGAAGCAGTTTAAGTTATAGGATGAGGGAAAGCCAGATTGATGTAATGTCGGCGAGTATATTATCGTTTACGTTAACACCTTATGATTTGAGTAATATGGATACATAATGTCATGTTGTGACACCATTTAAACAATCTCTTGACAACAACTCAAAATGTAGTTAGAGCCAAAGCCGTTCACATTGTTATTCATGGATTCCAACTAAGCTCCCTCGGATCCACTGCAATATCGAGATTATAATTCACAGCACATTTTTTGTATAATAGTTATATCGTTTACGTTTAGAAAATGTGTTTTGGATTCAATCGTATAAACTGTTAAATAATTTCTTGATTTGTCATTAACACCTTACGAGCGGGCCCGTCAATTTTTTTCAACTACGCGCCCAGCGTTTTTTTTTACCATCCATGCTCTTTTTCATGCATAAACATACGCCAGAGCGTAATACAGTTATGTATCCCTGAATGGGCGTTAATTGAGCTTTCCAATGACACCTGAACCATCCTTCTACGATCACTGGTTGTCTTGCAACGATCGTGCAACCGAAGGGCAAAATCGCTAAAATTTGGTCATTTCGTTACATAATTACGTTTGTAGCGAGGGAGGGAGGGTGGATGTGTGTGGAGTAGATGTCAGTTGGCCCACGGCAGCCGTGGCGAGCAGTCATGAGGCAACCTACGCTCCTCCCGTCGCTCGTCTCTCTCTCAGAGCCAATATTGTGCCAAACTTGCACACAGACTTAAGTCGGGCCCCGGCACATAGTCCAGATTTTTCGATACAGACTTAAGTCGGGCCCCAGATAGACAGGGGTTAAGGGGGGATGGGCATATATATTCGCTCACTAATGTATTTTTAATAGTTTATTAGTTTCCTTTCTAGACCTCCATCAAGCTTAAATCCCCCCCCCCCCCCCTCCTTCAAGATAATTTTGTAAATTTTTCGATAGAAAAATGACCCGTGGTTCTTCTTAATATACAAGCTCGCTAGGTAAAAATTGACACCTAAATCACACAAAAAGAATAAATATTGACACAGAAATGGGGCGAAAGGTCTTAAAATCGCTAAACTAATAAGGGGAACGTCTTATAATCTGAACACCAATGGGGTTAAACATGAGGAAGCAAGGGGACCAGAAAAACGGCCCATCTCCCCTTAATAATCTGAGATTGCTCAATGGGCCTGTATAGAATAATTGGTGGCAATAATGTGTTTCGTATGCAAGATCAATATATATTTATTGTGTGTTAGTTTTCCAGTATTAGGCATGAACAGTAGGACATATCACAGATAAAATAACTTTATCACATCATTTAGTTTCTCTTCTTCTTTCCAATTACCTTTCTCTTAGTCCCTTCCTTCTTTCTCTCCTTCCATCCTCCCTTGTTTATCCTTACCTAGCTATTTACATCCGTTCTTCTATTCCCTCGCCTTACACAATGACTCTTGAAATGTCTTCATGTTCAATACCTCTTCTCTTCTCTGTAACTCTGATCCTTTTAGGTGAATTCCATTGTAGAGGGGCAGCACTTCCGAAAGGGAGCTGATAAATTGTGTCCTGATTATCACTTATACAGATTTGTTAGTCTCGTGATGGTGTAGCAGTTTGTGCTGCTAATTGCAAATCAATCGGCCAATTTCGAATTTCGAATTTTTGATGTTGCTTAGCCTTATATAAAGAGGATTGATGTTTGAGTATCTTGAGATAAACCTAACGAAAGAAAGTTGTCCAAGCCAGGAAACGTAGCATACTCTGTGTATCTAATATTTTGAGGCAAGCATTACGAACACACGAGTAGCCGTACTATGACATAACACAACTCCAAATACCGGTGTGTAATAATATACTCGACTCTATCTGAATCTATTATATATCCTGACTATCCTTTGTTTACGCCTGGGCTTCATCATTTTTTAGTTCAAGGATTTTCAGGTGTTCATTAAAAAGTATTGGATGCTGAATTAACAAATGTACCGTAAGTCCTATTGCTCAATCAGGTTAGGTTTTTATCCAATATGTTCAAAATTCACAGAATAATAGTACTCGAGTACAGCTAATAGTTGACTCTCCTCACGGACCACTTTAAACATTTGCACCACAGTGAATCAGGGCATTTTGCAAGAAAAGTGCCATTTCCAAACACATATATTGAAATTATTTTACTAGTTACAATCATCAACCAAATGGCAAACAGTTTGGCTTAGCGTATCATAATGAGGTCATACCTGAGGACTGAGTCCGGCTTCTGTACCCTTGTGTTTGTGCAACAATCCACCTTTCCAGTTTCGACCATATCCCACCTGAGGATGATGTTGAGGAGGTTGACCTGTTGCTGGTCAGGCCCAGTGGATCACCGATAACGGGATATGTACTTCCCAAAGCAGGAGTCACGAAGAAGTCTCCTTTGATTGAGTACTCTGCCAATGAGTGTTTTCTTACATAGGGCATGAGCATAGTTAGGGCCAGGAACACATAGAACTCAGGTTAGGTCAGAGGGTTCCCAGATCTTCATGTGGCCCTTGGTAGTCCTCCTAAACACGTTCACCTGGATTTCGTGGTGCTTGTTTGTTTACTTGACGACATAGTCCCTCACCTCATCCTGAAAGAAGGCTTAACAATTCTCCAGGTCATTTAGTTGGAGCCAGCAGGATAGCTGCAGTCAACTCGTGCTTCCTCCTGTACCTTATCGAATTGAGGCACTTCAGGGTCAAAGTTGGTTTCATCTTCCCACTCAAAGACAGTGCACTGTGTGCTAGCATTGTCTCGCCCATTCCCATGCAAATGGGCGGGCCATGCCCGTTCACTCCCAGCATGGGCAGCGCAAATGACAGGGCAATCAATGGCACGACGGCCACGGGCCACGGTGGATCTTCAAAGTTATCCTCATCATTATAATCCCCAGTAGGACCCACAATTTACTCTTGATCATGTGAGTCTACCAGGATTGTCTTCATCGTATTGTCCTGCTCAAGCAGGGAATGAGTGGTGCTGGGCTGTGAGGATGTAGCTCTAAAAACATTCCCAACCTCATTTGTAGATGCCTGTGGGGGTGGAGAAGGCAAGCGTGAAACTAGTGGGGATGGCGCATCATGGCTGGATTCAGCAGGAATGGAGGCATGGAGAGCGTTGAACAAAGAGCGACAAGTTTTTGCTGTCATTTATATTTATTTCCGACCTCTTCCATTAACTGCGAATTGTGGCACTTATAGATGACTCTGAGGAATGTGGGTGGTGTAAATGCTGGACAACCCCACTTGTAGATGCATGGTGGTAGTGGGGCATGATGGCGGGCGTCTCGGGCGTGGGGTGACACTGGGGTGAACAATGGCGTACCCACAATGCTCTCATCCCTGCACTTACCCTCGCCTACTTGGTTCTCACCTACATTTATTTCTTCTGTCTCACTTTTTTATATCTTCACTTTTCTTCCAAGCATCCTTGTTTCTTTTAAAAACAAAGCAGGTAATTGAAACATATTTATTTACTTTTCTTCCTTAACACTTGCAGTGCTGGCATATTTCCGCCATATTAGGGCTCATTCAGGCACTCCTGATTGATTAAGCAAGTGTCTGAATGAAATTTAATGTATTCAGCCACAAACTAGAAGAAAATAACTTCAAAATGACACTAAATCGAGCTTCGTAGTTCGCTACCATAGCCATTCGCTAAAATGTGCAATTATCGCTAATGCAGCACTACATTTGGGTTTGGCAGTGCTGTATATCTCGCGAGAGTATGGCTCATATTCCTCAGTGTACCGGCCGGCTGCCTGGGAGAAGGACGGGTGGACTGCCGCGCTCACGCTCCCTCGCACTCGATTCTACAGGCTTTAAGAGGCTTTAAAAGCCTGTAAATTGCTGTAAATTGCCATGGCATTCTGGATCATTTCCCACAGTCAATGGGTTAATAAGGTGTTGTTATGAATTCAGACAATTAATTCATTCATGATTTTTTGTATTTAGAAATACTGATTTTAATTATGTTACTCGACATGATCACTACTACCATTTAAATATATTCTAGAATGTACTATATATATACTTTTATACTTTTTATTCTTATGATAATTATTGCGTTTAATTATATACCAGTATATATATATATATATATATATATATATATATATATATATATATATATATATATATTATTTTTATAATTAATAGCATACAAGCAGATGTAGATCTACATATGTTAAAATATGGTAGGCTACTATGAAAATACAAGATCAGGGGACTAGTTATGTGGGGGACAGACATTCCTTATCTCGCGGTCACAATACCCTTGAAGACAGATCCAGATAAGTATTCTCTCAGCTGGGCAGTGGGACAGATTTCTTCCCAATGTACAGTTGGATAAATACTTTCGTTAGCATTTATTTATTTCTCTCATTACTTGATATAAACTTTACATTAATTTTACCAAGAAGAAAGCATTTGTGTTGGACACATTCATATATGAATCAAACGTTAATAAAGGGGATATTGACAATATTCATAAACTTGGAAGGCGGCTGGGTCAGATTTCACGGAGATAAGGAGGTGGCGACATACGCGCAAACAGAAGCGCACCTGGACTTTAAGGCAAGTTGACACACAGGCTTTGAGGCCCTGCTTGGGGTGTTTGATATTGAGTAACTTATGAAATGATTTGTTTGTGATTAAATAATTATATTTTCATGACCGTGCCCTTTCTCTTTTTCACATAGCTACTGAAGAACCGTGTGTCCCGAGTGGCGGACTTTGAAGCCCAGGTTGGCAACCTGGCTAGAAAAATGACTCCGCTAGAGGAGGAGGTGGACTCGTTTGGAGAGTTCATGATGAACACTCTGAAGTCACTTGACAAGGCCATTGCTCAAAAATTCATCAGTGATGCCCTGGACCTGCTGGGTGACAGCCGAAAGTCTAGCCTTGCCATGACTATGGCACCAAAGGTGTCTCCTCCAGTTCAAGATCTTCCTCAAGTTCAACTTCCTCCTCCAGTTCAACCTCTTCCTCCAGTTCATGCTCCTGTAGCAGCAACCGCACCTGCCCAGGTAGCGCCTCCAGCCCCAACCCCAACCCCAATGACCTTGACCTATCAACAGGCACCACATCATCACAACATCAGATAGCGTGGAACCACAACAGCAGCAACAACATCAGCATCACGGGATGCCCCACAACGCTAGTTTCCGGGAATGACACCTGGAGGATGGCCTTCATGGCACCATCCCTATCCATCAACTGGCCCTGATAACAATTACCAGGCACCTGTCCCACAGGTTTCGACGTACACCACACTAACCACGTCCACTGCCCCACACTATCCCAGCTTATCTTTACCACCAACCCCATAAGCCGCTTTGCATCAACTGTTGGCAGACAGTGGCATTTCATCACCACCACCCCCTAACCAAACCCAAGTCCCACCTGTGGACGAGGGGGTCCACACCCCTAAAAATAGTATGGAGGTCGAGTGATAATAGATATATCCTCAAGAAATATTTTAAGATGTGCATAGTTAGTAAGTAAAACCTGTCAAAGAATATTGAAAATGTGTTAATAATATATGTAATTTATTGTACTGCGATTGCTTTCATTGAAGCAAGTGATAAACGCGAAGTTAATGAAGGTCGAGTAGAAATTGAAGAATCATTATGTATTTTGTTTTAAGTTGTGCCTAGTTCATAAGTTGAAATTATCAAAGAAAATTGGAAATGAATAAATATGATGTGTCATTTTACTATGCCGAGATCGATTCTATTGAAGCAAGTGATAAACGCGAAGTTAATGAAGGTCGAGTAGAAATTGAAAACAAATCAAGTAATGTTTTTAAAGTTATGCCTAGTTCGTAAGAAAAAATTATCAAAGAAAATTGGAAATGTTATAAGATGTGTAATTTATTATGCTGTGATCGCTTCTATTGAAGCAAGTTATAAACGCATCCATTACTATAAATTTAAGTTAATGTGCCGTGTTGTTTAAAGGAACGTCAAAAGTATTTTCATTTGTTATTATAGTGTTCGCTGATGTTGTGACTACTTTTAGTATTAGTCTATCACAATTTTTTAACATGATCATATCCATTTTGTACAAATTAGTTCACTTTACGTTACTTGCACCCGAAAATGTGTTGTGCCGAAAAATGCACAAATTTATATCGATGTTCGGCCTTGTGAATTATAAATATGTAAGCTAGATAAAGTTGTACTTTGCTGTAACTTTGTCATGCTTACAAAAATATTCCACATGATCAAACATTGACATTAATGTGTACATTTTTCGGTACACAATTTTCCCCATTCCATTTTTGCATCACGATACACCCTTTTTGTTCTCATACGTTCATCGTCATTTCACAAAGTGCCTATATGTTATATTTCATAAATTTGTTTGTATTGTTTGCAGCTTTTGATTAAACAAATAATACATTATTTTCGTTTTCAATGATCCATTCACACAAACCAATGATCATTTTGTCTTGCCAAGACACACAACCTGCTTCAGAGTTGTAGTATTCCTTGAGGTACAACCTCACTTTTTTCCCTGCTGCCTAGGAAGTATTCCTGGCAAGGGCCTGGAGTGAGATTATCTCCCCATCATGCCTCCACGAACCAGGGTTCTCACAACGACGATGTCGCGATGTTGTGGGTACTGTAGCGAACCCTGAGTAGGTTGTGGAGTCAGCAGATGGCCATTACCGCCGATTCTTCATTTTTGGGATCAAGTAGGATCGTGGTCAGAAGTAGGCGAAACCTAGAATAAAAGGAAAATAATTATGATTAGTACGTACAGTATATATTATATAGTATGTATATATATTAGGAGGAACCATAAGCAAAAGTGGAGGTATGGAAATGGAGGTAAAACAGAGAGTGTGTGAAAGAAGGAAGGTTTTCGGAGCAATGGGAAGTATGTGGAAGACGAGAAATCTCGGAATGAAAGTAAAAAGTGCAATGTACAAGGATGTGTTGTGCCAACAGTGATGTATTGGGCTGAGACATGGGCTCTGAAGGAAAAGGAGAGAAGAAAGCTGGATGTGATCGAGAAGAGCTGCTTGAGGAGTATGTGTGGAGTCACTCGTAAAGACAGATTGAGGAATGAAGAGATACGTAGGAGAGTGGGGCAGCAGGAACATTTGTCAGCCAGAGTGGAATGAATAGAGAATGCTTGTAAATAGATGAGTGAACACGTGGTAATTTGGGGGAAGGGGTCGGGCGCAAGTTGGACTAGATAATAGTCCATCAGGCGCCTGGTCTGGGGAAACAAATTTATATGATGGGTACGCCTGGAAGTGTGGTGGGCGGGCTTGTGACTTAGGCTCCGCTGCATGTCTGCCTGCCGAGATCGGAACCTCTCCGGGTGGTCGGGGGCCGGGAGAGTGCTGGAGGGGCTTTGGTGACCCTGGTCTCTGGGTCTTCTCCTAGATGACCTAGATGTGTGTGAATTTGTATTTTGTTTGTGTGTGTTCATTGTTTTCTGTTGTCCCTATTCTTGCTCTGTCTTGAGTCGCTCCCCCCAAAAAAAAATAAAAAATAAATAAAAAATAAATAGAAAATAAAAAATAGGAAAAGTGAGGATTGGGCCTGAGTATATGGATATGGATGGAGTATGTACCAATAAAATAGATAAACAAATAAAATAACTGAAATTGTTGGAAACTGAAATGTTAAGACATAATATGGGAAATAATAACTGAAATATCGCAAAACTCTTTATGTGCTAATTATATTAAGAATTAGGGGAATATTATATTGACAATAAACAGGAATAAATGGAGAATGCTTGTGAATAGATTAATGTAAACACGGTCGTTTGGGAGAGAGGGTCATGCGCCAGTTGGACTAATAATAATAATAATAATAATAATTAAAGTTGCAAGCAACGTTGTCCGGGGTTCGACGGTTTTGCAAGCAGGGTATTGTATTGGATACAAATGCTGTGTCACAGATATCAAAAGATCATTTAACTTATCGGGCATGGAGAAACTACAGAAGGAGCAGATTGTGCAAACAAACAAGAGCGAGAGAGGGAGAGATTGGCTGTAAAAGGGATCTGCCTCTATCCGTTTAGTAACAGAGTTGTAGATATGTGGAATAGGCTACCGAGTGCTATAATGGGATCAAGAACAATAGAGCTTCAACTTGAAATTAGATAGAACGAGATGGGTTGGGTCTGAAAGGGATCTACCATGTGTAGGTCAATCGGCTCTGGAGACTCCCGTTTTCTTATTTTTTTATTTTCTTATTTGTGAAGGAGAGAGAGGGAGTATGGCGAGAGAATAGGATGTCGTAAACGTGAGGAAGATAGCAATAAATATGAGAAGAGAGAGAGAGAGAGCGCGGGATGGGTTGGGTGTGAAAGGGATCTGACATGTGTGGGCCAATCGGCTCTCTGCAGACTCCGGTTTTCTTAGGTTCTCATTTGTGAGAGAGAGAGAGAGAGACTAGGATGTCATAAATGTAAGGAAGACAGATAAATGAGTTTTTATGAGATGGGTTGGGTGTGAAAAGGATTTGTCTTGTGTGGGCCAATTGGCTCTCTACAGACTCCCATTTTCTTATGTTCCTATTTCTTACAATTGTGTTTTGGTTGTAGGTATATGATAACATGGGTGTATAGTAAGTAGTGTAAATAACAGGTAACGTTTATGAGATGGGTTGAGTGTGAAAGGGACCTGCCTTATGTGGGCCACTTGGCTCACTGCAGACTCCCATTATCATCTTGGTTGCATGTGTAAGGGATCTGCCTCATTTGTACCGGTGTGCAAACGAACAAGAGCGAGAGAGAAAGAGATTGGCTGTGTAATGGATCTGCCTCTATTCGCTTGGTAAAAGAGTTGTAGATATGTGGAATAGGCTACCAAGTGCTGTAGTGGGATCAATAACAATAGAGCTTCAACATAAAATTTGATAAGACGAGATAAATTGGGTGTGAAAGGGATCTGCCGTGTGTGGGCCAATCGGCTCTCTGCAGACTCCCATTTTCATCTTGGTAGCATGTGTTAGGATCTGCTTCGTTTGTACCAGTGTGCAAATAAGAGAGAGATTGGCTGTGTAAGGGATCTGCCTCTCTCGTAACAGTCGTAGATATGTGAAATAGGCTACCTATTGCTATAGTGGGATCAAGAACAATAGAGAATTTCAAGATAAAATCAGATAGTCATATGGATGAAATGGGTTGGATGTGAAAGGGATCTGCTTTTTGTGGGCCACTTGTCTCTCTTCAGATTCCCATGTTCATCTTGTAAGGGATCTGCCTCATTTGTATCGGTGTGTAAACAAACGAGCGACAGAGAGACTGGGTGTGTAAGGGATCTGCCTCTATTCGTTTAGTAACAGAGTTGTAGATATGTGGAATAGGCTACCGAGTCCTATAGCCAATCCGCTCTCTGGAGACTCCTGTTTACTTATGTTCTCATTTGTGAGAGAGAGAGCGAGGCTCCCTATTTCTTATTCTCATGCACTAGTACAGTATGTCGTAATCGTAAGGAAGACAGCGATAGATAAGAGAGAGAGAGAGAGATAACTAATGCGTAGCCTATAGCAACACTCAAACAAGCACACACATAGCTACACAAGACCATCACACAAGCACACACACCCCTATCTAGCGACGAACTGTCATACACACTCCCCCCATACCCATTCCATCACTTCGTATGTACGATATTATTTCCGTCTTTTTTACTGTGTATGGATTAAGTTATTGGTGTTCACTCTTGACATATGTGTTCTGCTACTTCTGTATGCATACATAATAGCATGAAAGTGATCAATACTCGCATATGAAGCTATGTATCTCGTATATCGGGGTTCTCTTCCCTTCCATCGGTCCACCTCTTATACCTCCCTCCCTCCTCCCTCTCCCATATGTGTAAACATTATATTTTAGATTTCCGAAGGTAAATACGTACTTCCGATAAATATCTAGCCTTGTATTTAAATCATGAATCCTGTTTAATGTCATTATTTAATAGAAACATGTGTAAGGGTTACATTTATACACAGGATAAGATAAGCAAATACAAACCACAGAGCATAATCATCTGGCGATCAGATGAAGTATTGGTTGTAGGCAGTGTTGCCAGTTGTTACGCTACATATTACTGCTAGATGTAGAGCTATATTTACTTCAGTTTAGCAGCCATTTTTTCATATCTAGAGACATTTACTCGGGATAATTTGAAAATTTCAGACATTCTAGTTATATAACATTGTAAAAATTTGCAAAACAAACAAATCAAAACTCTTTAGGAATTGCAGCATTATTCTACCATTGTTTGACAATGTAGCAACATGCTAGTGACTTTTGAGTAAGGATCTAGCGGTATTTTGGGATAACACTTAGGCAGTGTTGCCAGTTGTATCGCTACATATTACCGCTAGATGTAGAGCTATCTACTTCAATTTAGAAGCCATTTTTTCATATCTAGAGAGATTTACTAGGGATAATTTAAAAATTTCAGACATTCTAGTCATATTACATTGTAAAATTTGCAAAACAAACAAACCAAAACTCTTTAGAAATTGCAGCATTATTCTAACATTGTTTGACTATGTAGCAACATGCTAGCGACTTTTGAGAAAGGATCTAGCGGTATTTTGTGGAGACATACTGGGAGGGTGGTAGGGAGGTGGTGGTTGCAGGGTTGCCAGTTGTAAAGCTACATATTACCGCTAAATGTAGAGCTATTTACTTCAATCTAGCAGCCATTTCTTTTATATCTAGAGACATTTACTAGGGATAATTTGAAAATTTCAGACATTCTAGTCATACTACATTGTAAAATTTGCAAAACAAACAAACCAAAACTCTTTAGAAATTGCAGCATTATCCTAACATTGTTTGGCTATGTAGGAACATGCTAGCGACTTTTGAGAAAGGATCTAGCGGTATTTCGTGGTAACACTTTAGGAGGGTTAAAATACGAGTCACACGGGCAATTGCCAAAACTTTAAAGGTCCATATCATTGTTATTAAACTAAGCATTTGGCAAAGGGAGGAATTGTTAAAAACCTTAGCCAATACTCTGTCATTCACCAAAAATAAATTTGAATTTATCATTATTATTTGGTACGGTAGGTATGTATAGGTAGGTTGGCTAAATAATTGCTGGAATTCGTAGGGACTCGAACTGTTTTGAGAGAGTTAAATAAAAAAAAAAATTATAGATCTGAATAATAAAGAGATTATGTTATTAAGCAACACTGGGGGATGCGTGGAAGCCTATAGACTGTAGACGGTAAACTTTGTGTGGGTAGCGAATGCGGTTTTAAAGTAATTTAAGAATAGACAGTTTTCAATGCTGCGGCCAAACTATTCCACCCATTTATATTGTTTTGGTATCAAAACGTTCGAAATCGCGAGCCTCACCCAACTACGCAAGCATGGCTTTGATCATCGGCGCAGTTTTCAAGATGTGGAATTTTAAGTGGAATTCGAGTTTTTTTCAAGATTGCCGGAAAAAATCCCACGTGCAAAAGCAAAACCTTCTCTATAAAATTTGCGGAGCATTAGTAGGGGAGTGCGTATGCCAAAGCCCAGTCGTTTCCTGTGAGTGGGAGAGACGGTATTTAGGCGTCAAGTTTTTCGGGAAATTAGCTGCCACGGACCTGTTTGGCCGCCATGCCGGATGTTTAGCATATCAAAAGTTGCCCAATACAAAAACGCACCTCTTGTGAAAGTGTGATCCCGATCCAAAAAGCGGTTCTGGAGTTATTGCGTCGAAACCGGCGCGTAAGAAGAATTTGGATGAAAACCCACGTTTAATGATTACAATAGGGGTTCCCCGTAGGGGACGAACCCCTAATAATAGTTCTTAAAGCTAGCGCATGCTAAGCCAGCTAAGGATAGCCCAATAAGGCCGATTAGGCGTATTTCCATTGGGGTCCTGTACTACTACCCCATTCCCTTGCTCATGAGGGATGGTAACGACTCAGTGCTTGTGAAAAATCTTTATTGCACCGAGCGTGGGCGCGATCCCGGACCCTCTGGGTGGAAGTCCGAGACGGTAGTCACTACACCAAGCGAGCCGCTTGTAGTCCATCAGGCGCCTAGCCCGGGGAGCCGGTGGTAATGAATGGTGCACCTGGAAACATGGTGGGTGGGCTTGTGGTGGTAAAGCTTCGCTGCTGGTCTGCCTACGAAAATCGGCGCCTCTCCGGGGGATCCGGGACCTGGGAATCTTTTGCCGGGGACCCCAAATGGGCCTGGGTCTCTGGGTATTTCTCCTGGGCGACCTAGATGTGTGTAAGATATAGTGTTTTGTTTTTCTGATATGTTGTGATGTCCCTGTCCGGGCTCTGTCTCGAGTCGGCCACCCCCATAAAAAAAAAAGGAAAACTGGGGAAGATGCCAGAGTATATACATACATACATACATACAAATTAAATAATTAACCTAAACATATATATATATATATATATATACATATATATGATCTCGGGTAGAGGTTTTCCGATAAGGAAGCGTAACAAGATAAGGAAGAGTAAGACGAGCGAGCGCAGCCACAAACATTTTCTTTATTAACAAGACATTTCTGAGCATCATTTCTCCATCATCAGTGCTAGAAATAAGAACAACACTCGTCAGCATAAGCTAAAACATTAATTAAACCATTCAGTTTCGTTCTTTCTCATTAAATTTCCATAATATTTAGATATAAAAATATCTTATATTTCGAAATACCAAGATATATATCCTAAGACTTCTGCAACACCAACACGAAATTAAAAGGAAAACTAAATGTTCAGGTGAATCCACAAGATACAAGTTATTTATCTAGACGGAATGTGAAAAGAATTAGTGAATGCGATATATATTAAACACAAAGATATGCCTAAAATGTATTTATAAAAGAGTAATGCCTACAAATTAAAATAATACTAAATCATCACTTACGCAAATATTCTACCTAAAATGCATTGTAATAATGTAAATTTAATATGCCTAGAAATTCAAAACTAACGACCAAAGCAATGAAATGGACCATTAGAGTACTTAGTGGTGAGTACATAATTTATGACGAACTAATACAGTTAAAATTAAAATACTAATAATATTAACAGTTAAATGAACATAAACCATAAAACCTAATACTATTAAGAAAAATATACATAAGCACAGAAATGAACAGTGCAGTGCTTACATCAATTATTGTGTAAAAAGTTGTAGAGCGGTACAATTGTTGAGCTGAGGTTGCCTAGTCATAATAAACAGCGATTTCAACATGATGAGGTCGGATCTGTTGCGGGCAGAGCCAGAATGTTAAAATCCTTGGCAGCAAGCAAGTGGGTGGTCAGACGTGTGACAGTGATCACGTATCGCAGACTGCGATGAGGAGCTTAGATAAATGTGGTCACCACGGTATGACCTCCCCTAATGTTCAAAGACTCTGTGCTGTAGTGACCTTATAGTGGAACCCACATATCGAACAAGTGTACTGATACACAACACAGGATTTTAGAAGACACGGTAAGGCTTCCACGTTACGTAACACACTTCCAATGGTAAAATTATTCTTAAATATAAACCTAAAGTTAATGTGAGGGAATGATTCATTTAAAATACAATTGATTTCTTTCCTAATTGTAAAGCTTAGACGTCCTAGATAGGGAAGGGTAACATAACGTATATCTTTAGCGACTGACTGTACAGGAGGGGGTGGCGTGAAAACATTGTTGAGATCATTCCGTAGAGTTTTATAGAATATGTTGCTTGGATATCCATTTTGAAGGAAATAATTTTGCAAAATTTTAATTTCTGCATCAAATATTATGTTCCTTCCAACAACTAACTCTACTCCTAAAATTGATTAATGAAATTTACAAACACATGTGGCAGTCCGTGGATTCGAACCCAGGACGCTCACACCGAAAATCAACACCTTATGCATCGCACCACAAAGACAGTTAAAGGATGGTGGACACTGCCTACGATTTATTATGCAACTTCGAATCCTGCATATCACTCTAAGCATGTACATACATCCCAACTGCAACTCACGTAGGCTATGCATATGTGAATGGAAAGAGCAATTAATGGGGCCTTAACCACTAGGGAAGTCCTCTCGATAAATTACTCCTGAAGTGAGAGTAGCTAGAACATAAGTGATAAGCCCTACTGATAAGTGTTTTAATAATGTTTAACTTGTAGAGTTTAGGGCAAAAGCTAAGAAAACCAGTGAAACACTCTTTTCTGTAGACAGCTGATGAAACGTGATCACCTTCATTGTATACCGTAGTATCAAGAAACGATAGTTTTGACTCTTGTTCAATCTCAAACGTGAATTTCATATTTGGGTGTCTTGAATTTAGAAATGCAACACAAGGTTGAATGTGATGAGCATTATTGAAGATTAAGAAACTATCGTCCACATATCTACGATATAGGACCGGTTTACATTCAGAGGGGCACTCTTTCAACCATTTCTCCTCAGCTTTTCTGGCCAAGAGGAACCGCACAAACTCTATGTCGTACTTTGTTTGAAGATCTGGTGGCAAGAGTGACGTCAGTTCTGTGTCGTTTTGGCGTTTAATAGGTCCATGGCTGTGGTGGGAGTTGTGGTTGGTACTGTAAAGGTGTATTGTGGATGCACACGGGGTGTGTTGCGGTAGGGTGGCTTCCTGGGCACCATTTATATACCAAACTGGGGGACAATGGGACATTAAACCGCAACGGTCGGAAGTGTATTTGGGATGTAATCCATATATGGTCTGGTTCAATTGTATTAAGTCTGTTCTTGGTCTGATACGGCCTTGATTATATAAGGTTCGTCTGCTTCTGAAAATGACCGTTAAATTTGATTTTTTTTTGGCAGTCGGATTATGCTCGGGGTATGCGGATTACGGTCCTCGGTCGGATATATTCGGATCTAGCCTTTTGCATACGTACACATGCAGATTGGCATGCGTGGATGTGTGAAAATGATTAACCCGAGAAGTGCAATAAGCCTTACGGAAGTATGTGTATAGTGAATCCGATAGGCCTCATGGAAGCAATCATGAAACAAAAATTCAAAAATAATCCAGGGGCTCTCAAAACAAAGGAATATGTAATTAGGTGAGATAATTCCCCTCTAGTATTTCCTACCACTCATCCATATGTTTCTCATCCCCTCTATCCCCTCCTTCCCCATCTTTTCCCCCGCTCTTCAATTATCACCTATTTTCCTCATATGTTCATTATTTATCGGTTATTTTCCACTCATATTATTGTCATATAGAAAACCTATAGAGCTGTGAGATCACACTCAGGCCTCTCTGTGTTGCGAGACATTGCAAGGGGAGGATGTGTGTCTCTCAGTCTGTGATCCAATAGACGACCGGGCGGCAAAATATATACGTTTGTCACCACCCAATTTATTTCCCCACTTATTTTATCGCTCTTCAAGCTTCTTATGTTCATATAAATAAAATATATGAATATGGATAGGAAATAATGCTTTGTATGGTAACTATAACATATTGTGTCAACATTAAATTTAAGGTAATTAATTTGAATATAAGTACATTTGTCACCAAGCAATTTCGCGCTTCTCAGGTTAAATAATGGAGGCGATCAATAGAGCTCATAACTCCACCAGATGAAATTCCTCCAATAGTACTTAAGAATTGCTCCTTGGTGCTCGCTCCTGTATTGGCAAAATTTTTCCGTCTGTGTACTCATACCTCATGCTTCCCAGTACCCTGGAAAGAAGCAAAGATCCATCCAGTTCCTAAAAAAGGTGCCTCTTCAGATCCATCAAACTACAGACCAATAGCTATAACTTCCACTCTTGGCAAAGTTTTTGAAATTATATTAAATAATCACATAATTAAGCATCTTGAGAATAATAAATTAATCAGTGATAGGCAATATGGTTTTAGACGATGTCGATCAACTGCAGACATTCTTTGCCTTCTTACGCATCAAATCAACCAAGCTACAGACCAACATGGTGAAACACATACAATAGCACTGGATATATCAAAGGCATTTGATAGAGTCTGGCATCAATCCTTATTGTCGAAGATGTCACACTACGGCCTTGCATCATTAGTTCCACTAATTTCTTCTTATCTTCATAACAGAAAAATACGTGTAATGGTAGATGGCCTTTATTCTCAATTTCACTCAATAAATGCTGGTGTTCCCCAGGGATCAGTTTTGGCCCCAACTCTGTTCCTCATTCATATCAATGATCTCATATCTACCACTCATAATCCAATACATTCCTACGCAGATGACTCAACACTCCACAGTTCCTTCACATTTACCAATTCTTTCACCCAACCCGATCTTATAAATTCAAAAATAAACACTGCAATTTCTCTGAACCGGGACCTTTCTAGAATTAATGAATGGGGACAAGAGAATCTAGTTTCCTTTAATGCACAGAAAACCAAGTACATTCAATTTTCTAACCGACAGAATCTCACTGACTCCCATATATTTTTTAATGATGTAAATATTCCCACTTCCCCTAGTATTGACATTCTCGGTGTAACATTAACTACTAACTTGAGCTGGACACATTATGTTAGAAGCATTGCTAAGAATGCCTCTAAAAAACTGGGACTCCTGTACAGAGTTCGAGAATTCTTCACTGACGAGCAGTTGGCCGTAATATATAAAAGTCATGTGCGCTCTCAGATGGATTACTGTTCACCTCTGTGGGGTGGAAGTGGAGTGGTTGCATTGAGGCAGTTGGACAAAATTCAAAATAAAGCGATTAGATTAATCAATAACCCTGCAATCACACAGGACCTTCCTACATTAGCCATACGAAGAAACGTTGCATCCCTTGCATTATTCTACAGATATTTTCACAGCAATTGTTCCGAGGAACTTGCTTCAATTGTGCCGCCTCTCCACATCTTTCCCCGTAGAACTAGGGCAGCTGAGAGCGCCCATGAATTTACACTTTCTCCTCCACAATGCAGAACTTCTGCTTATCAGAATTCATTTATCCCCAGAGCTACTACTCTTTGGAATTCACTTCCCTCGAATTGCTTTCCACAAACTTACAATCTACAAATGTTTAAATCCAGTTGTTACAAACATTTTATGAATGGAGGATGCCTTTAGGCACATGGACCTTTTTGTTTTATCTGTTTTTCCTTCCTCCGTTCATTGTCTCTTAAAAAAAAAAAAAAAAAAAATAAATGGGGAGAGTTTGGGATTCAGCCCTAATGAGCTCGTCTTTGGACGTCTTTGAAGAAGTCAGAGGGCCTCTCCATATGGTTGAAGAAGTATGGGAGGGCGCAGAAAAACCTTGTTCTATGCTCAAGTGTGTTCTCAACAGTCGAGAACGGATGTTGCGCAGTCTGGAGTTGGCTGGCCGTAATTTGACTAGCTCTCAGGCCCTCAGGAAGGACAGGTACGACCTCAAGGTTGAACTCAGGGAGTTTCACGTGGGTCAGGAGGTGTTGATTCTACTGCCCCTTGTAGGTCACCCCTTATCCGCGAAGTACGCTGGTCCTTATAGGGTGGTGGAGGAGCTATCAGACCTGGATTACTTGGTAGCCACTCCAGACAGACGGAAGCGCAATCAGTTATGTCATGTTAATCTCGTGAAGGAGTATGGGAGGCACCCCCCTGAGCCTCTCACTGTGCCTGTGATGACGTTTAGCAGTCAAGGTGGAGAAGGAGAATTGGACAGTCAAGCTCAGGTGGAGGATAACTGGAAGGATAAGAAGTTCAAATGGGCGCCTGAGTGTGAGAAGGCGTTTAGAGAAGTAAAACACCTGTTGTGCACTCACCCGATCCTCAGGGCCCCTGACTTTAGCCTACCTTTCCAACTAGCAACGGATGCTAGTGGTGTGGGGGCTGGTGCCGTCCTTGTGGAAAAGGACGATGATGGGCTGGAGCATCCTGTTAGTTTTTGCTCGGAGAAGTACAATTCGGCCCAGGGGAGCTTCTCCGTTGTCGAGGAGGAGCTGCTGGCGGTTGTGCTTGCGCTGGGGCATTTCGAGGTCTATGTTCCAGCCTATGGTCCGGTCGTTGTAGTCCACACAGATCATCACCCTCTCAAGTTCTTGGACCAGTTTCACAATCGGAATATGAGGCTGACCAGGTGGTCACTAAGGTTACTGGTATATAACCTGGACATACACCATATTGCCGGTTGTGACAACGTGGTTGCAGATGGTCGTTCAAGGGTATATAATCCTGGGTAGATTGACACACGGGTAGCCTCCTGCTTTAGTTTGAATAGTATTTTGCGCTTGGTGCTTGTTGGCTCGCGGTTGTAGCCCAGCGTATTGGGTCGTAAAGCAGGAGTTGAGCGTTTGGTATAGAAGAAAAAACTAGGCTTGCCCCTATAGTGCAGCCGAAATTAACCAATAAAAACAAAAAAAAAACATAAAAATCAAATAAAAACTCTTTCTTTGATAGTTGAATTTTTTCAGTATGTTATAGCAGTAATTCTGAGTTGCACTCCTCTCTGAATGCTGGGCTAGAGAAGCTCGCTCTTGAGGAGCATAACTACATATAATTTAACCTATTGTGTTGGGGAGGGTTACAATTTTGTAAAATGTTTTGGTGAAGAACTGTGCCAGATATTTTACTGCCGCTGGGTGATGGGACGTAGAGATATAGCATGGGTTCTAACCATCAGATTTTTGTGAGCCTTGGGCCTCTGTGAAAAAATTTGGGGGGGGGGGATGTTAACCACTCCGTTAGAACCGCATGGCTTGTCCTACAGTGACTCGCTAGGATCGCCAGGACAGTGGATGTGGCTACAGTTTATGTATTAGGGTGTGCTTTATTTCATATGAAAGCTTGTGTCATGGGCAGTCCAGAAAGGCTCTTTGTTTTCACCCATGTCAAGGCTTTATATATTTAATTGTAAAGTATATGTTTTATCCTTAACTAGTAATGATAAGATCAGAGAGAGAGAGAGAGTAGAACAGAGTGAGAGGGGGCGCGTAGTGTTTTTGCCCCGCTCGATGACGTCACGGCTGGCTGCCTCGCGGGAATTGGTTGATGGAGTTCTTTACCATGCTTGGTGACGTAATGTTTTGCTAGCTACTTTGGTAGTGGTTAGAGGACTTGTTACCGCTTTTTCCCCACGCGGCTCGAGCTAGTGCTGGTATATATACAGTTCCCTCGCCATTCTCTCCCACAGATCTGGTTTCTAGAACGCATCTCTCTTATCCCTTGACACCTGTCCCCCGCGCTGCACCTGAGAATCTTTTCCTCTGCCTACCTCTCTCTTTTTCCATATCTTTCACCACCTTTTATTAACACCTTACGAGCGGCCTATGTGGTTTATTTATATGTACCGCACAGCGGGGTGTTTTTAGCCAAAATAGGGCTGTTTACGTGATCATTTTCATGCCTAAATAAGACCCAGAACGTAAAACAAGTACCTATCCCTGAAAGGGCATAAACAGAGCTTTCGAATGACACCATAACGATCCTTGTATGATGGATAGTTTTCTTGCAATAACCGTGCAACGCGAGTGCAAAAAGCAGGTAATTCGGTAGTTTCGGTACATAATTGAGTATGTAGCGAGTGAGAGAGGGAGGAGGGAGCTGAGATTTGTGTCAGTAGGTTCGCCGCGGTGGTCTGGAGCAGTCATACGCTCGCTAGTCTCCTGCCACCACTTGTCTCTCTCTCTCAGCCACATTACGTGCTGAAATTGCCACTCGACCTATGTCGAGCGCCGCCACATAGTCCAGCTTTATTTAACTCGACTTATGTTGCTCGCCGCTAATTAAGGGTTAATATTATACCCCCTCTGGTTAACTCTGCAAAATCAGCTTCATGCTGGCCAGTTGTACTATGTGTTAAGGTCTGATATAAACTATGTATGTTTATTGTTTAGTTGTTAAGATAAGTTGATCACGAAGTATTGGTTGGCATTTATATTGTTTCGTACCGCTTCCTATAATTATTAGTGTTCTGCTGGATTAGATAATGCTAGACTAGGGGTCTGATATTATAAGGTATTGTTTCCGATGAGTGCAGGCTTTAGTTAAAAGCTGCACGACATACCTGAGAACTGGAGTTGATTGGGTAAATTCTAGTCTGTGTGCCATTGAGAGTAGAGCATGCACGAATGAGGGCTTTTTGCCTATACCATTCTGCACTGTTCTAAGCTCGGTTGTTTTTCTTTGAGGTACGCCAGGAGAACGCTTGATACTTCGGTATTAAGATTTCTCAAGAGAGCTACCCTCTGGGTGGGGCTTTGGTTTCCCGAGCGTTTCCGCACCCTCCTCAGTTCCCCGCCATGGAGTGGCTTCGGTCACCCAGGCTTTATTGTGGTCGGCAGGGAGGGTTCTGTGGGGGCGCTCTTTTATGGCCTTGGCCTTGCTCGGGGCCTTGGGGCTGTTTGGCCAGGCAGCTTGGGGAAAAACAACAACAACAACGTAATATTTGACGCACAGATTTGAGATTTACACTAGGCTATGCAGCATGCTGTGCGCACCAGTATCTTGTATCATTGACTCTAGCTAGACTTTATCAATCATAGTAGACATTAAGTATATTAAACCAAGTACTCTTTTTATGCATACCCATTTATGATTACACAAGCATTTCGCAGCCTAGTTTGATGTATTGAGACACAAACAACTTAGGCTCTTTTTGTTGAGAGGAATACTGCATTGTTGTGGCGATCATTATTATTGTTGTAGTGTTTAGGATATTCTTGGCTCCGACGGCATTATATATTCTGCATTTTTGTGTGCATAGCCTGCACGAGCATTGTTCCACTGCCTGCCTTTTTGGGTTCCATTTCCGATACGAGCATCTTTATAGTATCTAACATTTAACCCCTTACGAGCGGCCTAGGCGGTATATAATATGTAGCCACCAGCGGGGTGTTTTTACCCAAAATAGGGCTGTTTACGTGATCATTTTCATGCCTAAATAAGACCCAGAGCGTAAAACAAGTATCTATCCCTGAAAGAGCATAAACAGAGCTTTCCAATGACACCATAACGATCCTTTTATGATGGCTAGTTTTCTTGCAACAACCGCGCAACGCGAGTGCAAAAAGCATGTAATTCGGCACTTTCCCCATACAATTCCGTATGTAGCGAGTGAGAGAGGGAGGGAGGAGGTGGGATTCGTGTCAGTAGGTTCGCCGCGGTGGTCTGGAGCAGTCATACGCTCGCTACTCTCCTGCCACCACTTGTCTCTCTCTCTCAGCAACATTACGTGCTGAAATTGCCACACGGCCTATGTCGAGCGCCGCCAGATAGTCCAGATTTATTATACTCGACTTATGTTGCGCGCCGATAGTTATGGGTTAAAGAAGATTCCTTGTTGGTGTTGAAGGACTTTAGTGCACTTTCTTTCATGCAGGAGTGCCTGACATTTATTGATTAAAGTAACGTAAGCTGTAACTTCTCTTACCACCTTACTTTGCATACCATAACCAAGCACCTTCGGTTATAGGTAGTAATAGGCTGTTTTCACATAACATTAAGCCTAGAGTAGATGCACATTTATTGAGAGTTTGAGAGCCTATTATTGCATATAGAACTCGGAGAGTATTTGTGTTCTTTGTTCACTGGGAATATACATCAGAGGTTGGATCTAGTGCTTTCCGTTGTAGCATTTATGCCATTACTAGTCCAATGAATAAGAGCCCTGATATATTTAAACCTCAGTCGTAACACTTATAATAGTTAAGTTAACACTCAGTCCTCACTTCCGAGCTTGGTATATTCATGACCTAAACATTGCTATGATTATGGCACGCATTGAGAAATCAGGAGTGTATCGTAAGAAGTAATCAGAATATCCATATATACCCTATGCCCTTGAATAAACTCAAATGCATATAAATTACATGTGTGTTGTCATTGAGTTCTGCATCCACCAGATTGAGTACCCATTTTGTGAATAAGAACGTGTTGGACGTATCCCTGTTGAGGATATTTAGCATCTATAAGTCCATAATTGGATTTTAGTGAAGACTGATTAACGGGATAGAATATTATATCCCGGCATAACACTGGCGGCAGCGGTGTCTTAATACGGCATATCAACACGAGTGTTCTTATTGTAAAAACAAATTTTTCTTGGTACTCAGTTAAAGTGTTAGCACATTATGCAACATGGCAGCCATTAGATCTCTTGACATCCCGGCGTTCAAGCCTGAGGATTATGATATCTATACATACATGGAAATAGTCAAACCGGTCCTGGACATTATGTTCGGAAACGAGGATGCTTCCAAGATCCATACTATTGTGGTAGAGTTAGGGAAGTATGCAACTAAAGTGTCGGGGTATGTGCATGATAATATGCCAGGGTTAACCTGGGCATAATTTGAGGCTTATGTGAAAACTGACATTAATCCTGTGCTGGGACAAACCATAGCTGATAAGAAGTTTCACAAAATTACATTCTCGGGGAATTTGGACGGCACTATTGAGCAATTACATCAGATAGCATTAACCCGTTGAGCCCCGGCTAGATATAATATTTTGTTCACCCCAGTCCCAAGCCATTTTCACTTCTTTTTTTTGTTTGCTAAAATGGAAGACAAGGATGAGAAATAAAAAAAATAAATAAAAATAAATCACCTCGGACATTTTTTTTTGGGGGAGGGGGGCGGGAGCCTCCAAAAAAATTGTTGAGCCAAAATGGAAGAGAATGGTGAGAAATAATGAAAAAAATAAAAAAAAATCATTTCGGTCATTTGGGGGGCGGAGGGGGGGGGGGACGAAAGTTTGTCTCCCCCGCATGACCACCCGCCCGGGAGCACTAGGGTAAAAACTGAGTATGGCATTGTACGGCATACATCCTAAGGAGTGTCTCACATAAATCTCAAGCCTCTAGCTCCCATACGACCGGAGTAATGAAGGTTCAAAGTGGCGGTGAACTAAGGGTGTAAAGTATCCCCACTAAGCCCACCACCACCAGCCGCGCGGCTGTCTCGGCCCGCTCACACCTACTGGCCCGGCTCCCACACACACTATGGTACCTCCCCCTCCTATTCTCCCGCCATTTCCTACCTTACGAGCCACGTAAGTGTTTTTTATATGTCGGACGCACGTGATGCGTCGCTGGGAGTTGGTGATCAAACACTGCCGACGCATCACGTGCGACGCTGGGTCTCACTGGGTTAACGGCGTTCCCAGAAGAAACAAGGGCACAAAGAAAGAAGATAGTGTGCAAGGCACTTGTGAGAATTTTGCCAGACCCGGTAACCGACCACTTCTCGATAGTTGAACCTACAAATTATGACGCGGATCTGCCAGTGATAAGACGTATCATGGCACTCCGGAAATCCAGGGAACAAGACAAGATTGCCGTGATCAGTAAAGTGACCACCCACCCAACCACCAAAACAACCCCCGTCAGTGGTCCAGTAGCTCCTCGTCTGGCTGATAAAGAAGAAGAGTGGGCCAGAATTAGACCAGCTGACTGGAAGCCTTGTTCAGGACCATGCATGTTGTGGTCACTAAAAGATAATTCGGTGAGTTGACCAAGAAGAGACTCAGGACCCCAAGTTGGTGGGCTCAAATTCCCTTGTTAAAACTTTGTCAAATAGCCACTATCCTAGAAGACGGAACGGCAGGAATAGAAGATGGACCAACGGAAGAAGAAACGGAACCATACACACCTGAATACTACAGCCAGATCCTCAGGATTTTTAAGCTGCCCCCCCAAACAAATAGTCGTAACCATGGCGGGGGCTCAAGTCAGGACATCAGATATTGGTCTTCCAGTGTATTCCAAAATCACACTTAACGGGGTGAAAGTCCGACTGCTGATAGATACGGGAGCTTCTCGTTCTTGCCTGTTCCTTCCGTTTTTCCGGAAGCATCACAATGCTTTCGGGAAGATACAACCTTCCCCTATAATTCTTGTCAATGCAAATGATCAAGTCATTCCCCAATTTGGAAGAGACTCTTCCCTTATTTGTTAGTACCCCTGTTCCCTCTCATGGAATTGGCCATTCATGTGTACTATATGACTCCAAAGAGGCCCAGTATGATGGTTACTTGGGCTTCGATTTGCTCACTTCGTTGAGCGCATCCATCAATTTAAAGAAGAGAACTTTTAGGTTCTCAATCCCAACCAAATCAAACCTCCAAACAACGGACTTTAAAAAGGTAAACATTTCCAAAATCTCCATCCTCCCTGAAGAGATGCACAAAAGAGCTGATACCCCCCAGTCACACTTTGTTCCCCATAATGATAAAGAATCAGCTAAGAAATTATGTAAAACTTCCCCTCTTATCAATACTACAGCTGTCACTTCCAAGTCTGTGACAAATCCACCTAACCCACACCTCCAAAGCCCTGTTCATTGGGCCTGCCTAACCGCTTCTAGCCTAATCACGCATACCACAAGCATACTAGCCATCCACCACAGAGATTCCTTGGATGATGACCAACAAAACCTTCTCCAATGCTTTCAAGGGAAAAACAAACCAGATTGGATGATAAGAAAAATCTTTTCGCAGTTCATCAGAAGAGGAGACAACTTATTCACCATGGATGGAAAAAAAATCGTCACCCCGCAAGCTGCACTATCCACCATGCAATCTATCCACGTGCACAATGGTATTCATCTAGCACAACGAGAACTAATCACCACGTTTCAGAAAGTTTATAGGACCCCTTCCCTGTATATAACAGCAAAACGGATAACAGAAGCTTGCCGAGCTTGTGTGTTGGGTAAGGATAGAATCCACACAGCAAGACCTGCTGGCAAACTAGTAGCCTCCAAACAATAGACCTCTCATACGCTAGTCCATCGCAAGAACCGTCCCTGGCAAATCCAGTACGTGCAAGATCTACAACCTCATGAAGCTCCCAAAGCCAGTCCTCACCGTGTCGGCGATCTGATTATGGTGGCTCAATAACCTGTGCCGTCCAAACTCAAACCGAGGTTTAAAGGTCCTTTTGAAATTCTGACAGTCCCAAATTGCTATCAGGTTACCATCAATTATTTTGGCGAGTCTCGCACATACCATAAAAGAAATGTCCGTAGATTTCAGCCCATTGATGAGAATATGATTATGCTTGTGGATCCTGACCAGAATGACATATTACCTGCATCAAATAATCAGAATTTGGGATCCACAGAACCTGCAGCACCTGACATCAATCTTCCTATGACACCTATGCCGAGAAAGAAACCCATGCATGTCACACCCCCTCTGCTACCACAAGCCACACCTCGTTTGCAACCATGCACCAAGCCGGTTGCATACCCTCCATAAATTCCTATACCTACTCTGTCTACACGAACTGTCTCTGCCCCTTCCAATCTACCTTCTCAAGCTATAACTCAAAGACACATTTTGCCTATTCTTTCATCGCCCTCTATTAGCATTCCTATTTTTTCTGAATCACCTAGTACTCTACCAACTACACCAGCTATCGCTCATTTTCGTAACCTTGTTACTCTACCTGCCACTACTATTCCTCAAGTATCCTCACCTATATCTGATCAATTACCTATTCCACTTAATGATAGTTCTTCCAAACCTGTTACCTATGCCAGTAAACTTAAAACTCCACCTCCGTCTGTCTCTCAGTCTATCAGTAAACAGTCTACAAGGCCTCGACCTATATTAACCAAGAATCTGACTCATACTTCCTCTCACAAATCTCCACATCTTATGACTAATCCAGCTCAGCCTAAATCAAACATAATTATACAAAAAGCCTTCTCTATCTTCTAGCTCTGCCTGCTCACCTTCCCCACAATCAAGTTAAATAAACCAACACTAATCCCATCTTACTCTAATCCTACATGTACAAGATCTGGTCGACGTGTGATTCCACCTCAACGTTGGGCTCCAACCTTCCGGCCTACCTATGTAAGGCGGGGCCCCCCAAAACCTACCTTGCCACCGCCTAACCTGACCACCCCACCTAATGCGAGGTCAACTTTACCTGCTGGACCACCGACATCTACTGACCACACTCCACACTGCAGCCCTGTCCAGACCACAACTACTCCAGCCCCTGCAGTGATCAGACCATCCACGGGTTCACCACCACCTACAGCGCCTCCTTCAGCAACTCCTCCAGCCATGAGAATCAACTGTGTAATGGTGTCTGATGGATGCGAATCTGCGCCAGTGAAGACACTCCATGTTCACATGGCCATGGACATCAACACTCCTGCCGATGTCCCTACTACCCTGTGGCTGCTAACCATGCAGAATCTGTCCCCTGTTCTCAACACTTCCAACACCCGGTCCTACATTCTGAAATTGCGAGGTCGCGACTTTTTTTCGCCGACGGTGGTGAAGTGACGGGGTTAATTAGAACGGAGTCCACGGACACCTGGAAGATTGCTAGCTTGCAGATGAACATAAAGAAGAAGCGAGAACACAAGAACCAAAGGGAGCAACATCTACCCAAGCACCCCATGACTCCAGGAATTTCCCATACTCTATGGAACACAGAGCGAGGTCACCTAGGACAGTCACCCCGGGAAAAGGGAAATCCTGTTACCCTATCAAAACACAGCTTTCAACCCATGTCGGCCAATCACCAGCCACCAGATTTGCATTATAACCAACAGATGATTATGCAAATGAAACATCAAAGGCCGGAATGCTACAGGAATAAGTGGGACTAATCAACTCTACAAATTATGATAGTCCTGGAGAACTAACAACCATCGAGGAAGAAGAAATGAGAGTCAAACTATTACAAAGTTTGACAATGAACCTCAATTATGAACTAATCATTATGATTAACATTATGTCTATACTAAGCTAAGTAGATACCGCCTAAGTATTAAGTAAAATAAATATGATCCTTATGTACATAATAATAATCAACATGTATGTTTTAGTTAAGTATTAACCGCAACAACTCTATCACAACGATTCACAATATCCCTTTAACACAATAAGAACGGGTATATTTCACCGTGCCGCCCAGCGGGTTTTTTGTTTTACTATAAATGGCCTTGTTTCCGTGCTCTTTTTCATGCATAAACAAGAACCAGAGCGTAATACAATTATGTATCCCTGAAAGGGCGTTAATTGAGCTTTCCAATGACATCTGAACCATCCTTCTACGATCACTGGTTGTCTTGCAACGATCGTGCAACCGAAGGGCAAAATCGCTAAAATACGGTCATTTCGTTACATAATTACGTGTGTAGTGAGGGAGGGAGGGTGGATGTGTGTGGAGTAGATGTCAGTAGGCCCACGGCAGCCGTGGCGAGCGGTCATGAGGCAACCTACGCTCCTCCCGTCGCTCGTCTCTCTCTCAGAGCCAATATTGCGCCAAAATTGCACACAGACTCAAGTCAGACCCCGCCACATAGTCCCGATTTTTAGATACGGACTTAAGTCCGACCCCGCTAAACAAGGGTTAACATCGAGTTCCTAAAAGTAAGAGACAAGAATTAAGCTGAAAATAGTCTCAACGAAATTGTAGGAAAAAGCAAGCAAACATCCACTGGGGTAATGTCCTTAAGTCTGAAAAGTCCGGGGCATCTAACAACAGTGGAAAATTGTCTCGCCCTTCCCCCTGCCCCTGAGAGTACGCCGAGCCTGCTGTGTACCTCCTGAAGTCCTGATTGTGAGAAGCAGCCCCTCCTGAAGTCCTGCCCTGTGGATCTACGTTCAATGTCGGCCAGACTTGCTCTATAAACTCTACCCTCCTATATTACCCTAAGTGTTCCTGAGTATCTTACGTTGTGATTATTGTTGTGAAGGTAAGGTAGAATATGTGAATATTACAGTGCTAATTTATGTATAGATCTGTACCCAAGATCATAATTCATTGCGTATGTTTTAATATCTTTGAATTCATATTACTTGCTATATAGATCTGTGCCCAAGATCTAGTGTTCATATTTGATGTAAAACTCTCTTATAAACTCTTACGCATACGTTACATACTCTTGTTAATTAATTCATTTAGCCGAATACTCACAGATTCTCCTTGTATATGTCTATTCTATTATGTGTGTTGCAAGTTGAGGTCGAAGTGTATTTCGTGTATTTATTTCCTTCCTAAATTAGCATTATTGCCTAAAACCTACGCTCAATTTCATATTCTATTTATCTCAGTTCCCCCTTCTTTGAGAAAATTTGTTACTCTATCTATCTATCTATTGCCTGATGCCGTGATCCCCGAAGGGGTGGCCACGAACGAACTGCCCCCATGCACCTCTGTCCCCAGTCAGTCGATGCCCCTCCCCCCAACCAGCACCGCCTTCGTTCATGTACTTCCTCACTCCATCCTTCTACCTCTCATTCGGTCTACCTCTCCCTCTCTGTCCCTCCACCTCGCTCTCCTACACCCTCTTAGTCATTCTCTCACTTTCCATACGTTCCATATGGCCGAACCATCTCAAGTTGTTCCTTTTCACACTTTCCAGCACATCTACCTCCACACCACACCTCCTTCTTACTTCCTCATTAGTCTGTCTATCCCTCCATGTAACTCCGCACGCACTCCTTAAGTAATTTATTTCCACTGCTCTCACTCTTGGTCTGAGTCTCTCAACCAACGTCCATGCTTCGCTTCCGTAGGTCAGTGTCGGGATTACCACACTGTCATGCAAGGACTTCTTCACTTCCATACTGACCACCCTATTTCTTGTTACTGCTTTTAGCATTCCTACAACCCTCTTCCCCTGTTGTACCCTCTCCCGCACTTCTTCATCCATAGATTCGTTAGTAATTCTTTTATATACTTTCTTCACGAGAACCTATAAAGTTATGCTCGTTTGATTAAGCATTAACTAATTATTGTATGAACAGTATTCCCGTTCACTTTATTACTGATGTCGATAATTCTGATTCTTCTCGTCTAGGAATTCTAGCCTTGCATAGATTCTGTTATCTAATTATTATTCATCACTCGAACACACCGCTTATTGTGTGAATTCTTTATCAGACTCTGTTAATTTTGGGGTATTTTTATGAGTACAACTTCGTTGTGTGCACCATTTACGTATAATTAAAATTCTACTAATTATTCGTACACGCTAATTTTATTTAAGCGTTTCTCATTATTAGTTAACTACGATAGTTCTGTTACTTGTATATTTTACTGTTTTTACATAAGAGATGTTAATCTTTTGCCCTTTCCTTGTCAGAAATTAAAAATTAAATCTGAATTCCTCGACCCGAGTTATTATTCTTGCATATAATCAATTGACGAAATATATGTTCATATTATAATTTACTCAAATTAAGTTAAGTAGAGATTAAATTATGTAAATAATTCATCATACCTCTCCTCTTAGTTTCATCTAAAACTCTCGAATACTTAGATTGTAATCGCACTAATAATAAACTTTATTTCCAAGACCGCAGTAACTAGAATGACCTGAGCTATCTATCTGGTCAATTTACCTTTACCCGTGCGATTTAAACTACACAAGCGCCCCTCGCCCCCCGTCAGCGTTTATCGAACCAAACGCCAGGGGCGCCTTTATTTAAATACTCAATTTTGTTCATTCTCTTTCGTATTCAGAGTCTTTGTTAATTCATTTATAGTTACGAATAAACTACGTTAGACACTCGACTCACATAAATATTATTATCAAGGGTTGATTCTACAGGTAATGTGTTTATAAAGACTTTGCATACCTCCTATTTATATTACCACAATATAGTTATATTTCATGTTATTATTTAACCCTTATTTAGCGGGCTAGGCGGTATATTTAACCGTGCCGCACAGCGTTTTTTTTTTACCATAAATGGGGTTGTTTCCATGCTCTTTTTCATGCATAAACAAGACCCAGAGCGTAATACAAGTATGTATCCCTGAAAGGGCGTAAATTGAGCTTTCCAACGACACCAGAACCATCCTTCTACGATCACTGGTTGTCATGCAACGATCATGCAACCGAAGGGCAAAATCACTAAAATACGGTAATTTCTTTATATAATTACGTATGTAGCGAGGGAGTGAGGGTGGATGTAAGTGGAGTAAATCTCAGTAGGTCCACGGCGGCCGTGGCGCGCGGTCATGAGGTAACCCATGCTCCTCCAGTCACTCGTCTCTCTCTCAGAGCCAATATTGCGCCAAAATTGCACTCGGACTTAAGGCGGGCCCCGCCACATAGTCCAAATTTTTCGATTTGGACTTAAGTCGGGCCCCAATCTTTAAGGGTTAAAGACTGATGATATATGATCAAATGCATTCTATGCATTGCTTACTATGCCTTATAATAGTCAAGTTAACACTCAGTCCTCACTTCCGAGCTTGGTATATTCGTGACCTAAACATTGCTATGATTATGGCACGCATAGAGAAATCCGGAGTATATCGTAACAAGTAATCAGAATATCCATATATACCCTATGCCCTTGAATAAAATAAAGGCACATAAATTACATGTGTGTGGTCATTGAGTTCTGCATGCACCTGATTGAGTACCTATTTTGTGAATAAGAACAAGTTTGACGTGTCCCTGTTGAGGATATTTATCGTCTATAAGTCCATAATTGGATTTTAGTGAAGACTGATTAACGGGATAGAAATATTATATCCCGCCATAACAATAATACACCTAGTTTAATCATGTAATGATCGAGTGCACGATGTTTACTGCTTATACATTTAAAAATCATGTTATACTTAAACGATTTACGGATGAAAATGGAGGATGGAGTATGATGTAGATTGTCCATTAAGTTTAATAATCAGGATGAAGGTAAATTATAGAATATTTGTATTTGTATTGGGATACACTTTTCATTTAACTAGGGTTAGGAATTTGTTAAAGATAACACCTGAATACATCTTGTAGAGAAAGTTGGAAACGTCTGTGGTATTGGTTCTGTGAGGAGCCTGTGGTAATGAGAGTGGCTGGAAAAAGTGTAATTAATTAGAGGAAGACCAAGCGTTATGGCCGGGAGATTGAGATGGAAGGTCAATATAGTGGCAGAGGAACGATGGAAGAGAGAGAGAGAGAAAGAGTGTGGGCGGTATTTAATTCGAGCACAGCAATTAAGCACTACGTATTACAAATATGTTGATTACTTTAGAGTTATTATGGAATTTAAATATGTAAGAGATCCATAACATTTGGTACGGAACCTGGTATGATGGTTTTTAGGTGGCATGGCAAATTAGTGACCATAGAAGTATGTGTGTACAGGTAACTCTATGATAACCGGTAACCCATTTAGTATCAGTGACGTCCTTTTCATTATGTCCTGGACAGTATCAGACGATTTCACTCAGCTTAGGAGTTATCTGTGGTAGCTCAATTGATTAAATGAGTTAGCATGTAGGCGTTTAATTTATAGAGGTCCATTCTAAGATGAATAATATAATATAATAGTTGTCAGCATATAATGATACCGGTAGTGAACGGGATGATACAGCAGCTGTTTGTTATCCATCATTATACATACATCTGGTATCGCACCACCACTCGTTTCCCTCAACCATTTTCGTCAACGCTGGACTGATAGCCTAGTACAATTCTAATAGGGTGGTAAATTGTAGGAACATGTTTGGATATCTCATTCGAAGCGAATTAATAAAGTTGTAAATATTGTTGATTCCAATTATTGATAAAAATACATTTGGTGTCCAGACATCACTTATTTGGCCGACTGTACAAATTAAATTAGCTATATATATATATATATATATATATATACAGTATATATTGTTATGCCGGGATATAATATTTTAATCCCATTATTCAGTCTTCACTAAAATCTGGACATATAGACTATAAATATCCTCAACAGGAACACATCGAACACGTTCTTAATCACAAATAGGTACTCAAATAGGTGCTACAGAACACAATAACAACACGCATGCAAATTATGCACATTCAGTTTATTTATAAGATTCCGTCTTACTTCTTATTATAAGCTCCGCATTTCTCAATGCATGCCATAATCATATTAATATTTAGGTCACGAATATAGCGAGCTATGAAGTGAGGACTGAGAGTTAACTTAACTATTATAAGGAACAGTAAGCAATCGGTAGAAGACATTTGATCATAAGTATCAGTCTCTAATCAATAACATGGAACATGAATATATTATGGTATTATATATAGGAAATATGCAATATAAGATAAACACGTTACTTATAGAATCAATGCTTGATAATAATACTTATGCGAGTTGAGTGCCTAACATATTTTATTCTTGAATTTAATTAGGTTAATATGGAATCTCTAAACACGTAAGAATGAACAAGTTTAAGTATAAGTATAAGAGGAACGCACGAGATATCTAGTTCAACAGCCGCTCACGGGTGGTGAGTGGCGAGCACGTAGTTTAAATAGCATGGGTTAAGATAAACTGACCAGGTAGTTCGATCAGGTCATTCTAAGTACTGCGATTTTGGAAATAATATTTACTATTAGTGCGACTATAATCTTAGTGTTTGAAATAATCAAGTGAAATTAACAGGGGAGGTATACGGAATTATTTTTACAATTCAATATATACTTAACTTAAAATGAGCAAATTATCATATGAACATATAACTCGTCAACTATAATATGTGATAATAATATCTCGGGTCGAGGAACTCAGATTTAGTGCTTTACCTCTACTGATGAAAAATCAAAGGTTTACTATACCTTGAATGAAAACAACAAATACATAGTTAACAGAACTAACGTAGTTAACCAATATTAAGTAACGCGTAAATAAAATTAGCGTGTACGAATCATTAGTATAGTATTAATGATAAGTAAATGGCGCACACAACGAAGTTGTACTAATGGAAATACCTAATAAGGCATAAAAGGAGGTCTCAACGAGTTAGCAGATTCCTATAAAGAATTCACACAAATAGCGGTGTATTCAAATGATGAATAATTAGATAATAGATCGATGCAAGGCTAGAATTCCTGGACGAGAAGAATCAAAATTATCCACATCAGTAGTAGAATGAACGGATATACTGATCATAAAATAAACAAGTTAACACTTAACATCAAGTAAGCGTAGCTTAGGGTTTCTCGAAGAAAGTAGATTAATTATTCAACAATAAAACTTCTTGAAGAGGGGGTACTGAGATAAACAGAAAGTGAAATTGAGCGTAGGTTTAAGGCAATAATATTATTTAAGAAGGGAATAAATACACGGAATGCACTTCAACTTCAACTTGCAACATACATAATAGAATGGACATATACAAGGAAAATCTGTGAGTATTTTGTTACGATCCAGGTTCTCAAAGACACAGGGCTCTTCAACATTGGACTAGATAATGGCAAAAAGCAACAACGGTAACACTAGATCCAACCCCTGCCTTAAACACTGGAAAACAAAACACCATTACCGCCCTGAGTCGTGCCTGGACAACGAGGTATCCTATGACTCAGTAACTGGTGCACACACACTAGGCTGACGCTCAATGAAACAGCCTATTCTCAAACAGTAAAAGATTACTCGATTATGTTACACAAAGAAAAGATAGTTAACGTGATTAATTAACGTTACGGTAGATACTCAAATAACTGGCACTCCTGTATTAAAGAAAGTGCAATGCTAGTCCTGCAACATCAACTGGAAACTTCTGAAATAAGTATGATGCTGGGAAGATGTTCGTAAAGAATCTTGAACAATTATAATGCAGAATACGGGTCACAATAAATGCTAGGACATATAGTAATAATAGGCAGGCGAATAATAAAGACTGTGCAAAGGTAGTAATGCTCGACAACTAAAGAAATGCTTTGTGACACAACGCAACAGCCTACTCGGGTTGTGCAACTCAACAACAACCTTGGCTCAAAAGTGCAGTGAATAATAATGCATACATATAATAATGGGGCTTATCTCTAACCAGTGTCTGCTCAGTTAATAAAGTCTATCTGGGGTATCAAGGCAGGGCAACAATGGGCGAGCATGCGGCTCATAGCCTAAAGTTGTCCGAGGGTGGTATAATGAAGATTACGTTATATGACGGGGATGCTCTCTTGATAAATCTAGGTCTCTAGTACCTACCTCTATCCTGGCGATCCCTCAGAAGTCAACACAAAGAGGCAGCACTATGTTGTGAGGGATAGGCTATGGCCCTCTCACACCACAGCGCTGTGCTCGCAAAGTAAACCAACCCGAAGACAACCTAGGCTCCCACAGTATCTGTCGATGTCGTGCAGAGCTTAGCTAACACTGCACACATCGGAGACAACGACACAGTAACCTTACCCCTAGTCTAGCTTTAGATAACCAAGAAGAATCACTCAACACCTTGCAAGGGAGACATATACCGGTCTACAACCTTCCCGAGAGAGGACACATACGGAAAAGTCCGTCTCTCTAAACCTCAATAAAGCATAATACCTCCTTAACCTAATACATGGAAATATCTGAGAGCTTCGCGTATGGTCGACTGGTCGACGGTGAACGTCTATGCTGAAACCAGAAGGGATGTTGAGTTTAATAAAGATTAGAGAATGAGAAAGGAGAAGTCGAGAGAGAGAAATAGTATGCAAAGTAGCGAGTATGGGGGACAGAATTGCAAAGGATGTAGGCGATACGCGTGTCAGGCAAGCTCTGAGCTGGTAAAAAACACGAGGCAGCGACAGGAAGGGACTAGTTGCCACCCGGCCGCCAACGCCGTCAGCGCCCAAGCGAGCCGTGTCATAGCTCACCACGCTGCTGGGTGTACTCCTTCACACTCTCTCGCTCGCCTCCCACACAAGCAACATTTATATTGTAGCGAATATAAACTATAAGGCGCGGCCACAGACCAAAACAAAGACCACTTCTAGACTGTCTGTGGCAACACGACACTAATGAAATAAAGCAGATCATTCTAGGACAACTGTAGCCTATCCCCTAATCCTGGAGAGCGCTAGCGACCTGCAATGCCCTACGCAACCATTCTGCTAACGCCGGGAGGCGTCACAATTTGGCTAAGTGAATTAATTAACACGAGTATGTAACGTATACATAAGACGTTTTAAGAGAGTTATAGGTCAAAGATTAACCCTAGATCTTGGACACAGATCTATATAACAATTAATATAATTTCTGAGGGATTAACACATATGCAATAATTTCGGATATTGGGCACAGATCTATATATAATTCAGCACTGTAATATTCACATATTTTACCTTACCATTACAACAATAATCTCAATGTAAGATACTCAGAGACACTTAGGGGAATGTAGGAGGGTAGTAGTTCGAGAGTAAGTTAGGCCGACGTAGAATGTAGATTCACTGGTCAGGACTTCAGGAGGAGCTGCTTCTCACAATCAGGACTTCAGGATCCGGACTTCAGAAGACATACAACAGGCTCATCGTATTCTCGAGGGTAGGGGGGAGGGTGAGAAAATATTCCACTGCTGTTAGATGCCCCGTACTTTTCAGCATTAAGGACATTACCCCAGTGGATGTTTGCTCTACTTTCCTACAGTTTCTTTGAGACTCTGTTTGAATTAATTCTGGTCTCTAACGTACAGGAACTCAATGTTAAAGGGGTATAGTGAAACGTTGTGATATAGTTGGTATGGTTAATACTTAACTAAAACATACATGATGTTTATCATTGGATACATAAGGAAAATAGGTATTTTATTTAATGCTTAGGTGAGAGTAATTTAGCTTAATACAGACGTAATCGTAATTTTAGTTATTATGTCATAATTGGGATTCATTGGTGATCTTTTGAATAGTTCAGTTCTTCTTTATCTTTCCGCTATGGTTGATAGTTATCCAGGACCATAACAACAAACAGGATTTCTTATGCCCACTTGTTCCGGTAGCACTCAGGCCTTTGGTGTTGCATTTGCATAAACATCTGCTCATCGTAATGCAAATCTGGTGGCTGGACAAAATAATGGCGGCTGGTGATTGGTGAACATTGTTTGAGAGCTGGACTGTGATTGGGTCAAAGTATTTTCCTTTTGCTGAGGTGACTGACCTAGGTGACCCCGCTCTGTGGTCCGTAGAATATGGGAAATTCCTGGAGTACTTCGGTAGATGATGTTTCTTTTGGCTCTTGGTGTCTCGCTTCTCCTTTCTGCTCACCTGCATGCTAGCAATCTTACAGGTGAGGTTTGACCCTGTTCTATCCAACCCCGTCACTTCATATATATATATATATATATATATATATATATATATATATATATAGATATATATACAGTATATATATATATATATATATACTTGTATATATATATATATATATATATATATATATATATATATATATATATATATATATACTGTATATATATATATATATATATATATTTATATATATACATGTGTGTGTGTGTAATAAATACACCATATGTATTTATTCATGTATAGCTAATTTGATCTGAACAGCAATCTAAAATAATAAATTTGCATAAAGAAAGTCGTAAGAGGTCGTGAACATTAATTGTTAGTATTTGTACATCGGTGCAGCACCTCTGGATGTTCAGCAGAATGATTAACAGGGCATTAAGGCATTATATACGAGGTAGCCCCATTACAAAACGTAAACATTATAATTATACAGACCATAGACACGTTGATCAACAGTGAAATATTTCACATACTATAAAACAGAGACACACTATTTAAAATACTACTGAAACACAGCCAAGGCAGAGGACAGAGAAACGAGTTCAACAGGGTTAGGAATAAGCTTAGTAAAGAAATTAAATCAGTGAAATTGATGTATTTGAACAATAAGTTAGATCAATATCAACCCCCCCCCCCCCAAAAAAAAAATCTGGATGCATGTAAAGTCAACAGGCTACAGAAACACGGATATAGATTCATCTAGCGGATATATTGTTGTCAACATACAGTGTAATATATGTTAGTAACTACAGACTGGTAAGCTTATTATGTATCGACAAATAAATCCTTGAAAGTGCTCTCTACACCTAAATTGAACATTACCTTAAGTAAATATTCTGCCCTACATGTTTCAATCCTGTTGCAGAGGCATACACTCAATAGACACCTGTCTCAACACTTAGCATACCACATTCGTAATTCAATGTCTAAACGTCACAACACTGGTATTCCATGACCTTCAGAAAGCTTTTGACACGGTAGGCCATGATATACTCTGTACACAACTTACAGCAATGAGCATAGCATCAGTAAACTGGTTTAAATTATATTATAGTGGCATTACCCAGAGTGTTTAAACTAATAATTATTTATCAGATGCAACGCCTACATATTGTGGGGTCTCGGTCCCTTGGTCCTTTGTTCTTTCTCTGTTACATGTATGATATGGAACTGAGTGTTTCGTGTAAATTACTACTGTATGATGGTGACACCGTACTACTGGTTGATGGAAAGAACCTCTTATGCAGACGACATAACACTTACATGTACAATCGGTCAAAAAAGTATCTGCACCCTTACCCTGATAATCTGGTGTGTACAGCTTGGTAGTATAGGTCGTAGGTTGTAGGTAGTAGGTGTAAAGGTCGTTGCACACTGACACGATTGCCCCTCCGGGCTAGTTCCCGACTCGAAATTTCAGCCTGATACGGCAACATAATCGTGGATATCGGGAATTAGCCGTGGGTGGGAAAAGATAAGACCCTAAAGATTGAGATACAACTCAGAAGAATCGTATCGACGCCGTGAGACGTGCAATCGGATTTAGGCTAGGCGCGCGGTTGCCAACTTGATCGTTGCCAATTTTCCGCACGGAAGAGATATGATCCGCACGGTACTCGGAAAAAAAGGCACCGGAAAATAGGCACAGAAAAAAATGGCACCGGAAAAAAAGGCACCGGAAAAAAACGCACTGGAAATGTTTTCACAAATAACAGACTAGGACAAAAATGGCACATAAACAAATGTTGTAGTAAGGAGTAATAGATCAGTATAACGTGTTTCGATGCAATATGCAATATTGTAATTATATACATCCGGTAGTGTACTCACTATAGGTTAGGTTAGATTAGTTTAGGTTAGATAGAAAGTAAGTGTAATCAAAGCACAAGATAGAAGTACGTCATCTTGAAGCTTTATTTAGCATTGGTGAGACGTCATTTGGACTAGGCCTACCCTGTTCAGTTTTGTTGTCCAAATTATAAAATGGATATCGACTCTCTTTGTCATGTCATGAAGAAGGGCAGATGTCGTAAGGACACACACATAAAATGAGCTTTCCAAATACAAATAGAAGTATACATTTGTTGATCAACTTGAAAAGAGAGTTAGTCAAGATCATTAACCTGTTCAAATCTAGATTGGATAAAAGTAGATAAGGAGATAGGGCAACATAAGCTCTGCTGTGTCAGTCCAAAAATCTGGGAATTGAGAATAACCATTACGATACTTTAACCAGTTCTGTTCCGATGACGTAAATTTCATAACATTCCGGCAACGACTAGATGATTTGATTCAGCTTTGGAAGACCTCTAACAATCGTAAGAATCTAGACTACCTCATGTTATCATTCGAAATAGTGTCAAGAATGTGATGAAAAGGATGTCTACGGTACCCTCCCCCCTACCCTCTTCAAGCAACCCCCCCCCCCCCCACTAGACCCCTTCGGGTTAAACATATATTAATGTTTAAGTTTCCTCGCTAGACCTCCATCAAGCTTCGAGATAAATTTGTAAATTATTCGGTAGAAAATTTTCCGGCCTAAGGACGGTTCCTCCAAAATTTACAGGCTCGCTATCGCTTGCCAGGATAATATCGACATCTAAATGGCACGAACAGTCCTACTATTGACAAGCAATGGTGTAAAAGGTCTTACAATCGCCAAACTAATAAAACGAACGTCTTGAAATGTCAAAACTAATGGGGCTAAACATGAGGGAGAAGGGAGTCCAGTCAAAGCACAACTACCTCCCCCTTAATGATAACCATAGAGAAACGCTAGAGCCGCTAGACCAATATTTTATAACATAAAATCAAATTTATAACAAATTCAAAGAATAATTATGTTGGTTGCTGCACTCACAAAAAGAAAAAAACAATCTTGGTTTAATGATAACCATACAGAAAGGCGAGATCAATATTCCTGAGGTCGTTGCACACTGACACGAACGCCTCTCCAGGCGAGTTCCCAACTCGAAATATCAGCCTGATACAGCGAATCAGCAACATAATCGTGAATATCGGGAAATAGCCGTTTGTGACACTCACGGTCCAAGCGACGTGACGGGGGTCGATACGAGATTTTGAGCTGTTCAAAAGTTCATGGGAATCCCCCGGCAACTGTAAAACATCGTCTGAGTCTGGTCTCCATAACGAAGTTGCCGTATCACAATCGTGTAGTCCGTATCAAAGACGTATGTTCCGTATCAAAGCCGTATAGCCCGTATCAATGTTGTCTCGTGCGTAAGCCTGCGGTGTGGACCGGTACTCGGATAAAAACACCGGAAAAAAACAGCACAGGAAAAAAAGGCACCGGAAAAATTTTCACAAATTACGGACTACGAAAAAATGGCACATACAACAAATATTGTATTAAGTAATAGATCAATAAAATGTGTTTCGATGCAATATGCAATATTGCATAATGTAATTATATATATCTGGTAGTGTACTCACCACAGGTTAGGTTAGGTTAGAACTTAAGAAACCAGAATTTTGCATAAGGCCGACCGGCCCACACAAAGCAGATCCCATTCACACCCAACCCATATCATTCATATGACTATCAAGTTTGCACTTAAAATGTTCTTCCGTTCTTGAGCTAACCACACACTTCCACAACTCTGTTCCCAAACCAGTGGTAACCTATATCTTTTCTAAAGCAAAACTTATCCAATTTGAAGCCATTTGAACGGGTAATCTCGACGTTATTAAGCCTTAATACCTTATTTATATATCCCTTGTTGATATACTTTTCATCCACTTAAACACCTATATCATATTATCTCCTATACATCTTCGTCTTTCTAACGAATGCAAGCCAAGGGTTATCAACCTCTCCTCATATGATAAATTTCTAACAATGTGGATCATTTGCGACATTCTTCGTTGGACTGCCTCCAGAGAGTCAATATCCATTCTATAATAAGGACACCAACACTGAACAGCATAGTCCCAGTGAGGTCTCACATTAGGTCAGGTTAGGTTAAATAGAAATATCGTGTAATTAAAGCAAAATATAGAAGTACAATAAATATAACAAATATATTAACATTATTAAATTCTTGAATAATAAATAATTTAGGGATAAATCCTGGATAATAAAGTTGCCTAATTAAACATTATGATAGATGTTCATAATATGCGTTTTTTTCCTACCCCGAAGAATATGCTTTTTTTTTCACAGTGCCCTTATTTCCAGTGCCTTTTTTTCCTGTGCCTTTTTTTCCTACATTCGGTCCGCACGGCAGGTTTATGCACCAGGCGACGTTGATACGGGCCATACGGCTTTGATACGGACCATACGTCTTTGATACGGACCATACGTCTTTGATACGGACCGTACGATTGTGATACGGCGAATTTGCGATTGAGACCAGACTCAGATGATTGTTTACAGTTGCCGGGGGATTCTCGCGATCTTTTGAAAATCTCAAAAACTTCGTATCGACTCCCAATACGTCGCATGGACCGTGCGAGTCACTCACGGCTAATTTACGATACCCACGATTATGTTGCCGTTTGCCGTATCAGGCTGACATTTCGAGTCGGGGACTCGCCTGGAGGGGCATTCGTGTCAGTGTGCAACGGCCTGGTACCCGATACGTTGCTTGGACCATGCGAGTCACCCACGGCTAATTTACGATACCCACGATTATGTTGCCGATTCGCCGTATCAGGCTGACATTTCGAGTCGGGAACTCGCCTGGAGGGGCAATCGTGTCAGTGTGCAACGACCTTTAGGTAGTATAAGTAGGTAGTAGTATTGATGGATATAGCTGTAGGCAGAGATGTCAACCCTACCAAGCCGTACACACCAGATTATCAGGGTAGGGGTGCAGATATTGTTTTCACCGAGTACAAAGGAGTACAAAGGAAATCAAGCAACAACCGGTCTAGTGACCCTTCTAGGCTGCTTGTCCTCCAAAACACTGAGGATCAAGTGTCCAAACAGTGGTTTAGAGAGGGTAAGGGAACATTGGAAAGGGAACTACTGCCCTGGAACTAATGTCCGTGGCAGGACTAGGAAGTTAGTAGGGGACATATGAGTTAGTAACTGAGGGGAGGATATAATAAAGTTATTCATTGACAAACGCAGTCAGTCGCGGGTTTGATGCGAGATATTTGTCTAGGCGGAGTTTAAATGAATCAACGGTGCTGCAGTCTATAACGTTTCTGGGAAGCCCATTCCACAAGTTGACAACTCGATTGAGGAAGAAATTCTTAGATTAGTGTGAGTTAAGAGATTTACCAATAATTTTGCAACCGTTTCCCCGTGTGTAATTAGATTGGTCGATAGTGAAGTACTTACTACAGTTCATATTGTCGATGCCTTTGATGATTTTGAACACTTGAATTAAGTCACCTCTTAACCTGCGCTGGGTTAAAGGAAATAGATTTAATTCTCTAAGACGCTCGCTCTTCGTATGGTTTGTTCTTTAGGCTAGGTATAATTTTGGTAACTCTACGTTGAACTCGTTCTAGCTTGTTTATGTCTTTTTGGTAATAAGGGCACCAGGATTGAACGCAGTATTCCAGAAGAGGGCGGACTAAGGAATTGTAAAGGGTTAGGATAACGTCTTTGGATTTATGCTCAAATGACCTACCTATAACGCCAATTATTTTGTTTGCCTTCTTAACAACTTCTGAACATTGTTGACTCGGTTTTAGGTTACTCGATATTGTTACTCCCAGATCGGTTTCTCTGTTTACATTCTTAAGCTAAGTGCCATTCATCGAATAGTTTGCTTTCTCATTTAGGTATCCGATATGTAGTACTTTACATTTATCCGCATTGAAACTCATTTTCCAAATTTGGGCCCAATGTGACAATTTATCTAGATTGTGTTGCATATCGTCAACTTGATCTTTAGAGAGTACGCTATTTGCAATTTTTGTATCGTCAGCAAATTTTGAGATTGTACAGGGGAGACCCTCATCTATGCCGTTGATGTAAATTAGAAAGAGAATTGGTCCTAGTACCGATCCCTGGGGTACCCCGCTACTTACATTGGTCAATTTAGATGCCTTACTGTTTATGACTACTCTTTGCTTTCTGTCGCTGAGCCAATTTTCTATCCCTTTCAACACACCGTCTTGTATTCCATGCGCTTTTAGTTTTAGCAGTAAACGTTTGTGGGGAACTTTGTCAAAGGCCTTTTGAAAATCAAGGTATATATAATATCTACAGCTTTACTCTCATCGTAGAGGTTGAGGATATCGTGGAAGAAGTCTAAGAGGTTTGTTAAACAGGAACGTTTTTTACGAAAGCTGTGTTGAGTATCTTTAAGTATGTTATTTTCCTCTAAGTGATTTACGAGTCTGTCTCTTATGACCGTTTCTAGCATTTTACATACAACTGAGGTTAAGCTAATTGGACGATAGTAGACGAGTGTACATATCGAGACGCAAACACAGCCGCACTACTCCTCCAAAATTACCTCAACACACTACACGACTGGTTCTCACAAACTGGACAGTACAACACCGTCATATCCTTCACCTCACCTTTAACAACAACCCTATAACTCACACACACATACACCCACAATCCTTGGTGTTACATACGATACATCAATGTCATTTAATTTACATATTACAAGCATAAAAATCTGACACAAAAGACTAAACGCCCTAAGGTCACTTGCTCGTACAACATTTGGACATAACAAAGAAACAACCACCACATTATACACAAAATATATACGTTCAGTGATGGAATATGCTAGCCCTGCTTGGGCTTCTAACCTCTATGAAACACATTCACAATACCCTACATACCACATAACAAAGCTCTCAAAATAAATAACTGGCTGAACAGCTACCACACCTACAGACCACCTACACCAGGAAACCATATTCCTCAAAATCAAAGATCACCTTGATATGCGAGGCACACAATTTATCGCCGCAGCCTCCACAAACCAACACCACCCATTACACTAAATGACAGAACATCCACACACACCAAGAAATATCAAAACAACTCTAGCACTCGTTATCATACACCAATATCGTATTCATTCCCCCCCAAGCCAGTCTCCAGAAGCATATCTATACTCAAACCACCCACCAATCCATCCATTCACTCAAAGACAACACTTAGCTACATGCACGGCTCCCTGAAAATCCATTCCTCATATACCCTCCTGTCCTATGAGGACAGATGTGGGCACCATCCAGGCCTTCTGAGTTATCAGAAAAGGCTGGATGACTCCGTCTACGACACTTGTCCGGGTTGTAAAACAACACTGCATACTATCAAACACATTATGGAATACTGCATAACACATAACCATTTACGCCAACAACGCAACACACACTCCTTGAGAACTTTGTGGGAAAACCCAGTCTCGGCCGTGGCCATCCTTAGGGGCCAGGAAGCCTAGGGAACGGCTACTACTACTACAATAATATTAAAAACAAACACTGCAATATTAATATAGCACAAAATACTATATCCTCAATGCGTGTGATGAGGCAGTATTAAAGTTAGTACGGTTAAATTATGATTAATTAAGGTATGCTAAAGTATTGTTTATGACGATAGGCTATGATATGGTTGGTCTAGGTTAATTTAGGCTTGGGTTTGATGCAGACTACGTAAGAGAAGAACCTGTTGGCGAAAATACTGTATGGATATTACACCTGGATATCACCCAGAGGTTTAGTGTTGTTGTTGAAGTGCTGAATGTAAATTAGATGTGTATGATAACTACATGTGGAAGGATATAAAGAGAGAGAGTGAGAGCGTAACATAGATACACAGACTGCACAAACCTTGCAGTGGCTTCTAGGTAGTCAGGACTTAATTTTGACATGGGTTACACAGTAGAAGGTAAAGTTAGCAAAGCAAAAGGCTCTCTCCCAACCCACCACTTCCTCCTACCTTGGGTAGGTATGACATTTAGTTGGAGAAACAAGGCCCCCAGCAGAATAAGACAATTGCTACTGGGAAATTCATTGTAAAGAACAAAGTTGATGATTATTGTATACTACTGATGCTTAACCTCTTTGTAGTATTTCTCATGTTTGTATTATTTTATTATTTGTAGTATTATATTTTTGTTTTATATGGTTTACTGATATTACTCCAGTCTCCTCGTAATGGATGTCTAGCTTCCTTCTAAATGTGTCAATTGCGCTACATTGTACCCACTGTACGTGGAGAAGTCCTTTGTGACATAGAGATTCGCCCTCCTGATTTTAATTGCCACTCCATTTCCCCGAGTTGATGAACTATTGTTGATTTTGAACAGTGAATCTTCAATTTTGTCCAAGCCCTATACGAACTTGAGAGGGAGAGGGACACAGAGAGAGAGAGAGAGAGAGAGAGAGAGAGAGAGAGAGAGAGAGAGATATATATATTATATATATATATATATATATATATATATATATATATATATATATATAGAGAGAGAGAGAGAGAGAGAGAGAGAGAGAGAGAGAGATAGAGATAGAGAGAGAGAGATAGATAGATAGATAGTCGGTCAGTCAGTCATATTTTTATTTTATAAAAAGATACAAGGTATGCTTTTTACATATTTGTTAAACAAATATTAATAATACATACACATATACAGTATACATTCACACATATTGTATCAATAATGTGTTCTTAAAATAAGAACAGATAGATGGATCCATCGACAAACAGATACAATAGACCTACCGATAGATAGATAGATCTACCGACAGAATCTGATGAATAGATCCATCCATCGACAGACTCAGACTCAATTGATTATTTCATAAAAGGCTACACAATTAACTTTTTACATAATATACAATAGAGATAACAGTAACCTTCTACATTACCGCATTCTAGGTTCATGGTTTTGTACAAACATAATTCATGACTTGATAGCATTTATATAATTAGTGTTCAGATCTGATACGTCGTATTCATGTAATAGGATATGGTTAACTTCCTTTCCTAACGATAGGTATTCATCAAGGTTTAATAAACATTTCTGTAAAAACTTGCAAGGTTTTAGGAGACATTTGTGAGCAAATCTTATTTTTAACCAATTAATTAAATTATTAAATGTCATTAGTCCAGCCAATTCACATGCATGATGATTACTTTCCCAATAATTTAATTTCAGCATGTTCTTTATTGCTTTGTGGTAACCATTTGCAAACTGCTTAAGAGGAAGTTTGCACTTTTTGTTATAAAACCATAATTCAGAACCATACAAACTTGAGCAGTAACTTTGGAACAACTGAGTAAAAACCCTAACATTAACATTAGAAAATTAACGTAAAATACAATTAAATTCATTATAAAACTTGTTACGACACCTAATTACGTCCTTGTCATTATTTAAATTATCATCTATTATAAACCCTAGACACTTTTGTTCATTAACAACATTCAATATCTCTCCACATAGCATCAACTTTGGCTCTAAGTTTTTATCTTTATTGTCTTTGAAATACATGCATGATGATTTATTATTATTAATGTCAATATCAATTTCTTTTGCTTCATTTTCAAGCATATTTAGTAAAAACTGTAATCCCGATGACGATGGTGCTAATACAACAATATCGTCAGCGTAAGCACTAATATTACTTGATATATTTTCTAGTGTGCACCCCTTTTTACATTTAGACACTTTTTCAATCAGCTTATCTATATAAAGATTAAATAATATCGGAGACAAGACTCCTCTCTGTCTTACTCCATTCATTATTTTCCAGGGTTTTGATATTGAGTCTTTATGCTTAGTAGCAACCAGTTGATTTCTATAAAGATATAATATTATGTTCGTATAAAAGTGCGGAATACCTGCTTCAATACGTTTACTTATTAATGTGAAATGGTTAACTTTATCGAAAGCTTTTTTTAAATCAATGAAAGCTGTATAAACATTTGAGTCTTCTAATCTGTATCTTAAAATTGTTTCTTTAAAAACCAAGCACGCTGAAGATGTAGAGTGATTAGCCCTAAACCCATGCTGCCTCTCATTAAAGTTCACATAATGCAAAATGTTATATTTTAAGCAATATTCAAATAATTTTAAGAAAACTGGCGATGATATAATAGGTCTATAATTATCCAAGGAGCTTTGATCTTTATATTTATCTTTAACACTCCTCGAGCGGCTAGGTTAATAACTTCTACTACCAGCCCAGCGGGCATATTTACCCTAAATGAGCTTCATTCCATGCTCTTTTTCATGCATAAACAAGAGCCAGAACGTAATACAATTATGTATCCGTGAAAGGGCGTTGATTGAGCTTTCCAATGACACCTGAACCATCCTTCTACGATCACGGGTTGTCTTGCAACGATCGTGCAACACGAAGGAAAAATCCCTAAAATACGGTAATTTCCTGACATATTTCCCTGTCTAGCGAGGCAGTGAGTGTGGATGTGTGTGGAGGTGGGGCCAGTCGCGGGAGCTGTGCTGAACGGTCAGAGCCAACCTACGCTCCTCCTACCGCTCGGACTCTCTCTCAGAGCCAATTATGTGCTCAACATCGCAACCGACTAAAGGCGGGCCCCACTCTTTAGGTCTGGGTCCTCTAGACCGCTTTAAGTCGGGCCCCGCCAATAAGGGATTAATAATGGGCAAAATAAGACTGGACGTCATCTCATCAGGCAAATGTCCATGTGCAATAAATTATGAAAAATGTTTAGCAATTAGTCTTACCGCGCTTTCAGAACAAAATTTCATATGATTAGAATGAATGTGATCATGGCCAATGACCCAATTTAGCTCAGATAATGCCAAACAAACATATTTGGTGTTGATAATTCCTAATAATTTGCCTCTTTGCAACATTGAGCTGTGGCGTGCCAAAGGATATAGTTATGTAGAACAGTTTTAGAGACTTCTTATAGCAGCGCAGTTGGAAATATTTCTCCATAAAGCTGTATACGTAAGTCGAACACTGAGAGTAATATATTATGTAAATATCCGGGAATATTAAAGGTTAAGGGGGAAGGGTTTATTTGTTGATCGACTTATTTATGTATTAATTATTTAGTTTGGTGCCCTAACTAGATCTCCATCAATCTTTAACAAACATCCCCCTCTTAGATATATGTTCACGTTGTTCGGTAGAAAAATGTCCCGGCCTGTACCTCCTAAATTACAGACTTGGTATCGCTCGCCAGGAAAAAAACGGCCCCTAAATGTCACGAACGGTGTTAATACTCACAAATAAATGGGGTGAAATGTATAAATATCGCCAAACAAATTGGCCAAACGGTTTAAAATCTGAAAACTAAGGGGCTAAACATGAATGCGAAAGGGGGCCAGCAAAAACAACTATTCCCCCTTAAGCACACACACACACACACACACAAACACACACACACACACACGCACACACACACACACATACAAACACATATACACTTAAACACCGTACCAACAAAAGATTAACCCCTTCTCCACCTGTGACATCTTTTAAACTTTATTCTGGCCACTATTATACGATTGTATTCAGTTTCGAAATGGCCACCAGTAATTAAAAGGCTTCGAACTATCTCTCGTAAGTATTTTTCCTACCACAGATCCTTCTTCAAGTGGACAAAATCGTCTACATATAGCTAGAATAACATTAAAAGACGTCGCCGGTGCAAAAGAGATTAAGGGAACAAACTCTGTAGAATACTGTCCTACACTCCATAAAAAGTCATCATACACACTTAGGCCACGTCATAACTGAATGTGCAGACAGACACACACAAAATATTTCGATACACAATCATACGTCATGGCCAAGAAACACAAGCTATACTGTATAAAAAACAAAACAAATTAACATACACGCATAAGGCATACACAACTAAACATACGCACAAACAAACACATGCGTCTCAAATAAAAACTTCAAAATACACAAAATACTGTCTATATACTGTATTTTAACAAATACATATACATCCAATTGGTTATAATCACACACTCATCCATACAGGCCTCAACTTATAGATTTATCATAACACCCACACTCGTATACAATGGTATGTAAGCACACCCACACACACACACAGAATGTTTGAGGCAATATCTCGCTGTGTTCTATATGCATGACATTATATCCTGTCACTCACTCTCTATCTCTTATATATATATATTGTCACTCCCAAATGAGTTTGTAGCCTATATAATTTGTGAGTGAGTTATAGTTGCAAGGCCTGTTGTGGGGGGGGGGGGACCCTGTGCGAGGCTAGTATCTAGCTAGCCCTCGTGGTTAGTAGGTTGGCGCCTGTAGTCTAGTGTTGCCGTTAGGGCAGCCCTTATAAATGAGTTTGTTTATTTATCCTTGTGTGATTAATGCAGTTTATCATAAGTTCATACAATGTTGACTTTATTCATTTGATTACTTTTGTTGTTAACCCTCTCCGACATATGACGCGATTTTGAGCCTATTAGGGATACTTTAAAGCCTTTGTTACCATCAGGGGTATTTAGAAACCTTTAGTTTAGTTACTTCAACCTCTGCAGTTGTCTTTAAGTTAGCTGTGGGCAGAAAACTAATTTTGTAGAGGTAATTATAAGAGTGAGAGCACTCTATTTCTTATTGCTAATCTGGCAACCTCTGCGTCATATGTGCGTGAAAGGGTTAATGAGAGCACAGGCTGCCTGAGATAATTGAGTATTCTGGCGGTGCGTGGTGCTCCCCTTCTCTCCCTCTGTTTGGCCGTGGGAACTAGAGCGAGTGCCAGAGCTTACTCAAGTCTCACCTCTCGCGCTGCCAGCATCACTGTTTAGCGTTGGTTAGGCTTGCTTCGTGTTTTCCCTTGAATACCGCATATTTCTTTTTGTTCGTTATTTGATTGGAGCATAGCAGGGGCTGGAGTCATATTGAGCATATTGTTTTGTTTTAACCTCTTTAGTTTAATATTGATCACTGCATTCATGCTTCTTTGGCAATCTTAGTGTATAAGTTTCTACACTTATTTCTGTTTCATTATTCTGCTGCATTGTTATACCATTATTAAATGTGCATATAATTCATGGTTGATATCACTGGGGGGATTGGGTGGCTGGACTGTTTATCTCTGTTTTTACAGGCATTTGAGCACAGAGGTTGCTGGATGTGTGCTATGGTAGGCTAAGCCTTTTTCCACCACACAGCATCTTTTGACTCAGGTCTTATTAAACCCTTTATGGGTGGCAGCCAGCATCTAACTTCCCCAGGATATCAACCCTTGGGCCTTGCATACTTTTAGCAACAATACATCTGGTGCAATCAGGGACTAGGGGTGGAGCCTGTTACTAGGTAGGTTGTCCCCATTGTACTCGGGTGTATTGAGCTAACCCCAGATGATGTTGTAAGCGATAAGTCATTAAAGTTGTTTATCCCTTACAACACTGCCGCCGTGCTGTGCTGAAGAGAGCCACTCGGTGTATTATTAGGACATAGGCTAGGGATAATAGGCTTGGCACAGAGGTTTATTCTACTGGACTTTCCATGGGTTTTTGCTTTCTATTTTTCTCAATTCCTAAGCGATTGGGCATGATATAGAGTGTTCTGGGAGTCTAGTGGTGGTATGGTTAGGTAATATTGGTGCAGTATAGAGTAACCTTAGAACTTTTCTTGCATACTACAAGCACTGTGGACTAGACTCGGGGACAATAAATATTTTTGTGTCTCCTTGTTACTGCTTTAACACTCAACGAGCGGCTAGGTCGGTAAATTCTACTACCTGCCAAGCGGGTGGTTTGACCCTAAATGAGCTTATTTCCGTGCTCTTTTTCATGCATAAACAAGAGCCAGAGCGTAATACAATTATGTATCCCTGAAAGGACGATAATTGAGCTTTCCAATGACACCTGAACCATCCTTCTACGATCACTGGTTGTCTTGCAACGATCGTGTAACCGAAGGGCAAAATCGCTAAAATACGGTCATTTCGTTACATAATTACGTGTGTAGCGAGGGAGGGAGGGTGGATGTGTGTGGAATAAATGTCAGTAGCCCACGGCGGTCGTGGTGAGCGGTCATGAGGCAACCTATGCTCCTCCCGTCGCTCGTCTCTCTCTCAGAGCCAATATTGCGCCAAAATTGCACACAGACTTAAGTCGGGCCCCGCCACATAGTCCTTTCTTCTCCATACGGACTTAAGTCGGGCCCCGCTAAAGAAGGGTTAATAGAGAAAAGAGGAAGATAACCATTTTTCCTAGAGAACCTGCGTGTCTTGGTGTTTGAGTCAGATATTAAGAGCGTGTCTGTTGCAGGGTTGGTTTAGTGCGGTGGGCAGTGTTGGGTGCAGGTCTACAGCATTAGTGTCATTTTGCTACTGAATTGTCTTTTTGCCAGTGCTGTGGGCTAGTCTATTTGAGCATCTGTTTTCTCCCAGCCTCCCCTCGTAACAATATATATAAAATGTAGGTTTTGGACAAATATGTCTCGTTTACTTAGTGACAGAAGTTTGATTCGTGCTGATCTTGTAAACCTTCAAAGTAATTATTTTACTTATTTATGTCCTGTCAAAAATACTACTAGTTGGCTTGACCATGTTGCAGTGAGTGAAAGCTTAAAATATAATATAGATAATATTGTTATAAGATACGACATTCCCCTCTACGATCACTTTCCTTTGTCATTTAACCTAACTGACAATATATATCATAGTGACTATATATCAGTTGACAAAAATGGGGCATGATATTTTGTTAACTGGAATTATGTTTTAAGCTTAGATATTGTACACAAATATAAGTTGGATGTTAATAATTGCCTGGGCAAATTGAATATATCAGGATTTAGCAGTCTTGATTGTTGTACTTACAGGTGTAATGATGCAAAACATATCAATTAATTAAATAACATTTATAATAGTTTAGTAAGTATATTATTGATGTTATCATCTCAGTTTATAAATTAACCAGTACAAAAAATATAAGATAATGCCTGGGTGGAATGATAATGTTATTTTTTTGTCTAAAAAAACAGCAAGAGTAAAATGTTTAACATGGAAGCGCATGAGATGGCATGGGGTGTCCGGTGTCTGGTGTAGAGCTCTAATATATTCAAAAGGCTAGGAAGTAATTTAAGAATGCGTTGAGATTAATCAAATGAAACGAGGCACAGATCAGGAAATATAAATGAGCAAGTTCATTATGCAACACGAATTACAAATTATTTTGGAAAAATGCTAGAACACAAAAGTATAATAGAGTTCTACTTAGTGTGAATATTGAGGGAGGTTGTGATGCTACCCGTATTGTGGAACAGTTCTCAAGTAAGTTTAAACATATAATTGATGACAGTAAGTGCCAGAGTGATTGTGATTTTAGACATGAATATTTAGTGACCACTGTACGCAAATGTGAAATATATGGCAAAACCAATGCTGCAGATGTGATGGCAGCAATATCAAACCTGGAATATGGTATAGGCCCAGACAATGTTCATTCAAATCATCGAAAGTATTGTTCACATGGAATGATACGTGTAATTGCAAAACTGTTTTCATCTTGTACCGTGTATGGTTAATGGTTATGTTCCTTATATAATGAGCTCAGGTGTAATAGTGCCCATGGTTAATGATAAATATAATGATGTTTGATCAGTTGTTAATTATAGGCAATTATAATATATCCAGTTTTGCTTATATAGTTTGAATATTGTCTACAACTCACAATTACATAATATGTAAATTTAAATGACAAACCACATGGTTTCAGAGAAAAATATTCTAAATCTACCGCATGCATGTAGTTAAAGGAAACCATTCTGAGATATAACATAGAAGGATCAAATGTGTATTGATTAATTGATCTTTCACAAACCTTTGATGAAGTTATTCATTTTAAGTTTGTAGATAATCGTTTAAGGCAATGCATCTCTAATTATATTGTAAATGTCTTATTTAATGTTATAGACATCAACATATTGTTGCAAAATATAAGAAAACTTTATCGAAATCATGGACACAATATATATGGTGTAAGGCAGGGAGGGGTATAATCGCCACTTCTATGTTCAATGTATATAAATCATATTTTACATGGATTAACATCATGTAAACGGGGCTGTAGACTTGGTTTATAATCTAGTAATGTAATCTCCTATGCGGATGATATTGTTCTAATGGCGCCCTGAGCTAAGAGCTTGCAATACTTATTAAATGTTCTAGAATGTGAAATAAAAAATAGATTTGTCCATTAATTTGACTAAATCAGTATGCATTTTCTTTAAATGCAAGGATGACAAGTCAGGAAACCCGAATATGATTTTAAATTATTTATATATATAAATGTGTGTACTGATTATAAATATCTTGAATATATTATTGATTTCAATCTTAATAATCATGTTCACATAATATGATGCAGAAATAAGTTATATAATTAATGTAATTGTATTTTAAGAAAGTTTAGTAACGCGGATACAAATGTGCTACTTTATGTATTTCAATGTTTGTGTTTGAATTTGTATGGGACTGAATTATGGTTTAACAATAAGAAATGCTATGTACCAATGAAACAATTTGCGGTAGGTTACCATAAATAAAATAAAACATCATATGAGATACTGGGAGAGTAATCACACTGCATGTAGTAGAGGTGGACTAATGATTGTTAAGCATTTTATCAATTGTATCAAAAATAAATGTTTGCATACGATACTATTGAAACCATGTGCATACATTGAACTGGTTTACATTATGTTTTGAATAGAGCTTTTATTGTAAAGGATGTGGAGAGGATGCTATTGACAAAATATATATTTCAAAACTAAATATATAATGACATTGAAACATTAAAATATAAAAACAATATTTAGCTGAGAATACAGAGCCCGCATTACTTTAAGCAATATTTGTATGTATTTAACTATAGTATTATGTACAAGATTTACAATGTATCTCTAATGAAATAAAACTATGACTGACTGACTGATATTTTTCTCTCACTCTCCCTCCCTCCCTCTCTCTCTCTCTCTCTCTCTCTCTCGCTCTCTCTCTCTATATATATATATATATATATATATATATATTGAGAATATATCACAAATACACGTGAGCCACTAAATGTTTCTAGTCTCTCAGAGGGGATCGAACCATCGACCATCAGGACGATAGCCGACGCCGACTGCCGTGGTGTAATTGATTAAAGCGTCGGCTATCGTCCTGATGGTCGATGGTTCGATCCCCACTGAGAGACTAGAAACATATATATATATATATATATATATATATATATATATATATATATATATATATTATATATATATAATCTAAAGATCAACGTGAAAGTTAAATGCATAAACTTGGTTACAAAATGTGAATATCATCAAGGTCGTGATAGTAAATCAAGGTATATTAACCTTCTCGGTACGATCTTTTGCCTCTAATTTCGCTTAATATTTGTGGCCCTGGCACAATATCTGTAGCTCTGATCAAATTGGACAGATCTCAAATGAAAATATTGGGTCTACATCTCCCTATAAAAGTCACCACTTCCTGCCTACATCTTCCCACGACCTGGGAAAATCGATATATTCATTGTTTTTTTCTTTCACCATCTAGCTGGCCTCTCGTAAACGAAAATATAAGTTTGTATATGCACTCCTACTCCCGATAAATGGATGGGATGGTTATTGGATCATGTTTGTTTGTTTTTTATAGTCAGAATGGGATGTTGAGTTGCTCATTCATCACACCTTCACTTAGTAAATGTTTATATTGACCGTCATCCTCCTGTATCTCACTCTTGCTTCTTTTGGCCAGGCTTGTATTTCTCCCTTTATATATCCTCCTTAGGCCTATTTGGTCTTAATGAAATATATTTAGAATGCCTTTAAGAGTCAATTGTAAAGACACAAATATCAGATTCACAGAATTGGTCATAACAAATTAATGAGAGACTTTCGAGACACCCTGTATTATTTTTCTGAATAAAGGCGGTATCCTACTGTGCGACTTTTTGATGGCGAATTCCCTACGACAGTGTTTTTTTTTCTATGTCCGTAAATTTGCGGCAAATAGGTTTTTTTTCAGAAGCCAATGAAAGTGAATGAAGGCAAAAAAGGCGAATTTCCTCGATTGCAGTGCGACAGAAGTACGACCACAGTGCGAATGTGGCAAATATTTTGGCGAAAATTACGAATAGTGTGCAACAATTGAGGGCAAATCAGGTCAAATGTGACGAAAGATGATGGCGAAAATAGCGAATGCACGGCGCTTGCCCTTCGAATTTTGGACGATGTGATGAGATAACACCGCAGAGGTTGTGCGACTATGGCGAATGGCCGACGACTATCGAAGATACATTCTCCCTTGATCACACCTGCGACCTCAGATGATTAGGTAATGTCATTGGAGAGGCAGATTAGGTGTGGTTATAAATAGGGTGGCGGAGCTCTGGTCTCCAACAGTGTTTAACATCAGCTCTACCGTACCACACAACCGAACGACAGCGCCATGGATCTACTCCCTACCACCTCCAATGTTCCCCTACCCTTGGCTTGGCAATGGAGCTTGAACATGCAGAGATCGAGTTGCTTGCGGCCGTCATCAAAAGAAAACATGCAAGGAAGCAGAAGAGGAAATTAGAACGGCGGAGGAGGTGGTTTGTCTGACCTATGCTTTTGCGTCGTGAAGATTATGGGGTATATCACAAATTGATGGTGGAGTTGGCAGAGGAGGATAGTGATAAGTTCAAAACATTTATGAGGATGCCTGTCGTTATGTTCAGGGAGCTGCTACGTCGTGTCGGGCCAAGGCTTGCCAAGCATGACACTACCTTTCGTGCAAGTATAGAACCAGGTTTGCGGCTGCCTATAACGCTGCGATTCCTGTCCTCTGGAAACACCTATACAGACTTCTTTTATGCTTTCAGAAGTGCACCAAACACCATCTCCAAGATTGTCCCTGAAGTGTGCAATGCAATAATTGAGGAATATGTGGGGGAGGTGATGGTATGCCCAATGACACCTACTCAGTGGAAGGCAGTGTCAGACCAATTTGCTTTCCACTGGGACTTCCCACCCACCTGCGGTTCCCTGGATGGCAAACACATTGCCATCAAATGTCCTGCCAACGGGGGCTCCAAATTCTTCAACTACAAGAAGTTCCACTCGATAGTCCTCATGGCCTTGTCTGATGCCAACTATCGATTTCTTTATGTTGATGTTGGAGCCCACGGGTCTTCATCTGATGGTGGTGTGTTCCTGGACACCCCACTGCGTACTGCACTCGAGGAGGGCCGTGCGGGACTGCCAGAAGCTGAACCTCTACCTGGTGGGGATCAGCCTGTCCCGTACTATATCATCGGGGACGACGCTTTTGGGCTCAGGACATGCATGATGAAGCCCTTCCCTCACCGCAAAATGACGAGGGAAGAGCGAATCTTCAATTACCGCCTCTCAAGAGCTCGGCGAGTGGTTGAGAATGCTTTCGGGATTATGGCGAACCGGTAAATAAGTCAAGTCATTAGTATTGATGTATGTGTCTGAATGTCTGCATAGAAATATATTATTTTATTACCCATCATATAAAATGTTGGTTGTCACCTGAGGATTTTTGTCATTTATTTGTTTGGTATGACCATATTCATATGTCTCTTATTTACTTACTCATTTTGCCCCTTTCCCACTGATGCGATTTCATACGATTTTCGTCGCCGAGGACGTAGTTTTGTCAATTCGCAACGAATTTGTGAGACGTCAACGATTTTGACCGTTAAAAACTGTTGACAAGTTTACACTCGGCGACGATGTCGCCGATGAATACGACACTAATCGGCGACATTATGCGACGTCATCGGCAAATTGAGCGATGGTTCGCCGATGTCCTCGGCGAGAACTGTCACATTTGAATAAAATATTGCGAAATAATGCGAAGGATGAACGAATCCTCGGCGTATGTTCTGCGACGTCTTCGGCGAATTAAGCGATACCCAACCCAACTAGTCGAAAATGTACAAATTTATCTTGAACGGGGGTCTAGAGTTTTTGTTTTAAGTTTGATGGAGGTCTAGTGAAGAAACTAAGAAATAAAGGAATGAATGACCAAACAAACGGTCCGTTTCCCCATAAGGGGGGGATGAGCGTAATATTTGCTCATTTATATATTTGTTTATGATTTATTTAGTTTCTTCCCTAGACCTCCATCAAGCATATAAAGCACCCCCCAACACCCTCCTTCAAGATCAATTTGTAAATTTTTCGATAGAAAAATATCCTGGCCGAAGGCCGGTTCCTCAAAAAGTACAGGCTCGCTATCGCTAGCCAAGAAAAACTCGACGCCTAAATGACACAAAAAGTCTTAATATGACAACGAAATCGGGTGAAATATCTTAAAATCGCCAAACTAATTGGCCGAACGTCATAAAATATGAAAACTAATGGGGTTAACCATGAGGAAGAAGGGGGACCAGAAAAACAACCCATCTCCCCTTAATTCAGAGATTGGCAATGTCCTTGCCGTATGTTTACGAATTACGGCTTAATTGAGCCCACCTCGCTTTTTTTGTTTTCTCTTTCTCTCCCTCTCTCTCCTCGCTTTTTGTTTTCCTCTTTCTCTCCCTCTCTCTTTGCCTTGTATCCATTCGGCCCCATTCAGCCTACTGTTTTAAGAAGTTTACCCCCATCCAGCTTTCAATATTTTCCTGGTGAGCGGTAGCGAGCCAACACATATATATTTTTGTTTTGAGAGCAAGCTAAATTTGTAAAAAAAATTATAGAAAAATTTCTCCAGCGAAGCCGGATTTCTCCATACAATGCTGGCTCGCTATCGCTCACCAGGAAGATATCGATACTTGGATGGGGATAAACGTCTTAAAACAGTTGGCTGAATGGGGCTGAATGGATACAAGCCAGAGAAAGACAGAGAAGGAGAGAAAGAGAAAAAAAACAGGTGAACCCCCTTACGAGAGGTGCATAGAAAAACGGGTTGACAGGTTTACTATAGACCTAATCCTTTTTTTTGGCCCACCTCGCCGAAGGTGCACTTTGGCCTCGGCGAGGTGTTTTCCGAGCATTCATCTACGTTGCACAGCCCTTTGCACGCCTCTGCGAAGTATTCCCATGGCGGGTATACTCTCGGTGATGTTTTTTTTCGTGCGACACCCTCGTCGATGTCTCGCCGATGTCGCTGAGGATCTCCGAGGGCCTCGCCGATCCCTCGGCAATGTTCGACGATGTTTGCGAGGGTTCGGACCCCTCGCAAGTCCTCGTCCCAAATTTTGAACAATCCGAACATTTGCGATGACCCGCGAGGGCCCTTGCGAGGCCTTGCGAGTCAAACGATTATCATGCGAGGGTTCAAGATTTTGTTGCGACATGTCACGAATGTGCCCATTTCTTAGTGTCTGCGATTAAAATCGTATGAAATCGCATCAGTGGGAAAGGGGCATAAAATTATGTCAGTTTTTATCATATGCAACCATTTAATTTGTTTCTCAAATATATATTTTTCATTCATATGTCACTTTCTATATATTTTTAATAATTGTATGTGTTTATCAAATGTTTATTCTTTATAATAATATTTTTGTTTCCCTTTTCCCTAGGGTCCGCCTACTGCTGACTACTATTCTCATTGATCCGAAGAATGTAGAGTCAGCAGTATTGGTAATCTGTTGTCTCCACAAGCTCCTTAGGACTCGCGCGGGTGAATGAGGAGGACCACGCTAATCGGTTTGTTAACCCTGGTTTGTGGAGACAAGAGAGGGAGCTAATCTCGCTCGAACCCCTTACACGCAATACTTCCTCGGCAGCAGGGAAAAGAGTCAGGTTGTACCTGAAGGACTACTATCAAGGAGCAGGTCGTGTCTCTTGGCAAGATAGAATGATCTAAGGTTAGTAAAAATGGGTAATTGAATACGCTAATACATTTTATATTTTTGTATTACAAAACTGCAAAAACAAACAATAACTATATCTGTAGAAAACTTAAAAATAGGCACTTACTTAATGATGATGAACTTATGAATGAGACTAGTTATAAAAATAATGGAATGTGGATAAATTTTGTCTGGAAAAAAATTATAAATTCATGTAAATGTTTGGTCCTGTTACACTAAATATCTAAACAATCCAAAATTAGCCAAATTCAATTTTAGTAGTTTACATTTTCGTTATTCACAAGAAAAAACATCAAAATAAATGTTTACATTTTTCCAGAAAAAAAAATCAGGTACAATTCTTATTACAATGTAATATGAAAAAAAAAAACACAGGTACAGATCGTAGTTATGGAACACATAAACATGTATTCCTTGGGTTTACTCACCCTCCATCACAGGTTTTGGGGTTTGAACACTCTGATCATCTAAGATAAATGTAGGTATAAGTGGGGTTCTGTGTGGGGGAGGTGGTGAACCTAAAGCAGCTTCAGTCATTAACATTTGTATTTACGCTCCTGCGGTTGGAGGTAATGTAGACGTATTCGCTGACCTTTCAGAAGTGACCGTGGTCAGTGTCTGATATGTAGACACAGATGGAGCAGGTGACGGATATGTGTAATTAGTGGTCAGTGGGGGGAAGGGGTGAGGGGACCAGGCCCCAGATGTTGTTCCACGGAAACTCGGGTTGTGTGTCAGCCTGTGAGTTTGTTGATGTTGTTGTTGTTGTTGTTGTGGTGCGTGGCTAAAGTTCCACCCACCTGGCTGCTGTCTAGACGTGGGGGGGCCCTGATGGTAGATCATGTTGATGAGACCTGGGTTGATAGTGGAGGCTGGACAGGTGCGGTCGCTGGTGCCTGAACAAGAGTGGCGACGTTTCGTGCTTGCACTGGAGGATGAGGATTCAGAGGACGAAACACTGTCACTGGGGCTAAATCCCAAACTTTCACAAGTTCATGAGGTTCAGCACTGTCCAGTTGAATATTTTCTTTCCGGCAATTGCCGAACAGGTCTAGGGCACTGCTAATACATTTCTGGCTGATTTTCCGATCAAGGGACTTCAGCGTGTTTGCCATGAACAAAGCGAATGAATCTACCTCCTCCTCCAGTGGCGTCTTCTTTTTTGCAAGTTGCTCCACCTGTGCCTCCAGGCCCGCCATTCGCTGCATACGAGCCTCAACACCTGTGTGAAGAAAGGGAACGTTTATAAAATAATATAATTATCTATTCATACACAAATCATCTCATACATTACTCTACGTAAGACATCCAAAACAGGGCCGTGAGCACTGTGTCAACTGTACCTAAAGTCTAGGTGACATTTATGGCTTGTCGCCACCTTATCTGAGTGAAATTTGACACCACCATCTCCTCACCAGTACCCCGTCCAGCAAACATATTCAGTGTTTGACGAATGGTAACGAATACTGAGAATGTTTATATAATCAGAGTATATTAAGTGGGTGGCGAATGTTGACGAATACTGAGATTTTTTATATAAATGTGTCAAAGTACATATGCAGTTGGTGACGAATGTGAACGAAAATTGAGAATGTCTATATATGAATGAATTAAAGTAGTGGGTGACTAAAAATTAACGAACATAGAGAATGTTTCTATATGAATGTGTAAAAGTTAAATGTATCCATCTGGGTCAAACTATTATATAACATTAATATCGGGAAAATGAGAAACACGTATACGAACTACATAACCTATTTCTCAGTCTGTACATTTGTCGTGGTTCAAGTACCCAGCTGGCAAATATTATCAGTGGTCATGTCTGTAGGCAAATGACCGCGATATTAAGGAGGGAAAAATCAACATTCGAAGAAGCGTACATAATAACAACATAATAACATAATAAAGCAACTATATATATACCGGTATCTATATAATAAATATATATATATATATATATATATATATATATATATATATATATATATATATATAATTATATATATATATGTATATTATATATAGAGAGAGATATATATTTACATATTATTATATAGAACGTACAGATGCTTACCTTAAGGGGAGATTTCCACTTGAGGGATTTTTTTCTTTACCCCTTTCTCCCTCATGTTTAGCCCCATTGCTTTTGAGATTGTAAGACATTCGCTCCATTAGTTTGGTGATTTTAAGAACTTTCACCCCATTTATGTAACTTTTAAGACCTGTCATCCCATTTAGGTGTCAATTTTTTCCTGGCGAGCGATAGCGAGCCTGTAATTTAAGAGGAACCGGCCTTCGGACGGGACATTTTTCTACCGAAAAATGTACAGATTTATCTTGAAAGGGGGCCAAGGGGGTGTAATTTCAAGCTTGATGGAAGTCTAGGAAACACACTAAAAACCTCCCCTTAATATCATCGTCGTCGGAGTGCGTGGTGGTTTTGCTACGCTTCTTAGCTCTTCCTTACCCCTTCCCTTGGGGTCGTGGCAGGGGGTCACCGGCAGGGAGCATATCCCTGTCTTCATGTTGCTGGTCACTTGGGACTAGTTCGACGGTCGCGTCGCTGTCGCCAGCCCTCTGCCGTGTACAATCGATACACTTGAAAGAAAAATAATAATATTATGCACAGGAATAAAATAATAATACTTGTTGAGAGAGGTACTATGGCCAGGTTTCAAATCCACTGACCCCACGTATATTACGGAAAGCTGGGCACCGTCACCACTTAGTCATAACATAGTGGTGAAAGTGCCCAGCTCTCCCAAATATACTGTTGTCAGTGTGTTCGAAACCTCTTCATGGTACCTGTCTCCCAACCTGTCCGCAATTTCTTTATAAAATAAGTAATAATATATGACCTTATTTCTTTTACAGATGTGGTATTGCGCTACGGAACTCGGGGAAGGTGACCTTGGCCTTGGATCGGTGATGAATATGAACTAAAGAATAATATAAATACAATTTAAAGCAATAGAATGTGTTTTACTAAGCCTTTGTAATGTGAACAAAGTATGAAAATGAATATAAAGTAATAATTTAATAATAAAGAAATATTCCCTGAATAATGAAACAGTAAAATAATACTGTCAATAAAAAGAAAATAATAATCTGTACAATGTTCTTCTGTTGATGAGACAGAGTTATTACATTGTAAAAAAAAAAATTGTGTGAACATTTAATGACGAATCAATGAAATACCTGAATTTGTATAGGAATATTAAAGAAATACGGTGAATGACCTCCTCGTTCGTGCATCCTTTTACCCTGGCAATGTGGCAAAACAGGAAACTGCAGTTGGCCAGGATCCATTTTTTCCCTCTCAGTTGGGTACTTGGTTTTCTGCCCAGACTTCACATTGCTCAGTTTCCCATACCGAGTCTTCATCCCCTTGACCCACAGTCTAAGCTGAGGGACTGTTGAAGAAGACAAAAACAAGAGTTAATAAACATATACATTGAAATGTATTGAAAATGTAGGACATGGGAAAAATTTGCTGGTGATCAACAAAAGCAATTATTCATTGTCACTTTAAACTGGTCATATGTAGGTCACTTATATAAAAGATGAAATATGTTACAGAAAGCATCGGCTCACAGGGTATGACAGTACACTTGTAAAAGCACAAAATATAACGAAGAACAGTGTTTACACAATTCACGCGTGTTTGCATGACCTGTGCAATAAAGAAAATATGCAAATGACAAAGTTCTTGAAACCAGGGCACTCAATTAATCACGTTACATAAAACAACACTGCTTCCCACACAATGGCAATTTTATTTGATATGCAAAACACTTTGATTTTTTTTGTTTATACATTATTGCACAGTTTCACACAAACACTCACTTTGACGTTTTCAACTTACCAGTTACGTTGAGAGGTTTGGCCTTTTCATCATAGGCGGCCTCCTTTTTCTCCTTATTTCTGAACGCCATCAGACCTTTATCGTAGAGGAATGGTCTTTCCTGGAACCATTCCACCAAGTCATGTTCCTGCTTCTCCTAAAAGGCAACGTAATTCCTCTTGCTTGGAGGAGGCGTCGAATTGGAGGAGATTTGATCCGGGTCTTCCTCAGGTGTCAGCACATGCTTCTCCTCTTCATCTTTCTCCAGTGGTGATTTGGGTGACCCCGAGCGCGATCGTCAATGGGACGTTGAAGGGGAGGGAGTTGCCCTTGTTTGGGCTTCTCCATTAGTGCCTGGTTGGGGCTCTAGGGGTGTGGCTCTCTTCTTCACCTTCGTCACTTTCTCCTTCATGGCCTTCTTCACTTGCTTCTCAATCGGTTTTGGGGTCACTTTTGGCATGATAAATTTCCGAAACGGGTGCGCGGACGTGAGTAGGGACGTGTGATCTCGGTCATGTGAACTAGGGTAATGACACCCTGACACAGCTGGTGTATATACTGTATATGGGTCAGTGAAACTGGAGCGACCATGGATAGTGTTATCGAAAGGGTCAAGGCGTCCCGAATATGATTTCTGTGCCCAACGTTTGCCCTCATTTGACCTACATTCACCCTCATTTGAGCCATGTCGCTCTGCTGTCATATTGCATTTGCTGATATTCGTCGAAACACTCGATGCATTCGCACAACCACCGTAAGGTTGTTGCCATAATCGAGCGAATTCGCTCACAAGCAGCGTTGCCAATAATCGCAAGTTGCCATATTCGCTCCAAAGCTCGCATTCGTCCATAAATACCCACATTCGTCCAGTATTTGCTCGGCATTCGTACAACATTCGACCTATTTGTCCGAAATTCGCCTATTTCGCCCACATTCGCCGGAACTGGTGAATACGGGGACAATGGTACGAATTGTGGGACTCTCGTGCGAGCAACGTCGAATGCAGAGAGACAAAGGGCTAATGTCGTACAACATTCGCCAACATTTGTAATTCGCAGCCGTTTTTTGGGTATGCTCAAAATTTACGGTGAATATGGGTGAATCTGGGCGAACATGGGCGACGCTAAGATGAACGCTGTGCAATTTCAGCGACAATTGGAGAATATTCGAGCAAATATGGCGAATTTTGGGACATAAACAAAAAAATCCCGTCGCCGCCTGTCGCTGGGCGTTCGCCATCGAAAAGTCGCACAGTGAGATACCGCCTTAAGGGTAGTGACAAGTTTCATAAACATTTAGTCAAAACGCAAACGCACACGATTACATTGTGCTAGTTGTGCCTCACCTACACAGAGTAATTCAGCTAACTTTTACAAACACCTTTTCCTCCTGTTATTTTTACTACACTTAACAAGCACACCACACTTCTTTCCAACACGCCTAAATTAACTCTAAGGTACCGTGATTTTGGGTCCCTATCAGTCTTTCAACCTTCGGAGGGACAGTTGTTACAGGCAGCTTTGCCTTTGCTCTCTTTCATGCACATGTATAACAAAATATGAAATCTATGATTCAGGTAGTGTGCAAGTGTGAATTAACACTTGACTGTTATTGCCAAGTTTACAATTACTTAACTATTTACAATTGTACCAATACACCTAAGCTTCGTTAGATGCAGAAATTGCCCCCCCCCCCCTCTCCCTTAGCAACTGTGATAGCCAACCAGATAAGGCCAGCCAGTACATCATGGGGATTTACTTAGCCTATATTTACAGCAACCCAACTAACCCTCTCAAATATCCCTTTGCAGTTGTCACCATTGTGTTACCTCGAAATAGCACTTAACTATTTGTCCAACTTAACAATATCTGTATATGAATATATACGTGTTTACCAACACATGATACACATGAGTTAATGATACGAAAGGCCTTCCTTTCTACTCCGTCTATGAGTGCGGTGTGAGAGGATCCTCCCCACACATACTGTATGAACAATGCTCAATACAAGGAAGCACTGTGCCCCTGTACAGAGCAAGAAGCTGTGCAGGGATAAAGAACCCCTTGAGGTGGTTGAGCACACCCAGCTTCTGGGAGGCTGCCTTAGCAAGACTGGTAATACGGTCCTTCCAAGTGAGGGCAGAAGAAAAAAGAGACACCAAGAATATTAAGAGACGATGAAGGATTGATTTTTAATATTGTTGAAGAATAAGGGATAGTCCAATGGGAGTTCCGGACGGGTAGATACCGGGTGAAATACCATCCCCAATAATCGATGAGGGGGGTTGAGTATACAGCACCGTATGTTGTGGGGTTGATATACCTCGAGGGAGAGGTGTCGTAAAGATACAACGGTGGGTGTACAAGTCATATAGGTTGTTTTATTAACTCAAATTACAGAATCTGAATAGCATGGATTGTTATATAGTTTCATACAATGAGGTAAACGCAATATACAGTACATAGGAACATACAATAACTATATACAATGTCTAGAGACGGTAGGTATGATTAATATATAACTCCTGAATATATGTCTTAAGTGTGGGGGAGAACTGTAGCTGGATTATAATGTAGCGTGCTGTGTAAGGCTTTCACATATAGATGTGCAGAGCTTTGTTAAATGAGTGGTCAAGCAGACATGTGACAATATATTTATAGGTGAACAGACAAAATGGAAGATAGCGGGTGGGTGTCTAATTTCAAAGGTACATAATATAATTTACGAAATATGGAACCTGCAAGCCAAGTCTTAGTTCAAAATACGTATCTTAATTAATATCTGTCCAGGTTTAGCTGGTACAGGATATAGAGGCTGTATAGCATTCTTGAGGCCGGATAGCACTCTTGATTAGTTTCTGTCCAGGTTTAGCTGGTACAAAAATAGAGACCGTACATTACTCTGGGTCAGGCCGTATAGCACTGGGTAGAGGTCAGGAAACACTCTGTTGGGCCGGAAAGCACCTTGAGCCCGTATAGCGCTCTTGAGGCCGGATAGCACTCTTGATCTCAGGAGGGGACGAAGTGAGATAACTTTGGCTGTTCCTTCTGCTCCTCTATTCCGTTTTTACCCGGCGCCGGGCTCCATTGTACTGCAGGGGAAAAGAGCGAGTCGGCGGGGGGTCTCCATGGGGCTTGTAGATCCTTCTTGTTGTGGGGTCGGAGGAAGAGGGTAAGAAGCGGAAGGGCCCTCTTGATTAGCTCCCGCATCCGATCCAACGATCAATCCGACGCTCTGCTGGTCTCTGATGTCACTGCTGGTGACGTCACAGCGGTGGCAGCCGCCTCTTCTGTTTAAGTTGCCAAGCGTCGCCTTTTTCGGCGGGGCAACGGTGTTTGGGGGAGCCGTCTTTGTGGATTAGGCCGGAGGAGGAGCTGTTGTTCGTTTGTTTTCGGAAAGTGCTCGTCTAGAGGGAACTGCTATATCTTGTAGTATAACAATATGTATGCAGGGATATTACCTGTTAAGCAAATTGCACTAGTTTTTAGGTATAAAACTGTATTTTATGTTAATTGGGGCTTATTATGAACTGTCATGGTTGGTGTGTGGGACAGAAATATATTATGGTTCCAATAAGGGTAGTGATGAGTTTTCGTCAATATCTATTCAAGTATTCTTGAGATTCTTTATGAACCGACAAACAGACACAGAGGCACACACGATTACACTACATACAGTATGTGTTCAAAAGTTCAAGAGCGTGCAGGTAGTTATATGAAATTAAACAAAAACTGGCACTCTATTAAAGTAATGACCCATAATGTGCCCACTGCTCCATTGCCATCACATTACAGCGAAGCATAAAAGTCAAAGAGCAGTTATGAAAACGTTATTGCCCATCAGGCCTCGGTTATAATTGAATCAGGTTTCACAAAGAAGTATTTTGAGTTGGAGATATAAAAACTTCATGCAAAAGTTAATATAATTATAGCACATATTATCTCACAAAAACACACACACAGTCAAAATATACACGCACACAGAGATACACAGATCGCACAAACCCCGAGGTCCTTACTAGGCAGTTCCTGCCTTAAAAATATTATTTCCCTCATATCCTTCTAGCCTCACTTCCATAATGTTGTGTTGCTCTTCACCATTCTCGCTGGCAGTGTGTTCAATTCTGTCAACACATCTAAATTTGCCTTCTTGTTGTTTATCAACTCTGCGTAAGCAGAGTTTGGTATAGCCAATACCAATAGCCAATATAGTTTTGGTATAGTGGGTACCACACGAAAAAAAAATATGTCGTCGTCATCGTCATCATTGTTGTCGTTGTCCGTCTGTCTCGGAACTCCTCTTAGACCGTTGGACGTATTTTCACCAAATTTCACACAAACATTTGTTGCGTGAATGCGAACGTCAGTCAAAAAAGATTAATAAACTTATGCAATAGTCATGATTTTAGGTCCAAAATATGGTTTTACCCCCCCCCCCCTCCTCCCAGACCCCGACCCCACCCCCCAGCAATGATGGCGTTCTAGAGGCGAAAACATCTCGCTACGCATTTGCTAGGTTAAGTTAGTTTAGTTGGCATTAGAAGTGATGGTAGTAATAGTGGGATTGATGGTGATAGTAGTGATGATGGTGATAATAGTAGTGATGATGGTTATAGTTGTATTGATGATGTTGACAGTAGTGATGATGATGACAGTAGTAGATATGATGGTGACAGTAGTAGATATGATGGTGACAGTACTAGTAGTAGTGATGATGGTCATAATAGTAGTGATGATGGTGACAAGTAATGATAGTTGTAGTGATAATAATGACAGTAGTGATGATGGAAGTGACGATGGTGTGAGTATTAGTGATGATGGTGAGTAGTAGTGATGATGGTGAAAGTTGTAGTGATGATGACAATAGTTGTGATGATGAAGATCATAGTAATGGTGATGATGGCAGTAGTAGTGATGATGGTGACAGTAGGATACATGATGGTAATACTTGTGACAGTAATGATGATGTTAACAGTAGTAATGATGAGTGTAAGATGGTGGTGATGATAGTAGTAATGCTGGTTGATAGTTGTAGTATCAATGCTAGTAGTGATTAAGATGGTTGTGACAATGGTGACAGTAGTAGTGATGATGGTGAGAGTAGTAGTGATGATTGTAATTGTAGTAGTGATGATGATCATAGTAATGGTGATGATTGTGGCGGTTCTAGTGATGAAGGAAGTAGTAGTGATGATGGTATTAGTAGTGATGATGGTAACCCATCGCAGAGTTGGGTATGCCGTTTTGATTTTGGGCAAAACGGCACGTATACTTTATTTTAATTCCGTTTCTGCGATTTTGAGAATTATTGTTAACTGTGAATAGTGCATCTTTATCTACTCTATCAAAGCCTTTCAATATCTTGAAAAACTCAAATAGTTGAACTCTCAGTCTTCTCTTGTTTTAGCTTTAACATATTTAATGTTTTAGTTCTTCTTAATATGGTTAATTTCTCAATAATATTATTATCGTTGTCGTTCTACACTGCACTGACTCGAGTCTCATAATGTCCTTGTTCATAAAAGGTGAATAACATTGGAAGCTATATTCAAGGTAAGGTCTTCCCATACTTTTGAATAATGTCATTACTATGTTCTCATTTGTATTTGTATTTCTTTCTGATACGCAATTCCTTCCCTCCCTCCCTCCTCACGTGTGACCTAAATCTGACGGGGGTGCCATTCACGCCAACCTTGCAACTCCCAACCATAACCACAACACACCCACATAATTGGTGTGCAAAAAACAATCCCAGTAGGATGCGGGGGTTCGATACCAACACGCTGATTACATTTCATTACATAATGCGATGGTCGGATTTTCGATCGAGTGTTCGCACCAATTATGAGCTAACATTCAATAGGTGTATACTGTAATAGACATTTACGGGTCGCCTAATTGGTTTGTTTTTGACCAGGCATTACATACATTATTTTTATATCGTTTCTTTCAGCACGTGGGGAATTTATTTCTATTAAAGGTTCGGATGGGTTAGAATTTATGACTTGAAACCCAATGGGGTTATTTATTTCATGTAATTGGTTGGGTTGGCATGTTGGAGGGCTTACTAGGCGGTAGCAATATCAATATTCTGAGTGATGTATGATAATTTATTCTCATGATCAGGTTTGGCGTTGTTTTCATTGGAAATGTTGGTTCCATGATTTAGGATGTCACTCATGTACTGGACCCCTTTCTGATAAATTAATGCCATCTCCACTGAACAGAGCTGAGTTCCCTTTGAATTTCATTAAGTTTTCAACAGAAGTGCGTTCTCTTTTTCGCACATCATCTTGACCGCAATGTTAAATTCCAAGGTTCTGTTTTGTCCGTATTAACTCGCTTTAATGCTTGTACCATGTACTATGCATTTCCTCCTTCTTCCTACATCAAAGCAATCGTTTTAGTCAACATTTACCGCTACACAGGCACCCACTGGTATGATAGAGTATGTTACGTCGTTTACAATATGGTCAACTTCCTTTATTAACACTAGATTAGCGGGCTAGCGGTTTATTTATATGTACCGCCCAGCGGGGTGTTTCTAGCCAAAATAGGGCTGTTTACATGATCATTTTCATGCCTAAATAAGAGCCAGAGCGTAAAACAAGTATCTATCCCTGAAAGGGCATAAACAGAGCTTTCCAATGACACCATAACGATCCTTTTATGACGGCTAGTTTTCTTGCAACAACCGCGCAACGCGAGTGCAAAAAGCATGTAATTCGGTACTTTCCCCATTAAATTCAGTATGTAGCGAGTGAGAGAGGGAGGGAGGAAGTGGGATTCGTGTCAGTAGGTTCGCCGCGGTGGTCTGGAGCAGTCATACGCTCGCTACTCTCCTGCCACCACTTGTCTCTCTCTCTCAGCAACATTACGTGCTGAAATTGCCACACGACCTATGTCGCGCGCCGCCAGATAGCCCAGATTTATTATACTCGACTTATGTTGCGCGCCGATAGTTAGGGGTTAACCTTTTGCCATTGTTTTTCGTGGCAAAAGCCGTCCCTGGACTCTGAGAGACTGTCACTGTACACGAGGGTCTGTGATTCCCTGTTGCTGACCCTGAGGCTTCTTTTATTTTCCATCACAAATCCTTGAGCTTGGCCCCTGCCTGGTTTCATAATCATTATTTGGGTTTCTAATTCTCCATTTACCTAGTACCTGAAATTCATGATTAGATGAGTTTTCATTTGATATACACCTTTAATAGCTTCGATTAGCTTCCTCTCCAAGATGCCTACCTTCTCCTTGGGCGTGAATTTGTTTAGCCTTATTTCGTCAACCTGAAATTCATAAGCCTCAATGGTCACACACATATAGCATCTGGCATCCGGGAATTCATATCTCGGGAACCACACATTGTAGAAATCTGTTTTTGTTTTCTTTGTTTTGTTATGTGTATGAGAGATGTATTAGTGTCTCCCTCAAAGCTAAATGAGTGACAGGGAGCCCAATTCAAGGGACGTTGGGGTCAAAATAAAAGTACACTCGAAGTTTAAAGCAGTCTCATTCATAGAATGAATGAAAGATTGATTGAGGGAGAGAGTTCCAGAGTGTATATGTTGAGTAGAAAAAAACATAAAATTTGCCAATTCATGGGTTAGAGAGCTGGACAGAATAGGGGTGGGACTGGCTTGAACGGCAGATGCCTTGCACTCGCCATAAGGGAAGGGGGATCCACCGAGAGAGGTTTGATGAACACTGATTTTTGTAATAGCGATAGAAGAGTGAAAGAGATGCAACATTGCAGTGTGTAAAAACAGATTGTAGTGAACTAGTAAGAGGAAGTGAGTTGATGGGGCGACAAGATTTTGACTCTACTCTTTTGACTCTGTGTGGCATGGGTGGAACCTTCCCACACATGCGAACAATACTCGATACATGGGCAAACCGTGCCTCTATTCAGAGCAAAAAGCTGTGCGGGTATGAAGAATCCACTGAGACGGTTGAGCACACCTAACTTCTGGGAAGCTGGCTTAGCAAGAGTGGTAATATGATCTTTCTATGAAAGGTCGAATGAATATGATATACCAAGAATATTGAATGAAGATGAAGGATTGATTTGTGTTTTGTTGAAGAAGAATTTTTTGTCTTGTGGAAGTTTGTGACGGTTAATTAAATGGAAAATTTGGTCTTGTAGGCATTGACAGTAACACGATTTTCTCGGCCCCAATCAGAAATAATTGATAGATCAGAAGACAGGCATTATATGGCCTCATTACGTGACCTTTGGAGTGATTGCATGCAGGGTTGATGTGAACATTTAGTTGAATAGTGTACAGTACAGTCATCAGCATATGAGTGGATAGAACTAGAAGTACAGTTGAGGAGATCATTAATGAATATTTAGAAAGAGAACTGGAAACTGACCGTCCATAACTGTAGCTATGGAACGGTCAGAATGGAAGTTAGAGACAAAGGCACAGATAGAGGGATAAAAACGGAAGGAGGGTAGTTTGGAAATTAGTGATTTGTGCCAGACTCTATCGAAGGCCTTCGATACAACTAGCGCAATAGAAAAAGTCTCGCCGAAGTTCCGAAGGGAGGATGCCCATGAGTTCGTAAGATAAGCAAACAGATCACCAGTAGAGCAGCCCTTAAGGAAACCATACTGGCGACTGAAAGTAGTTTATGGGAGAGTGAATGCTTAAGAGATTTTAAAATAAGAATAGTTTTACAAACTTTAGAGATGCAAGAAATGAGAGCAAAGCATCTAATTTTACTCAGTGGCATGATTAAGGTTAATTGAGCAGAGACTAAAACAACAAGAATGAAAGAAAAACAGTAAGGTCACAGCCCTCTAATTTACCCTTCCGTGGTTGATATTGTAGAGTGCTTTTGTGCGGTGGCCGGTAAGTTTGATGTGACTGCAGGACATGGGTTAGAGAGAATTGCAAGATTTGGGGGTGCGGCGGCTCTCCGCAAACACAATTGATCATGGCAGTTATGAGGGGACCCAAAAGTGTTGAGTGAGAGATTTTTGTTAGGGAGATATTTAACGTTAACGGAAGGCAGAATCGAGAGAGATTTTATATTATTAAAGTGGGCACAGTATTGGAGAGAGAGATAAAGACATTTAAGAAGTATGGTTTAATATAGGGGATTTTTGAGAGAGAGAGAGAGATATTTTAGAAGTATGGTTTAATATAAGGGAGATTTGAAAGAGAGAGAGAGAGAGAGAGAGAGAGAGAGAAAAACAAATTAGAAACAGGTCATGCGACCCCTCGAGGTTACCTGCCCTCCTAAACACTTCTGTTTCAAGTGTTGCAACAGTATTTCGGAAGTATGTGGGAAAGATGTGAGAAGGAAGTGCTGCTCTGTGGCTTAGTTCATGGAAGGGAAAATTATATTAAGATTTTTTAGGTTATTGAACAAACACTACTAAAGAAAATATTTATTCAATTACAAATGCAGTCAACCTTGGGTTCAGGGCAAGGTGCTTGTCTAGGCTAACTTTGAAGGAATCAACAGTATTGCAGTTTATGACATCTCGGGTAAGCCCATTCCACAAGTTGACGACTCGATTGAAGAAGAAATTCTTGGATTCATTAGAGTTGAATGAATTACCAGTGATTTTGCAGCCATTTCCCTGTGTGTAGTTTGATCAGTCAATCGTAAATATTTATTACAGTTCATGTTGTCATAGCCTTTAATGATCATGAAACCTTGAATAAGGTCACATCTCAATCTGCGCTTGGTTAATATAAATTTAGTTATTTAACCCTCTCACCACAGAAGACCTCTTGAACGCCCATAAAAAAGCATATAACAGGTACCCGGAAGGCCTCTTGAACGCCCAGTGGTTGAAAGCCTGTGAGCTTGGTGTGCGAGGCGTCGGTCCTACACATGTAAACAACAGCCGGCTGGACCGACGCCCCGCATCTCCGGCCACAAGAAGGAGAGCGTCGCATGTTCGTGTGTGCCTGTATGTTGTTGTTAAGTATCGAAAAGTGGTGTAAAGTGGCTGTTTTGGCCATAAAGTTATCTCCAATGAAATCATCATCACAGCTCAACCAGTTGACTTAGAGAGCTCTATTTAATGCCATTCTACAGGTAAATAACACAGCTACGCATGGGGATGCGCGGGAATGCGGGAAGCAGTCTGATTAACGAATATACGGTAGCCTAGCCTAGACGTTTTTCGGCCAAAACACCCGTTTCGAGGAATATATATATAATACATAGCCGGGGCTGGAGGGTTAAGACGTTCCTCGTATGGTTTGTTCCGAAGACGGTATCATCTTGGTAACTCTATGTTGAACTCGTTCCAATGTGTCTATATCTTTTTTATAGTAAGGGCACCAGAACTGAACGCAGCATTCCAAAGGTGGGCGGACTAATGAATTTTAAAGGGTGAGAATTATGTTCAAATGATCTACCTATGAAACCTATAATTTTGTTTGCCTCCTTAACAAGTTCAGCACAATGTTGACTTGGTTTTAAGTTACTGGATATTGTAACTCCTAAATCGGTTTCTCTGTCTACACTCTTCAGCTGGGTGCCATTCATCGAGTAGTCTGCTTTTTTATTGCGGTATCCGATATGAAGTACTTTACACTTATCTTCATTGATGCACAATTGCCAGATTTTAGCCCATTGTAAAAGCTTGTTTAGATTGTTTTGCATATCTTCAACATGTTCATTTGTCAGTACAGTATTTGCAATTTGTGTGTCATCTGCAAACTTTGAGATTGTACAGGTGAGACACTCATCTATGTTGTTAATGTAAATTAGGAAAAGGACAGGCCCCAGCACTGATCCTTGAGGTACACCACTAGTTACATTGGTCCACGTTGATGTTTCCCCATTAATAACTACTCTTTGTTTCCTTTCACTAAGCCAATTTTCTATATACTGTAGAACGCCGCCTTGTATTCCATGTGCGTTTAATTTAAACACTAACCGTCTGTGTGGAATTTTATCAAAGGTTTTCTGGAAATCTAAGTATATAATATCTACAGCTTTACTTTTGTCATATAGATTTAGGATGTCATGGAAGAAGTCTAAAAGATTTATTAAGCAAAAATCATGCTGTGTGTCTTTTAGTATATTATTTTCCTGCAAGTGATTAACGAGTCTGTTTCTTATTATTGTTTCTAGTATTTTCATACTACTGAGGTCAAGCTAATTGGACGATAATTGGTAGGCAAGGATTTACTACCTTTTTCAAAAAAAATTGGTGTTACATTCGCAAGCTTCCACTCATCAGGTATTTCGCTGGTTTCCAAGGATTTGTTGAAGATCAGCGTCAGATAATTGGAGAGCTCGCATTTAGCTTCTTTAATTAAGAACTCTAGGAGAAATCGTATCGGGTCCAGGTGATTTGCTTTCATTGAGGTTATCTAAACATCTTAGTAAATCTGCCTCAGTAATGATGATATTTCTAAGAACTTCAAAATGTTTTTGTCTATACTGGCGGTACTGTAGGGATGTCACTTAGGTCTTCTGATGTAAAGACTGATGCAAAGAAGTTGTTGAGAGTATTACTCATCTTGGCATCTGTCTTCATTGGTAAAATCTCCATATTCATCTACCAAGGGTCCAATCATTGAAGTCACCACTTTCTTCTTCCTGATGTGACTGTAGAATTATTTTGGGTTAGCCTTGCTTTGATTTGCAACATGTAACTCCAAAGTGTTTTTACTTTATTTAATTAACCTTTTGGATTTATGTCATAGATCTCTGAAGGACTGTCTATTTTCATCGTTATCGAAGGTTTGTAATCTCTCGTGAGCACTCTTTTTAGCAAGTAGACATTCAGTTATTCCTCTATTCCACCATTTATGTTTGTTATTATGTGCAGATCTTGTGTTTGTTTATGGTATGCACTCGCGTACTGCATTCGTGTAAATGTATGTGAACATTTTCCATGTTTGGTTTATCTCTTTATTGATTCGAAAACTCCAATTGGCTTCTTCAAATTTTGTTCAGAGTTTATGGAAATTTGCTCCCTTGAAATATGGAACTTTTTCATTGCTGGTATTGAGTTTATTTCTATTAAATGTCATACTGAAAGTGATCGTACGGTGGTCACTATAACATAATTCATCACCAACAGTCACGTTATCGATCAACTCTTTTTTTTGTTGCAAGAGGCAAGGTCAAGAATATTATTATCGTGGGTTGGAGATTGAACAAATTGATGAAGGGAGCTTTCTTGTAGGTTGGCATACAGATCGTGTCCATATTGTGAAGTAAGCGTGTTGCCCCACTTAGTCACTGGTAAATTAAAGTTGCCAACAATTATAGTATCATGTATGTTACTTATTTTTCTAGTTTTGAAAATGTATTGCGTATACTTCGAACGTTCACGTAGAAGACCTTTAGAGATGTGGTTCTTGATACCATTTGATGCTCGCCACATGTATTTGACGATTTTGCTTGTCTTGGGTTTGTATTTCTTCTGAGATTAAGTTGTCCTCCCATTCTGATGACTGTTGGTCCCGTTTTTTTAATGAAGGTTCTTTACGGCATCATTCAGCAGATGGCCAAACCGGGCAGCTCCTACTGGGTTTACGTGGACACCGTCTCTTGAGAACAAATGTTGATCGTGGTAGAAATGATCCCAAGTGTTGATGAAGCTTATGTTCTCTTCCCTGCAGATGTTGGTGAGTTGACGATTTATATTCGTAGTGGTGGACCAAAAGAGGTTCTTTGCGTTAATCCGGGGAATGATGGCTGAGATGATAATCCTGCTAGATTTTTCTGATACGTCTTAATAAGCTGCTTGTATTTGTTCAAGAGTTCCTCCGATCGTGTGCGCTGGACGTCATTTGATTGATCGAGAGAGAGAGAGAGAGCGAGAGAGAGTAGGAGGTGGGCAGAGAATTTAAAAAGGAGAGAATGAGAGAGAATTGCAGACATCCTCACTCACAAACGAGTGGTGGGGTTGGAGGAATCTAGGAATCCACTGTTTGACAACTTTCACACCCTTAATAAAAGAACAGGTTTGAGAGGTTTCTCGTAGGAGGCACGATGGAGGAGCGGCGCTTTGTATTATTTGTTAGCTAAACCTACAAGCCAATGCATGGCAACAGCTAACAAAACCAACATAACTCTAGGGTTCATTATAAGACATTTACATAATCATAGCAAAGACATAGTTATAGCCTACCATTATACAAAAGCATTGTGTGGCCACGTCTGGTGTATGCTCTGTAGTTCTGGTCTCCCTACTTAATAGAAGACAGACAAAACTCTAGTCTGTTCAGTGTAGAACAACAACATTAATCCAATCCCTTTAGAAATAATCCATACAAAAGGAGAATAAGAGAAATAGATCTGTTTTCGCTTAAGAAACGGGGAAAAAGGTGGCAGCTGATAAAGGAGTACAAAGGAATTCAAGCAACAACAGATCTAGTGACCTTTCTAGGCTGCTTGTCCTCCAAAACACTGAGGATCAAGTGTCCAAACAGTGGTTTAGAGTGGGTAAGGGAACATTGGAAAGGGAACTACTGCCCTGGAACTAATGTCCGTGGCAGTATTAGGAAGTTAGTAGGGGACAGATGGGTTAGTAACTGAGGGGGGGATAAAATAAAGTTATTCATTTACAAACGCAGTCAGTCGCGTGTTTGATGCGAGATATTTGTCTATGCGGAGTTTAAATGAATCAACGGTGCTGCAGTCTATAACGTCTCGAGGAAGCCCATTCCACAAGTTGACAACTCGATTGAAGAAGAAATTCTTAGATTCGTGTGAGTTAAAAGATTTACCAATAATTTTGCAACCGTTTCCCCGCGTGGAATTAGATTGGTCGATAGTGAAGTACTTACTACAGTTCATATTGTCGATGCCTTTGATGATTTTGAACACTTGAATTAAGTCGCCTCTTAATCTGCGCTGGGTTAAAGGAAATAGATTTAATTCTCTAAGACGCTCTTCGTATGGTTTGTTCTTTAGGCAAGGTATCATTTTGGTAACTCTACGTTGAACTCGTTCTAGCTTGTTTATATCTTTTTGGTAATAAGGGCACCAGGATTGAACGCAGTATTCCAGAAGAGGGCGGACTAAGGAATTGTAAAGGGTTAGGATAACTTCTTTGGATTTATGCTCAAATGACCTGCCTATAAAGCCAATTATTTTGTTTGCCTTTTTAACAACTTCTGAACATTGTTGACTCGGTTTTAGGTTACTCGATATTGTTACTCCCAGATCGGTTTCTCTGTTTACATTCTTAAGCTGAGTGCCATTCATCGAATAGTTTGCTTTCTCATTTAGGTATCCGATATGTAGTACTTTACATTTATCCGCATTGAAACTCATTTGCCAAATTTGGACCCAACATAACAATTTATGTAGATTGTGTTGCATATCGTCAACTTGTTCTTTTGAGAGTACGCTATTTGCAATTTTTGTATCGTCAGCAAATTTTGAGATTGTACAGGTGAGACCTTCATCTATGTCGTTGATGTAAATTAGAAAGAGAATTGGTCCTAGTACCGATCCCTGGGGTACCCCACTACTTACATTGGTCCATTTAGATGCCTTACCGTTTATGACTACTCTTTGCTTTCTATCGCTGAGCCAATTTTCTATCCATTTCAACACCGTCTTGTCTTCCATGCGCTTTTAGTTTTAGCAGTAAACGTTTGTGGGGAAGTTTGTCAAAGGCCTTTTGAAAATCAAGGTATATAATATCTACAGCTTTACTCTCATCGTAGAGGTTGAGGATATCGTGGAAGAAGTCTAAGAGGTTTATTAACCCTTAATTAGCGGCGAGCAACATAAGTCGAGTTAAATAAAGCTGGACTATGTGGCGGCGCTCGACATAACTCGAGTGGCAATTTCAGCACGTAATGTGGCTGACAGAGAGAGACAAGTGGTGGCAGGAGACTAGCGAGCGTATGACTGCTCCAGACCACCGCGGCGAACCTACTGACACAAATCTCAGCTCCCTCCTCCCTCTCTCACTCGCTACATACTCAATTATGTACCGAAAGTACCGAATTACCTGCTTTTTGCACTCGCGTTGCACGGTTATTGCAAGAAAACTATTCATCATACAAGGATCGTTATGGTGTCATTCGAAAGCTCTGTTTATGCCCTTTCAGGGATAGATACTTGTTTTACGTTCTGGGTCTTATTTAGGCATGAAAATGATCACGTAAACAGCCCTATTTTGGCTAAAAACACCCCGCTGGGCGGTACACATAAATAAACCGCATAGGCCGCTCGTAAGGTGTTAAACAGGAACGTTTTTTACGAAAGCCGTGTTGAAGATTCTTAAAGTTAAGATTCTTAAAGCCGGTATCACACGAGCACCTTTTCCCTCAACATTATTCCTCAACACTCCCCTGGCAGCTAATGAGGTAGACTTTTTATATCATTCTTATTCCCAAATTGTTCTACCGTCAGGCTAGTTTCCGATACAACTGCAAAATATCCCAGAAATGTTACCAGAGAAATGTTGATCATCGAATGTTAACTATAAAATTTCTCGTGTGATACCGGCTTAAAGGATGTGTTAACGTAAATGCCAATACTCTATATAAGATAGCCAAGGAGAGTTCCACAAGAGGAGACAATTTAAAACTAATAGACAGGATATCGAACCGAGACAGTAAAAGTCTTCACTCACAGTATAATTAGTAAGCGGAATAAGGTCCTTGATGAAGTTATAAACAGTGACTTATTAAACAAATTAAAAAAAGGTTAGTCTCATACCATTGATAAATTGGTTTGGAGTAAATAATGATTACTGGTTAGAGAACCGAGCAGAAATTAACACTATATTCAATTGAAGATAGCAAAAAACAGTGAAGGTATGCATGACATTAACTTTTCCATTTCTAACTATTCATTAAAAGCCTTCTGGCAATTTCCAAACACTGCAAGGTTATTTATATTCAGTCTTCACGTATGAAAAGTTGTTCGAGGGTGGGGAAAAAACCTTCATCTCTGCTATCCTTCCCTTACCCTTTCCCTTACTCTAAGGGTTGCTATCTCTACGAGGATTAAGTCTTGGCCACCCCGCTGGGATCGTAAGATCTGTGTGGCCATTGTATTTGTGTATATTTTTCTCTCTTTCTGTAACTTTTATGATAAAATACATTCCAAAACATATATTCCTTGCCTATTTATATCTTGGTGGAAATATAACAGATAAAAAGAGAAGGATGTCAAACCCATTCCTTACACCAATACATATGCATATTATTTGATAATTTTAAGTTGATGAAAAGGTCTGGTATAATGTTAGTGTTCTTTAAAATATATGTTTCATTTGTCATTGCCAGAGGTATTTCCAGATGCAAAAAATAGTTTTCTTTTCACATATAGATCATACACGAACTCCTGATACTGAACAGTTTGAAATTTAATAATATAGTTTGTTTATATAATAACTTCATCAAGGCGAAACATTCACTACGGAAAGGTTTACACACAAAATTAAAGACATTAAAGTTAAAAGATTGACGCAGAGTGGACGATTAAGCTGTTGTAGCCATTATTGATGGAACTTACTATTTCGCAGTTGACATGGTCCTTACAGTTACTGTCTGCAGTGGCTATCATTTATATCATTTTCAGTTTTGTCTATCAGTCTCTCTCTCTCTCTCTCTCTCTCTCACTCTCTCTCTCTCTCTCTCTCTCTCTCTCTCTCAGAAATGGGGTGATTCTTTGTCAGAGTGAGGGTTGTTGTTCTCTACCACTCATTTCTAATCGGCTTTCTACCCCTGAATACCCATTCTATTTGGTCTATCACCAAGCCCCATTCCTGTAATGTGTTGAAAAATTCCAATCTTGAGGTGCCACTCCCAATCAGACTGCTTGTTTTATGCCGGCTTCAATTAGAAGAGCTCTCCCCCCAAAACTTCTGCCCCATTCACACGGGCCGAAACCACCGAACAACTTCCTAGGTCCAGAGGGGGTTCCTGGGGGTATTGGTGGGGTGAGTGTACAGGGTATGATCCTGCCAGCTGGGCAGCTTAAAACTCCAGACTGGTTGCTCCGTCTGTCACAATATATTATATTATATTGTTATATATATATATATATATATATATATATATATATATATATATATATATATATATATGATGGTATTAGAAGATAGCTGCCACCTCATCCGAACATACAGACATTAAATACTAATTCAATGTATAATAATTAGTATCGGGTAACTGAAACTTGAGAATAATTAAACATTTGCTTTAATGAAATGATACCTTAAGACTTATTCAGAAGTACACAAAGATATTGAATATTTAAGTAACAAGTAATATAACCCAAGTATAAGGAGTCTGTTTTCACAATCACATACTGGCCTTATGACCCTTATTATGATAACAAGATGATGGGGTTCTCCGTACTCTCGCTCCACACCACAAACTCCCCTTTTATCACCTCGGGTTACGCCTTCTGGATGACGTACAACCATACACCTTGGTCTGTCTATATATCCTAACCAATACCTGTCAAGAATTGTATACCTAGGTGTGGTTTAAACTCTCTGACACACCTTAGATACAAGTTAAACACACCTCCATCACACCCTATACATGCCCCTCTCACGTGATGGTGGGTGGCTATGGTTTGATGACATCGGTCCTGACATAGGTGATTCCCATGACCTGAGAGGTCAAATGTATACATTCTGGCGCCCCTCGGTCTATATCAGTTGTATCCAATACAATAAAATACAATACAAAATAATATAAGCTGTTATAATAGGGATATAAGTATGAAAGATTAAATCCATTTACTCCCTGTAAATAAGTAAGTAAAGGAATATTAGTTGGTTAAGTATGCTTAAAATGGGAGTATATAACACGCCCCCCTTAAAAATAAGAGACACAATTTCCACCACTGAAATTATTACTCCCCAAAAATGTAATAATAGAAAGCATTAATAAGCATTAAGAATAATTTTCCCGTTTTGTATTTTTTTAAAGATGTTTTAATTGTGTAAATTTATTATTTAAAAGGAATTAAAATTAAGAAGAATCTGAAAAAAAACATAATAAAATAATATAGATTATATATATAGAAATGTATATAATCCTAAACAATCAAAGGCACAAGAGCAATATCGAACATAATTGAATAAATGTAGAGAAAGTTCATAGCGCCCTTTTATAGGACCCATCAATTACTACATCACCCAACCGATGTCTTTGATCAAAATTCCATCTAGTCATTAATTGCTCGGTAATATTAATACAATAAATTGTAGGTTATAGTCTAAGCTAACACTCAATTTTGTTTTGATAACTCGTGTTTCAAGAGTTAAAATACTAGTTTTCAATATTGATAAACACTGTGACGAAGCTGTAGAAGTAGAATATATCTATTGTTCAATATTTATACGCACTACGGTGAAGATTATAATAAAGAAAGGAAGAGAGAAAACAAAATATATGAAATCTGTTTTTTTCGGTGTGAGCATCCTAGGTTCGAATCCCCGGACTGCCACATGTGGTTGTTAATTTAATTAATCGGTTTTAGGAGTAGAGTTGTTTGGTGGAGAGAACATAATAATATCAACATGTAATATTAAGGAAAAATAAATTAAACCCAATCAGATATATCTATCTATCTATTGCCCGACGCCGTGATCCCCGAAGGGGTGGCCACGAACGAACCACCCCCATGCACCTCTGTCCCTAGTCAGTCGACGTCCCTCCCCCCAACTAGCACCGCCTTCGTTCATATACTCACTCCATCCTTCCACCTCTCTTTCGGTCTACCTCTCCCTCTCTGTCCCTCCACCTCGCTCTCGTACACCCTCTTAGTCATTCTCTCGCTTTCCATACATTCCATATGGCCGAACCATCTTAAGTTTTTCCTTTTCACACTCTCCAGCACATCCACCTCCACACCACACCTCCTTCTTACTTCCTCATTAGTCTGTCTATCCCTCCATGTAACTCTGTACGCACTTCTTAAGTAATTCATTTCCACTGATATCACTCTTGGTCTGAGTCTCTCAACCAACTTCCATGCTTCGCTTCCGTAAGTCAGTGTCGGGATTACCACACTGTCATGCAAGGACTTCTTCACCTCCATACTGACCACCCTATTTCTTGTTACTGCTTTCAGCGTTCCTACAACCCTCTTCCCCTGTTGTACCCTCTCCTGCACTTCTTCATCCATAGTCCCATCTTTACTCAACACACTGCCCAGATACTTAAAAGAGTTGACGATCTCCATTGCCTGACCGTTCAGCTTCACCTCACACTCTGTGACTTCACCCCTTTCGACGACCATAACCTTGCTCTTCCCCGCATTTACCTTCAAATTCCGTTTTTCACACACTGTTCCAAACTCATTTACCAGACCCTGCAACTCCCATTCATTATCACTCATCAGAACTGTATCATCCGCAAACAGCAGTATAGGTAGCTTCCATTCAATTCCCTCCCTTTTCAGCGATACACCAACATCCACTGCTCTTGATAGTATCTCATTCATGACTCCATCCATATATACAGTAAACAACCACGGGGACATCACACACCCCTGTTTCAAACCAACATTCAGGTCAAAGAACTCGCTCTGCTCACTCTCCACATGTACTGCCGCCTTTGCACCCTCATACATGCTCTTCACTGCTTTCAGCAACTTGCCATCTACTCCGTATATTCTAAGTACTTTCTACAAACCTTCTCTATCCACTCTGTCATAGGCCTTCTCCAATTCCATAAAGGCAACATACACCTTTTATTGTTTCTCCATATATTTCTCCACAACACAATTCAGGTTAAAAATCTGATCAACACATCCTCTTCCCTTCCTAAAACCTCCCTGCTCGTCGCCTATCCATTTCTCCGTTCTCACTCTCACTCTCTCAATCACTACCCTACTGTATACCTTCCCTACTACGCTTAGAAGACATATTCCTTGGTGGTTACCACACACTCCTCTTTCCCCTTTGCCCTTATATAGGGGGACTATTATGCCAGTCTTACAGTCATCGGGTGCACTCCCCTTCTCCCATGCTAGTTTGCACATTTTCCATACCCATTCGATCACTATCTCACCACCATACCTCAACATTTCCCCACACACTCCATCTGTTCCTGGTGCTTTCCCCAACTTCACTCTTTTCATGGCTTCCCACACTTCTGACCTCCTGATCCCCATCTCCTCCTCCACTACTTCTCTTCTTCTCCCTCCCATACCATATCCAGCTATGTTTGCTGGCTCTTCATTCCTTACATTTAGCAACTCATTGAAGTACTCCCTCCATCTTTCGACTCTCTCTAGCTTCTCGGCTAGCATTCTCCCATTCTTATCTTTCACACCCTTACTGTTACCCTTGCTACCTTCCCTAACTGTTTTTACTTCTTTTCAGAACAGTTTCTTACTCTCCCTCCATTTTACACTCAGATTCCTTCCAAATTCCTCATCTACTCTTCTCTTACTTTCCTTCACTACTCTCTTCACCTCCCTCTTACTCTCCACGTACCTTGCTCGTTTCTGTCTCTCGAAATCTTCATTCCCTCTACTACCCAACCACTCTCTATATGCTTTCTGCTTTTCTTCCACAGCTATTCTTACCTCTTCTGTCCACCATGCTGTACCTTTCACTCCCCTCCCTTTTCTTCTCACTCCACACACCTCCTCACATGCTGCATAGAGCTCATCCTTAAACACCTTGCTCATCTCCTACACTTCCTCCATAACTTCCAGGTCGAACCCACCTAGTCGTCTTTCCACTGCTCTCCTGTACTCCTCCCTGACTTCCTCCTCCTGCAACCTCTCCACCCTCCTCTCGCCTCCCTCCAGCTCTCCTCACCCACTTATTTTGTATCCTAACCTTAGCTACCACTAAATAATGATCAGACAGACCCCCTCCAATGCCCCTATACAGCCTAGCATCCATCACTGATCTCTTCATTCGTTCATCCACACATACATAATCAATCAATGACTTTCGTTCCACCACTGTCTCATCCTCCATCGTCCACACCCGTTTCCACGTGTACCTGTGGATCATTCTGTGTCGGAAGAAGGTGTTGGCTATCCACAGCCTCCTCCCCACACATACGTCCACAAGTGCACTACCATTCCCATTCACCTCTGATGGTATCCCCCACCCTCCCACCACTCCCTCAACTTTCCTATCACCCAACTTACTATTCATATCCCCAATCAGAAATATTATTTCGTTCTTGTCAAACTTCTCCAGGCACACCTCAGATATATGCAATATGCAAATTTAAATTAATTGTTCAAAATAGTTTTAAAAATAAATATATAGAAATATTTAAAGTTAAAGTATTAAAACAAATTCTGAAAATAAAAATCTGAAAATAAAATTCTAAGATACTAAAAATAATCACGCAAAGTAAATTGAACACGGAATCGGACCAACCAAAATACCACAGGTCTGTTTACAATTCCGTACTGCACTCAACATATTGAAAACAATTATATCCTAATAGTTTGGATAATCTCAATCCTTGTCAACCTACCCTCAATGTTCTTAGAAATTACAAGGAAAATTACCATGAAAATTAATAAAACAAGACCAGTGAACATTGGGAGAAGGTAGATGTACTCAGGACGAACGAAATGCAAAAAAGATAGCGTGTCCATGGATGTGTTTATTAATCAGCTCCAAAGTTTCAATCTCACGTGAAATGATCTTAGGAAATGAATAGTAGTTTGTAATGTTTACGTCAGACGGAATGCTAGCAAAAAGAATATCCTGCTTTGTGAATGAAAGCATGTGAGTGAACGAAGGGTAAAGAGTAAGATGAGACGAAACCAACAAACAAGAGTCCCTTACATAAACTTGGCCAATAGATGATTTATGAAAGAGTGCTCTGTCCGGGCAAGTAATAAGTAGATCAGAAACATTCACAAAATATAGAAAGTGAGCATTAAATATGTGAACATGGAAAAATGGGTGAAATTGAACCGGAGTGAAATTACAAAAACCCAGGACATTGGAATTGCCAATAATGGCTTGAACGTATTTGTTAGAATTCATAGGCAGTAAAGGAACAACAGACGCCGGGCAAATTAATGGTAAACAAACCGAGAGCCGTGTGACAAAGCGCATTAACAGTGGAGGAACTCAGTAAAGAATAGTATTCATCTGTATACTTCCCTTTTGAAACCAGCAAATTCTCGGAAGGAAAATTAATAGTGAGCAAGGAATTATGATAATTTACCGGAAAAGGTATAATTTCAGACCAAAACAAAATCTTGTCAGATGCAAAAGGGATTAATATAAGAAATTTACTGTGATTCACATAAACCTCTAGAAAGCAGTAATAATACTGTAATTCTGAATGACCCACTAAAGGGACCAAATCTAGTTCCTTATTTGCCAATTTCAGCAAATTGAATAAGTCAGCCATGGCAAGTAAGTCAGATGTCACTACCCCATTCTCCGCGTGAACTAAGGCATGCATATAACGCTCAAAATCCTTCCCCCAAATTGGAGACATAATATGGAAAGTGTCAATACGAGTGGATATCATAACCAGTGTTTCAAAGAACGTTACGTTACTTTCTAATTCATTTAGGGTAATCTGTAGCTCATTAAGAACTGAACTCATATCATTAACAGTATTTACAATGCTCTGCAGATTTATGTTGTTCGTAGACATAATCCTGTTCTGTTTCTCCAAATAGACAGAAAGATCCTCAATTTTACTCTCAACAGACCGAAGGTCATCCTCAGTGACAAGGCCAAACAAGCCCCCAAGTAGTTTACCACCAATATTAATCAAACCCCGTTTTCAGCGAGAGAGTGAGTCAGGTTCTGCATTACGAAAAACATGATCCACCTCAGACTGCACAACAAACAATTTCCAGCGCATTAAATTAAATAAATCCACAGTCTGAGTATTAGTGCTTAGTCAAATCTTGCAACTTATCTAAAATATCCCTCGTGTTTATGACATTCTCCAAAACGCTACCACATCCACGTTTAATCTTAGTTAAGTATGACATATCCATGTAGGATCCTACCACATCTGAAAAAAGGAGGATGTTTCCTCGTAGTCTCAAAATCATCCCCGACCAAGTAAGATTGACAGGATTGTCCGCGCTATCGGTGACAGTGCGTAGCTGTCCAACCAACCATCCAAAATACCAAGACGCGCCTCACAATCCTCCCTACGACACCCATCTGAGGAACCAACTAAAATTTGATGACTAAAAAAATGTACATGTAAAATTAATCCAAATTCATACCCAAACTGTCAACCCACCATTCAGCTACAAAATTACTTCCCTCTTTAACACCTTACGAGCGGGCTAGGCGGTATATTTGACCGTGCCGCCCAGCTTTTTTTTTTTACCATAAATGGGGTTGTTTCCGTGCTCTTTTTCATGCATAAACAAGACCCAGAGCGTAATACAAGTATGTATCCCTGAAAGGGCGTAAATTGAGCTTTCCAATGACACCCGAACCATCTTTCTACGATCACTGGTTGTCTTGCAACGATCGTGCAACCGAAGGGCAAAATCGCTAAAATACAGTAATTTCTTTATATAATTACGTATGTAGCGAGGGAGTGACGGTGGATGTAAGTGGAGTAAATCTCAGTAGGTGCACGGTGGCCGTGGCGAGCGGTCATGAGGTAACCCATGCTCCTCCAGTCACTCGTCTCTCTCTCAGAGCCAATATTGTGCCAAAATTGCACTCGGACTGAAGTCGGGCCCCGCCACATAGTCCAAATATTTTGATACGGACTTAAGTCGGGCCCCGATAGACAAGGGTTGACAAAAGCAACATTACTCAACCTTAACCCCTTATTAGCGGGGCCCAACATAAGTCCGTATAGAGAACATCTGCCCAAAGAGCGGGGCCCGACTTAAGTCAGTGTGCAATTTTGGAGCAATATTGCCTCTGAGAGAGAGACGAGCGGTAGGCGGAGCGTAGGTCGGGCTCTGACCGTTCGCCACGGGTCCCGCGGGCCAACTGACGTTTACTCCACACACATCCACCCTCCCTCCCTCACTACACAGGGTATTATGTCAAGAAATGACCGTATTTTGGGGATATTTCCTTCGTCTTGCACGATCGTTGCAAGAGAACGCGTGGTCGTAGGAGGATGGTTCTGGTGTCATTGGAAAACTGAATTAACACCCTTTCAGGGATACATAATTTTATTACGCTCTGGCACTTGTTTATGCATGAAAAAGAGCACAGAAACAAGGCCATTTAGGGTAAAACCACCCGCTTGGCGGGTAGTAGAAATTCCTTACGGGCCCGCTCGTAAGGTGTTAAATTATATTTATGAGCAACATTTGTCTTTTTAGGCCGTTTACGTCCTTTAATATTCCTCGGACTCAACGGTTTGTGTTCAACAGAGATATCTTCGTAGCCAGGTAGATTGCGTATTATACGTTTCAAATGATTCACATGAGCCCTTTTCTCAACGCCCTTGTCTAAGTTTTTTATAACAGTACTATTCTTGTCGACTGAAATTACTCGGTAAGGACCCTCGAAAACAGGTTATAATTTATCTTTAGCGTAAAATTCCCTTAAATAAACAAGATCACCTACATCGATATTAATATCCCTCTTACGTTTATTCTCTACATTCATCATGTCTTCCTTTGATTTCGACAAAGAACTGCGTAAGGTCTTATAAATAGACCGAAAATTAGTCATGGCAGTTATAAACAGGAGAATTAGATTGAACCAACGAATTGTGAGTAAGTCTCATATCTCTACCAAAAACAATTAAGTACGGCGAATTCGCAATCGAGGAATTTATCGAACAATTTAGTGTAGATTCTGCAAAATTAAAAACGGAATCCCAAGTAATCGTATCACGATCTAGTAATAAGCCGCGAAGTGCACGGATAAGAGACTGATTAGCGCGTTCAGCCAAGCAATTTGACTGGGGTGAATGCGGACAAACAGTGACATGATCTATAGTATATTCATCGCATAGTTTCGTCATACTAGAATTACATAATTCCGTACCATTATCAGTTATAATTGTATTAGGACAACCAAATTTACACACGACGTCCGCTAAAAATTCATTAGTGACCGATTTCGCCTCTTTATCCTGCAACACTGATAACACGACATACCGTGAAAAGTGACAAATAGTAAGCATTATACATTGATTACTGGCGTAAGTCAATGGAAGTTTCAATAAATCTATAGCAACCACATCGAAAGGATACGCAGGAATCGGATATTCCCCGATTTTCGCTTCCGAGCTCAATGTAGGCTTAATTGTGGTGCATGTTGAACAACAGTCAATATATCTATCTATATCCCTCTTCATTGTTCGCCAATAATAATTTCTCTGTGCTTGTTTCAACGAACGAAGCTTCCCTGGATGCCCAATTGTTTCATGGCCATGTAGTATAGGTAATAATGTACTCATTTGTGAATCCGGGATGACGAGTTGTAAAATTACCCTGTCATTTAAATCCCTCTTCCTGTACAAACAACCTTCATGCATTTCAAAATTATAATAATCAAAACCTGCTAAGCTGGGATGACTAGAAAAAGTATCACTAAAATCACCCGATTCTAAAACAAGAGTAACTTTACCCAAAAAAATATCTTTACGTTGGTCTAACGCAATACTTTTACTGCACAATAGTGCGTTTACAGAAACTAAACAAACAGGATTCCTTGATAACGCATCGGCAACTGTGTTGAGCTTGCCTTCAACGTACAATAATGTAGGGTTGTATGATGCTAAAGTCAACTTCCACCCGGCACGTGTACCCGTGAGAAGTTTATTATCAAACAATTTAATTAGAGGCTTATGGTCTGTCCAAACAGTTACTTCATAACCATATATCACCTCACAAAAAAATATTTAACGCCCAGATTAGCGCTGCACCTTCTAAGTCGGTAAAACAATAATTTTGTTCTGCAGGTTTCAAAGAACGACTAGCAAATCCTAATGGCCGTAAGAGATCCCTATCGTCATACTGCATAAGAACAGCCACAAACCCTGTATATAATGCATCAGAATTAAGCCTTGTCGAGCGGGGGGTTTTGGGCTTATTTGGGCATATTCAGGCCCTCCTGAATGATAAATCAAGTATCTGCATGAAAAGAAATTTATTCAGCAAAAAACTACGCGCTAAAAGCTTCAAAATGAGACCAGAACGAGCTACGTAGCACTCGTCGTTCTCAGGCAGTGTTACCACCAACATGGGAGTTTAGCGTATAGCGGCATATTTTTCCTACTACGCTCACTACTGGCAACGCTGCCGGCCTCTCGAGAACAGAGGGAACATGAGTCAGTGGGGGTGGCAAGCCCTGGGAGTCGGCTGTCTGGCCCGCTGCGCTTCCGGCCATTTTCACTCTATTTTAACCCTTTAAAAGTCTTAATAATGCTCCTAACTTGCTGCATATTGGAGGTGGACGGTTTAAGTTCGTCCCTGCTACGAATGGGTTAATATAGAACGGTTTCTTAAAATCAGGGAAAGCAAGGGTCGGTCGAGATGTTAAGCTTGCTTTTAACTCGGAAAAAGATCCCTCTTGTTCAACCCCCCACAAAAATTTAGCGTCTTGAGTTAAATATATAGACGCTTTGCAATACTTGCGTAATTTCTTATAAAAGCTCTATAGTATCCTGATAAACCCAGGAACTGCCTTAACTGTTTAACGTTAGTGGGCGTAGGAAAATTAGTGATAGAATTGGTTAATTGAGCAGTGGTATTTACCCCGTCCGGAGTTAATTCATGCCCCAAAAATGAGTTTCTTTTTAAAGAATTCACATTTATCTATCTATCTATCTAATCTATCTATTGCCTGATGCCGTGATTCCCGAAGGGGTGGCCACGAACGAACCGCCCCCATGCACCTCTGTCCCCAGTCAGTCGACGCCCCTCCCCCCAACCAGCACCGCCTTCGCTCATGTACTTCCTCACTCCATCCTTCCACCTCTCATTCGGTCTACCTCTCCCTCTCTGTCCCTCCACCTCGCTCTCGTACACCCTCTTAGTCATTCTCTCGCTTTCCATACGTTCCATATGGCCGAACCATATCAAGTTGTTCCTTTTCACACATTCCAGCACATCTACCCCCACACCACACCTCCTTCTTACTTCCTCATTAGTCTGTCTATCCCTCCATGTAACTCCGCACGCACTCCTTAAGTAATTCATTGCCACTGCTCTCACTCTTGGTCTGAATCTCTCAACCAACGTCCATGCTTCGCTTCCATAAATCAGTGTCAGGACTACCACACTGTCATGCAAGGACTTCTTCACTTCCATACTGACCACCCTATTTCTTGTTACTGCTTTTAGCGTTCCTACAACCCTCTTCCCCTGTTGTACCCTCTCCCGAACTTCTTCATCCATAGTCCCATCTTTACTCAACACACTGCCCAGATACTTAAAAGAGTTGACGATCTCCATAGCTTGACCGTTCAGCTTCACCTCACCCTCTGTGACTTCACCCCTTTCGAAGACCATAACCTTGCTCTTCCCCGCATTTACCTTCAAATTCACATATACTGATATTAATTTTTAAACCTGCCTCATTTTATTTAGAAAGTATATTTCTCATTGCGATAAGATGTTCCTCTATCGTTCTAGACAAAATTATAATATCGTCTATATATACATAAACATTATGGCCGATCAATCCTGCCAAAATATTATTAATTAATCTCTGAAAAATAGCAGGTGAATTTTTAAGGCCCATAGGAAGGCGCCTGTACTCAAAGGTACCGGAGGGAGAATTAAATGCTGTATATTGTCTCGATTCCGGTGATAAACCGATTTGATGAAATCCACTCGAAAGATCGAGGGTAGAGAATACCCTGTTCTGCGTTCCCAAACTTGCAAGAATTTCCGGTATCACCGGCATATGGAAATGATCGGTCTCTGTGATGGTATTAAGTCTTCTCAAATCTACCACGACTCGAAACTCCCCCTTTGCCTTCTTCGGGACTAAGAAAAGAGGTGATCGCCAAATCGACGTGGAAGGTTGAATTACGTCTTGAGAAAGTAAATCCGAAACATGTTTATCAGTCAGTTCACGTTGACTGTGTGACAAGTGGTACATGGAAAGGTAAACTGTTTTTTTATTCTTGTCGCTCAACACAATTGTATGGTCCATAATGTCAGTAAACCCCATCGCGTCCCCCTTTAAATGTACGGACTCATTAAATTCCCTCAATAACGCCTTAAGCGGACCATCAGAAAATTGGTACCTTCTAAATCCTCATAAATCTTACGCATTCTATCATCCATACCAGGAGAGTTCCCTGTGCACACTGAAGCCAAGGGAAAAGAATTAATTTCTTCAAATTTACAAGGTACGCAAGAAGCATTACATAACTTCGTATCCGCATACAATTTCATTAAGCCATTTGTGGCATTTAAAATGAGAGTTTGAAAAACATTAGTGTCATCCACCTCATGAAGCGCTTGGGCAAAAGTAATCTCTTTAATCGCTGAAGTGTCGGGCAATAGAACAATAGAATTTACTGTACTCTTAAGATTGTTTGCATAAACGTCAACAACCCTCGCAGAATGCGGTTCAATGATAGTATTACAGTGAATGAGAATGCCAGAATCCCTCATAGATTGTTCTAAATAATCATGTAATTTAATATCGGCGGTTGGGATCACGGAACATTCCGCGTGGACGGGCCGGCGTCGGACGCCCGCGATCTTACCACCACATGTATGACGCTTCGCTTGAACAGGTTTACCATTCTTCACAACGCACTTACGTATACCCCTTGATACAAATTGTAAACCCTCAGGAGAACTAGATGATGCCTCAATGAAAGTACCATTAATAGATACCCCATTCATCTCGCACATAACTAAGATTTTCCTATCCTTCATTGTTTTAAAACCCAACAGAAGGTCTGATGAAATGTTTAGCCCCTCTCCAACGTACACTTTCTCCGTCATTAAATCTAAGTCCTCCAATTCCATCGGTAAGTAGGTAACCCCCGAAATTAAAATATTATCCCCTGAAACACTCTGTAGATTAAAATCCGGGAATTCAAGTTTTAATGACATGATTGGATTTGTTAAATGCAGAGCTAGACATAAGGTTCACAGGAGAACCTGAATCAATTAAAACACTTATAGCTGCATTATTTACATAATTTATGACTTCATAATTAACGAGGCAGGTGAATGCATGAGCGCACTTATCATTAGAGTAGGGAATTTCGGAGTCTGTGTACATTGATCCTTTACGTTTGATTTGCTTGGGTGCGGTCGGAAGCTTCCCCCGATCTAGGGTGACTCGCCCTCCAGTCATCAGTATCGACCTTCACTTCCGGGCAATTTCAGGTCCGGGGCAATTTCAGGTCCGGGGCAATTTCAGGTCCGGTGGTCATTATTTTTACATCTACGACAGAAAGGTTGCTTACCTGTCGTATATTCATATAGCTCTTTGACTTTGATGTTACAACGAGGTACAATGTGACCCCGTATACCACAATAAAAACACATAACATCCCTGTGTTGACCATTGGCGCCACCACTCATTATCGTCGGCGCCTGTGCACCGCCGCTACCGCCATGCGCCTGCGGTCGAGCGTCGTTGCCTTGATAACGGGGGGATTGATAATACCATGTTTGAGTGCTGTAACTCTGTCTACTCGGACCTACCTGTGCGGGTTTCTGGTTTTTGAGAGGAGAACTGGCCTGGGAATTTCTATTAGGTTGGGAATTTCTATTAGGTTGGGAATTTCTAGGTTGATTCTGCTTAGGTCCAGATTGAGCTGGGGAAACAGGTAAGGAATTCCTAACGGCAGCACTCGAAAACTGAATTTGATCGGTGGTTATACCACTAGTATCACAAGACTTCCGTAGTTCCTTTGTGAATTTATTTAGAGACATCGTAGGTGGAAATGTAATTCTTCTAGCGATCGGTTTCACGGTGTCTGGCAATGCACTAACTAGCATTACATAACCTAGCAACTTACTCAGCTGCCCTAGCGTTATTTTACTATCCTCAAACCAGGTGTGACGAATTAGGTCATGTGACATACAATTTGCGAATTGTGAACACTGTGCCAATATTGTGTCCACAGACTGATTTTTCGTTTGCTTCAATAGCTGATCGGCGAAGTCATGGAATTTAGCAAATGCTCCCTTGGCAGAAGAGCCGAACTTCTCAAGGAACTCTACCTTAACCCTTAATTAGCGGCTCACCACATAAGTCGAGTTAAATAAAGCTGGACTATGTGGCGGCGCTCGACATAACTCGAGTGGCAATTTCAGCACGTAATGTTACTGAGAGAGAGAGACAAGTGGTGGCAGGAGAGTAGCGAGCGTATGACTGCTCCAGACCACCGCGGCGAACATACTGACACGAATCCCAGCTCCCTCCTCCCTCTCTCACTCGCTATATAAGGAATTGTATCGGGAAAGTGGCTAACTACATGCTTTTTGCACTCGCGTTGCACGGTTATTGCAAGAAAACTAGCCATCATAAAAGGATCGTTATGGTGTCATTCGAAAGCTCTGTTTATGCCCTTTCAGGGATAGGTACTTGTTTTACGTTCTGGGTCTTATTTAGTCATGAAAATGATCACGTAAACAGCCCTATTTTGGCTAAAAACACCCCGCTGGGCGGTACATATAAATAAACCGCATAGGCCGCTCGTAAGGTGTTAAACTCATCGTAAGTCTTAGCATTGAGAAGATCATCGCACACCAAAAGGTGTCCTGCTGGAGTATTTCCCTTGTCAATGTTCGAGTGAAAATGTCAATTTTGGCCCTTTCCTGAGTGATACTTTTTGCCGCGATCTCCGTATCTACATCATCCAAAACTGAAGAGATATTTCTGTTCTTCCAAACCAGTGAACGGTTTTGTTGCCTGTCCATGTGTAACGCTCAAAAGGAAAGCCTGGGGTTCATTTCCAGCCATATTTACTTTATCTATTGGAGGTTTTGTAACTATAATTCTTGGTAACGGATCTAAGTATGTGGGAGTGGTATCTCGGAAAGCCCCGCTTCTTAACACACCCTGATTAACATTTTGTAACGTTAACCACTCCGTTAGAACCGCATGGCTTGTCCTACAGTGACTCGCTAGGATCGCCAGGGCAGTGGATGGGGCTACAGTTTATGTATTAGAGTGTGCTTTATTCCATATGAAAGCTTGTGTCATGGGCAGTCCAGAAAGGCTCTTTGTTTTCACCCATGTCAAGGCTTTATATATTTAATTGTAAAGTATATGTTTTATCATTAACTAGTAATGATGGGATCTGGGAGAGAGAGAGAGTAGAACAGAGTGAGAGGGGGGCGCGCAGTGTTTTTGCCCCGCTCGATGACGTCACGGCTGGCTGCCTCGTGGGGGTTGGTTGAGAGAGGTCCTTACCATGCTGCTAGCTCCCTTGCTAGTGGCTAGAGGACTTGTAACCGCTTTTTTCCCACGCGGCTCGAGCTAGTGCGAGTATATATACAGTTCCTCGCCACTCTCTCCCTCAGATCTGGTTTCTAGAACGCATCTATCTTATCTCTTGCTACCTGTCCTCCGCACCGCACCTGAGAATCTTTTCCTCTGCCTACCTCTCTCTTTTTCCATATCTTTCACCATCTTTTATTAATATTATACCCCCTCTGGTTAACTCTGCAAAATCAGCTTCATGCTGGCCAGTTGTATTGTGCGTTAAGGTCTGATATAACCCATGTATGTTAGTTGTTAAGATAATTAGATCACGAAGCATTGGTTGGCATTCATGTAGTTTAGTACCGCTTCCTTTAATTATTAGTGTTCTGCTGGATTAGATAATGCTAGACTAGGGGTCTGATATTATAAGGTATTGTTTCCTATGGGTGCTGGCTTTAGTTAAAAGCTGCACAACATACCTGAGAACTGGAGTTGATTGGGTAAATTCTAGTCTGTGTGCCATTGAGAATAGAGCATGCACGAATGAGGGCTTTTTGCCTATACCATTCTGCACTGTTCTAGTCTCGATTGTTTGTCTTTGAGGTACGCCAGGAGAACGTTTAATACTTCGGTATTAAGGTTTCTCAAGAGAGCTACCCTTCCCTATAACGTAATATTTGACGCACAGACTTGAGATTTGCACTAGGCTATGCGGCATGCCATGCGCACCAGTATCTCGTATCATTGACTCTAGCTAGACTTTATCAGTCACAGTAGACATTAAGTATATTAACCTAATTACTCTTTTTATGCATACCCCTTTATGATTACACAAGCATTTCGCAGCCTAGTTTGATATGGAGACACAAACGACTTAGGCTCTTTTTGTTGATAGGAATACTGCATTGTCGTGGCGATTATTATTGTTGTAGCGTTTAGGATATTCTTGGCCCCGACTGCTTTATATATCCTGCCTTTTTGTGTGCATAGCCTGCACGAGCATTGTTCCGCTGCCTGCCTTTTTGGGTTCCATTTCCGATACGAGCATCTTTATAGCATCTAACATTTAAAGAAGATTCCTTGTGAGTGTTGAAGGATTTTAGTGCACTTGCTTTCATGCAGGAGTGCCTGATATTTATTGATTAAAGTAACGTAAGCTGTAACTTCTCTTACCACCTTACTTTGCATACCATAACCAAGCACCTTCGGTTATAGGTAGTAATAGGCTGTTTTCACATAACATTAAGCCTAGAGTAGACGCACATTTATTGAGAGTTTGATAGCCTATTATTGCATATAGAACTCTGTAGAGTATTTGTGTTCTTTGTTCACTGGGAATATACATCAGAGGTTGGAGCTAGCGCTTTCCGTTGTAACATTTATGCCCTTTCTAGTCCAATGAATAAGAGCCCTGATATATTTAAACCTCAGTCGTAACAAATGGCGACCTTACCTAGGATTTGGTGAACCTACATTTATTAGCAGTGAACATTTGTTGTTTTGGAGAATATTTTGCGGGGATCAGCAAGAATACTTTTTTTTTGGCAACATAATATAGCCCTTGAGTATTTCCGAGAATTTTTGTGTGTATATTGAGGTATAAGTTCTTTTCTGGATATTGAGGTGGGAAATTTTTGTGAGCATCATGTCTTATACCGGATCAGAGGAGAATGGAGACACAGTACGTAATGTCGAAACTGAGGAACAGCAGTATGATGATATGGTTAATCAGGTGAACTGTGAAGAGGATGCTAGGATATTTTTGCAATGGCCTGTTACTGCCGAGCGGTTGGAGGGTATGGAGCGGTACGGTCTTCAATGCCTGGCCACAGCTATCGGTCATGCGGTTACTAGCAGCATGACCAGGGATAACTTGATAACGTGTGTACTGGGCAGGGTGACTGGTGAGCGAGATGGGTTGAGTGCTCAGAGCCCTTCGGCCATGCTTCCCCTACACTCGACTCCCAGCCGTCCCAGTAGTTTGCCGACCCCGGGTACGCTCCCGCAGTTGGGTGGTGACTGGCAGGGTGGGTTGCCCCTGGTGGGACCACCGGTAATTTCAAACATTGTAGCACCTTCACCTCCTCAAGGGTTAACTCCCGAATTATTGCTTCAGCTCGAATTAGCTAAGATCCAGCAGCAAATAGAATCAGCTAAGATCGAAGAGAGAAAGGCTATCAGGGCATCTGAGATTCAACAGCAACAAAGGGCATGTGAGCTTCAGCAGCAAACAGAGCTAGCAAAAATCCAAGCGGATATAGAGTCGACTAGGTACTGTGCCGATATGGACGTAGAGAAGTCGCGAGTAGAGGCAACGGGACAGCAACTTGGGGCTGGTAACCGTGTTCATGAGCAGTCTCTCTCGCACTTATTGAAACTGGTTCCGGTGTTTGATGAGAGTGGTGTAACAGAATGTTTCACACACTTTGAGAAGAAGTGCCAGGAACACCAGTGGCCAGAGAATAAATGGGCAGCACTTGTATCCTCTAGATTAATGGGCAAGGGTCTTAAAGCCTACGATGCGTTACCTTTGGAGTCCTGTATTGTGTATGAGGATCTCAAGGAGGCTGTCCTGAGGGCTTACGAACTGCAACCAGAAACGTACCGTTTGAAGTTCCGGGGTGTAACTAAGGGAAGATATAGCACCTTTTTGGAACATGCCCGGGACTTGTCCGATGCTATGGGGAACTGGCTCCGATCTGAGAAGATCACAACATTTGATGAAATTAAGCAGTTAATGATGTTGGAGCAGTTCTTTAAGAGCACGGGCGGTGATCTAACTTTGAACTTAAAGGAGAAAAACCCAAGAACTCTAGTCGAAGCAGCAGAAATGGCTGATCGACGGCTGTCGTTGATTCGGGGTTGCGGGTCCTCACAGAAGTACGATGTAAGTGCTAAGGACCGTTATCCTCCCCCTCCCCGTAACAATGACACATTTAAACAGAAGAGCCATGAAACTAAAACTGAATCCAAACCTTACACCACACCGTATGTGAAAAGTCAGGGGCCTTTTACATAACAGTATAAGCCGAAACCGAAATTTATGTGTTTTAGGTGCCACCAGGAGGGTCATAAGGCAAATGAGTGCCCTAGTCGACCTCCTCCGGCAGCCGTGTCTTTTGCTCATGGCATTGGAGTGTTCAAGAGGACTTCAGAGTTTGTTAGAGGCATTTCTTCCGAGGTAAATACACTGCCAGTGCAGAAGGATCCGGAAGGCTTATTCCCTGTCCGTGATGCCTTTAGTAACCACAGGGGACTCGGTTGTGTGGAGTGGGGGGGTAGAAGACATGAGGTGAGAATTTTGCGTGACACTGGGGCATCGCAAACACTGTTGTGAAATTTCACTGGTAAACCTGTCAATACGGCGCGGGTGGTTGTGGTTCAGGGAGTTAATGCGACAAGGTCATACCCGCTTGTAAGAATGAAGGTGGAAGTTGATGGTGTGACTCGGGACCTGGATGTAGGAATTGTGGAGAAGTTACCTGTTGGGGGCGTCGACCTCCTTCTCGGCAACGACTTTGCGGGACCTACTTCTGAGGCTCCACCCATGGTCGTTGCCGAGAAGTCGGCCGACGTGAGTAGGGAGGAGCAGGAGTGGGTTGAGAAGTGTCCGGTGCAACCTATGGCGTGTGTTGTCACCGGAGATCTTGCATCCAGGGAGTCACATTCTGGTCAACAATCTTTAGATCAGCGGAGGAAGGGTACCGAGAAGGGGTTGAAAGTTGATGCGGTTGAGAGTTTAGTATCAACGGACCTTCTCGGGGACTCATTATTAGGACCACATTTCGAGTCTGGAGAAGACCCAGTAACTGTTCCTGAAAAGGCAGAGGATGGGCTTAAAAAGACGAAAGAGTTGAAGGAGGACAGTGATGCACAGTCGGGAGATGTAGCAACAAAGTACCCTGACGCGTACCCTATGAGAAATTGGTCGGCGAAGACGGTGGTCGAAGCTTGCTAGTGTATTTTTCCCGGTATGGTTACCCGCAGGGGATTCAGTCAGTCCAGGGACCCAACTTCACTTCTAGTCTCTTTGTTCAAGCAATGCCACAGCATGGGATTGTTGGGGTTGTGTCATCTGCATATCATCCGGAGAGCCAGGGTGTGTTAGAGCGATGGCACTCAGCCTTGAAATCTGTGCTTCGTTGTTGTTGCTTTGAGAGTGGGAGGGATTGGGATCTTGGCCTGCCATGTGTTTTGTTTGCTGTGTGGGAGGTACCTGGGGAGAGTTTGGGATTCAGCCCTAATGAGCTCGTCTTTGGACACCGTGTCCGAGGGCCTCTCCATATGGTTGAAGAAGTATGGGAGGGCGCAGAAAAACCTTGTTCTATGCTCAAGTGTGTCCTCAACAGTCGAGAAGGGATGTTGCGCAGTCTGGAGTTGGCTGGCCGTAATTTGACTAGCTCTCAGGCCCTCAGGAAGGACAGGTACGACCTCAAGGTTGAACTCAGGGAGTTTCACGTGGGTCAGGAGGTGTTGATTCTACTGCCCCCTGTAGGTCACCCCTTATCCGCGAAGTACGCTGGTCCTTATAGGGTGGTGGAGGCGCTATCGGACCTGGTTTACTTGGTAGCCACTCCAAACAGACGGAAGCGCAATCAGTTATGTCATGTTAATCCCATGAAGGAGTATGGGAGGCACCCCCCTGAGCCTCTCACTGTGCCTGTGATGACGTTTAGCAGTCAAGGTGGAGAACGAGAACGGGACAGTCAAGCTCAGGTGGAGGATAACTGGAAGGATAAGAAGTTCAAATGGGCACCTGAGTGTGAGAAGGTGTTTAGAGAAGTAAAACACCTGTTGTGCACTCACCCGATCTTCAGGGCCCCTGACTTTAGCCTACCTTTCCAACTAGCAACGGAGGCTAGTGGTGTGGGGGCTGGTGCCGTCCTTGTGGAAAATGACGATGATGGGCTGGAGCATCCTGTTAGTTTCTGCTCGGAGAAGTACAATTCGGCCCAGGGGAGCTGCTCTGTTGTCGAGGAGGAGCTGCTAGCGGTTGTGCTTGCGCTGGGGCATTTCGTGGTCTATGTTCCAGCCTATGGTCCGGTCGTTGTAGTTTACCCGGATCATCACCCTCTCAAGTTCTTGGACCAGTTTCACAATCGGAATATGAGGCTGACCAGGTGGTCACTAAGGTTATTGGTATATAACCTGGACATACGCCATATTGCCGATTGTGACAAAGTGGTTGCAGATGGTCGTTCAAGGGTATATGATCCTGGGTAGATTGACACACGGGTAGCCTCCTGCTTTAGTTTGAATAGTATTTTGCGCTTGGTGCTTGTTGGCACGCGGTTGTAGCCCAGCGTATTGGGTCGTAAAGCAGGAGTTGAGCGTTTGGTATAGAAGAAAAAACTAGGCTTGCCCCTATAATGCAGCCGAAATAAACAAATTAAAAACATAAAAATCAAATAAAAACTCTTTCTTTGATAGTTGAGTTTTGCCAGTATGTTATAGCAGTAATTCTGAGTTGCACTCCTCTCAGAATGCTGGGCTAGAGAAGCTCGCTCTTGAGGAGCATTACTACATATAATTTAACCTATTGTGTTGGGGAGGGTTATAATTTTGTAAAATGTTTTGTTGAAGAACTGTGCCAGATATTTTACTGCCGCTGGGTGATGGGAAGCGGAGATATAGCATGGGTTCTAACCATCAGATTTTTTGTGAGCCTTGGGGCCTCTGAGAAAAATCTTGGGGGGGGGGGGTGACGTTAACCACTCCGTTAGAACCGCATGGCTTGTCCTACAGTGACTCGCTAGGATCGCCAGGGCAGTGGATGGGGCTACAGTTTATGTATTAGAGTGTGCTTTATTCCATATGAAAGCTCGTGTCATGGGCAGTCCAGAAAGGCTCTTTGTTTTCACCCATGTCAAGGCTTTTTATATTTAATTGTAAAGTATATGTTTTATCATTAACTAGTAATGATGGGATCTGGGAGAGAGAGAGAGAGTAGAACAGAGTGAGAGGGGGGCGCGCAGTGTTTTTGCCCCGCTCGATGACGTCACGGCTGGCTGCCTCATGGCGGTTGGTTGAGAGAGGTCCTTACCATGCTGCTAGCTCCCTTGCTAGTGGATAGAGGACTTGTAACCGCTTTTTTCCCACGCGGCTCGAGCTAGTGCGAGTATATATACAGTTCCTCGCCACTCTCTCCCTCAGATCTGGTTTCTAGAACGCATCTATCTTATTCCTTGCTACCTGTCCCCCGCAACGCACCTGAGAATCTTTTCCTCTGCCTACCTCTCTCTTTTTCCATATCTTTCACCACCTTTTATTAATATTATACCCCCCCTGGTTAACTCTGCAAAATCGGCTTCATGCTGGCCAGTTGTATTGTGCGTTAAGGTCTAATATAACCCATGTATGTTAGTTGTTAAGATAAGTAGATCACGAAGCATTGGTTGGCATTCATGTAGTTTAGTACCGTTTCCTTTAATTATTAGTGTTCTGCTGGATTAGATAATGCTAGACTAGGGGTCTGATATTATAAGGTATTGTTTCCTATGGGTGCTGGCTTTAGTTAAAAGCTGCACGACATACCCGAGAACTGGAGTTGATTGGGTAAATTCTAGTCTGTGTGCCATTGAGAATAGAGCATGCACGAATGAGGGCTTTTTGCCTATACCATTCTGCACTGTTCTAGTCTCGATTGTTTGTCTTTGAGGTACGCCAGAAGAACGCTTAATACTTCGGTATTAAGGTTTCTCAAGAGAGCTACCCTTCCCTATAACGTAATATTTGACGCACAGACTTGAGATTTGCACTAGGCTATGCGGCATGCCATGCGCACCAGTATCTCGTATCATTGACTCTAGCTAGACTTTATCAGTCACAGTAGACATTAAGTATATTAACCTAATTACTCTTTTTATGCATACCCATTTATGATTACACAAGCATTTCACAGCCTAGTTTGATGTATGGAGACACAAACGACTTAGGCTCTTTTTGTTGATAGGAATACTGCATTGTCGTGGCGATTATTATTGTTGTAGCGTTTAGGATATTCTTGGCCCCGACTGCATTATATATCCTGCCTTTTTGTGTGCATAGCCTGCACGAGCATTGTTCCGCTGCCTGCCTTTTTGGGTTCCATTTCCGATACGAGCATCTTTATAGCATCTAACATTTAAAGAAGATTCCTTGTTAGTGTTGAAGGACTTTAGTGCACTTGCTTTCATGCAGGAGTGCCTGACATTTATTGATTAAAGTAACGTAAGCTGTAACTTCTCTTACCACCTTACTTTGCATACCATAACCAAGCACCTTCGGTTATAGGTAGTAATAGGCTGTTTTCACATAACATTAAGCCTAGAGTAGACGCACATTTATTGAGAGTTTGATAGCCTATTATTGCATATAGAACTCTGTAGAGTATTTGTGTTCTTTGTTCACTGGGAATATACATCAGAGGTTGGAGCTAGCGCTTTCCGTTGTAACATTTATGCCATTACTAGTCCAATGAATAAGAGCCCTGATATATTTAAACCTCAGTCGTAACAAATGGCGACCTTACCTAGGATTTGGTGAACCTACATTTATTAGCAGGGAACATTTGTTGTTTTGGAGAATATTTTGCGGGGATCAGCAAGAATACTTTTTTTTTGCAACATAGTATAGCCCTAGAGTATTTCCGAGAATTTTTGTGTGTATATTGAGGTATAAGAGTTTGGTGTGCTTCTCTTCTGGATATTGAGGTGGGAAATTTTTGTGAGCATCATGTCTTATACCGGATCAGAGGAGAATGGAGACACAGTACGTAATGTCGAAACTGAGGAACAGCAGTATGATGATATGGTTAATCAGGTGAACTGTGAAGAGGATGCTAGGATATTTTTGCAATGGCCTGTTACTGCCGAGCGGTTGGAGGGTATGGAGCGGTACGGTCTTCAATGCCTGGCCACAGCTATCGGTCATGCGGTTACTAGCAGCATGACCAGGGATAACTTGATAACGTGTGTACTGGGCAGGGTGACTGGTGAGCGAGATGGGTTGAGTCCTCAGAGCCCTTCGGCCATGCTTCCCCTACACTCGACTCCCAGCCGTCCCAGTAGTTTGCCGACCCCGGGTACGCTCCCGCAGTTGGGTGGTGACTGGCAGGGTGGGTTGCCCCTGGGGGGACCACCGGTAATTTCAAACATTGTAGCACCTTCACCTCCTCAAGGGTTAACTCCCGAATTATTGCTTCAGCTCGAATTAGCTAAGATCCAGCAGCAAATAGAATCAGCTAAGATCGAAGAGAGAAAGGCTATCAGGGCATCTGAGATTCAACAGCAACAAAGGGCATGTGAGCTTCAGCAGCAAACAGAGCTAGCAAAAATCCAAGCGGATTTAGAGTCGACTAGGTACTGTGCCGACATGGACGTAGAGAAGTCGCGAGTAGAGGCAACGGGACAGCGACTTGGGGCTGGTAACCGTGTTCATGAGCAGTCTCTCTCGCACTTATTGAAACTGGTTCCGGTGTTTGATGAGAGTGGTGTAACAGAATTTTTCACACGATTTGAGAAGAAGTGCCAGGAACACCAGTGGCCAGAGAATAAATGGGCAGCACTTGTATCCTCTAGATTAATAGGCAAGGGTCTTAACCCGCTGAGCCCCAGCTAGTTTTAATATTTTGTTCACCCCAATCCCAAGCGATTTTGAATTTTTTTATTTATTTTTGTTCTAACTAAGAATGAAAAGAAAATAAGGAAAACATTTTTTGTTTTGCTTACCGATGATTTTTAGGGGTCCTAAGGGGGTGGGGGGTCCTGAGATGACAGCTGCAGTTTGGCCCGGTTCATATATCCCGCCCGTGCGGGCAGGCTGAGGAGCCCGGCAGCCAAATGTACGATGAGTCGAGTTTTCGGGCATTTGCATACCACCCGAGTATCTTGTGTGCCTTTATAGTTCATATTATACCACGTATGTATCAATAATGTCATAATAAGTAAAGTTCAAGTGTAATAAGTGCACATATGCAAGTAATGTAAGTGTTCATTCGTGGCAACGACTCCCGCCCTACATACAGACAGACGGACACCAGGTGACAGTTCTCACTCCCGCGCTCTCTGTCTAACTGTACATTAGTCCAGCACTTTCGCTTTTGTTGTCTGACACTGCCACACTGTCACTTTATTATATAGAATAGTTTACTGTATAGTTTACTGATATTATATCATTTGTAGGCACTTTTTAGTTAGAAATATTGGCTTTCACATTGTATTTTTGTTAGTTGTACAAGTAAAATGTATCTCACTGTTATTATGAAGTTATAGTTTATCACTTTATACAGATATTATTTACACTTAGTATTTACACTTGGTTTAGCAACTTTTTTCGCAGTCTTTTTTATACACTTAGAAGTGTTCAAGGGTGTGGTACTGGATGAAGCAGTCCGGGCGACACAGGGCAACATTTCACTGCCTGCAGAAATTACTGGTGTCAACACGCATAGGGCTCCTTCGTGTCGTGTTGCGACACACATGACACCGCCTGCGGGGTCTCACCTGGGCTTGAGTGGCTGGCACATACGTGGGGAAATGGCGTTCAGTGAGTCTGGCAATCCCTTCTGCTGCTGGCTGACGATGTGCTGGTGGTTGCGGTTTGCGGGGTTGAGTCATGTATGTATGCAACATCTCTCTGCTCAACTCGATGCAGAAGTCCTCCATCGTCTCTCGCTTGCCAGTAATTGCATGGTGGAGAATGTGGCAGTTGTACAGGGTGATGTCTAGGAGATGGAAGAACAATTTTTTGTACCACCTCATAGTCTTCCTCGCACATTCACACGAAGCGATGACAGCATCGGACTTGTCAACCAGCCATATGTTGATATTATAATCACAGATTGCCTCAGGCTTCCGGATTATTTCCCTTGTTGTTCGGTCACGTCGTCAGCTGTTTTGGAAGATTGGTTGGTGGACTGTTGTGAGGACGTTGACGTCCCGGTTATCCATCCAGGATAACAGGAGGACATTATTGGCCTGCAGGTAGATGATGGAGCCCTTTTCCCGCCTGGGTGGTAGATTGGGCATGAATATTCTGTTCCTCCTGACGGTGCCACACACGCCTGTTGTGCGGTTATACAAGAACTTGGCAAGGGAGGGGCTGGTGTACCAGTTGTCCAGGTACAGTATGTGGCCCCTGTCCAAGTAGGGCTCCATCAAGGTGATGACAACGGCCCCTGATATACCATATGTCCTCGATGGCACCAATTCTGTCTTCTTCCCCATATACAGAATGATGTCCTGGATGTAGCCAGTCAAACAGTCACACATGACGAAGGTCTTCAAGCCATACCTATGACGTTTGCTGGGGATGTACTGTCGGATGCTGATGTTTCCCCGCCACAGTAACAAACTCTCGTCAATTATGAGTTTCTGATGGGGTTTGAAGGCCGCAGCAAACTTTATCTTGAGGTACTCAAAAATTGGTCTTATCCTCTCCATGGGGTCTTTGGTGTTTCTGGGGAGGTCTTGGTTTCTGGTATGGCTTGCCAGGCTGTCAATGAAGTGCAGGCTCCCCATGATTGCAGAGAATCTGTTCTGGCTCATGATCTTGGCAAAGATAGGGGTGCGGATGAGGGGATCCCATGACCAATATTTTCTTATTGACGATTTCGTCGTCACCCCCATCAGGATCACGATCGCCAAGAAGGAGTAGAGCTCTGGGATTTGGAGTGTTTCCCATGACAGCCTGGCCGAGTACCTGGATTGTTCCTTACCAGCCATAAAGTACCAATTATACCAGTTTGTCTGGTCCACAATTAGGCTCATGAGGTTGGCAGTAAAAAACTGCAGAAAGATGTCCAGTCTTGGGGTGTCAGGTCCTTGGTGATGGAACGTAGGGCCGGCAATCCCTGCGCCCACAAATTGCCAGTCGGTGGGCTGATACCGTTCCCCATCCTGCCAATCCCAAACATCAGGTACTTCGCCGGCATCTCCGTCGTCGTCGGCATCAGGGTCGTCGGGATCTGGGTCACCAGGGTGGCGAGGGGGCGCAACCGTGTCTCTTGCCACTGCCCTACCCCTTGCCCTTGCCCTTGCCCTTGGCCTGCCTCCTGACGGCCGCCTGGACCCTCCTGGCCCTCTCGAACCGCCAGTGGCTCTAACGAGGGTCACCTTACCCACCCGTCTTGGACGCCCAGTTACAACCCCACGCCCGGGAGCTGACACTTCTGCGTGAGAATCGAATGGAGGTGGTGATGGTGTTGGTGTGTGGTAGGGCACTCGTCTAGGAGTTCCGGTGGGGGTGTAGGGTAGTGAACCCGGTGATGGTGGGGTGTAGTCTGGTGATGGTGCTGGTGGTGGTGTGGTGATGCGAGGGTCTCCCCTGGCCGCTGCGGCGGCGCCTTCCCGGGCTGCCATAACTGGGAAGAGACGCCTCGCAACCATCCGACGTCTTTCCACTTCCCTTGGTGGGGTGTCGGGAACCTCCTCTTCCTCTTCCTCTTCACTAGATGGTGGTGCGGCATGTCTCCTACGAAGCCCATAAAAATATTTGGGCTTTACAGCTTTGAGAGGTGAGGGCTTCCGTGGTGGTGGTGATAGGAGGCGGCGAGGAGGGAGAGCATGAACGTGGCCTCTCACACTCGCGGCCGTAGGGGTAGGCTGGCTGTGGTGTAGGTGAATGTCCAGGAACGCCATAGGGTCGTCTACTTCTTCCTGTAGCTCGACCTGTTCCCCACTTGCTGGGGAGTCCTCTATATCCCTTGCCCTGGGAGACATGGGGGAATGGTAATTTCTAGCCTCCCTCTCCCTCATTTATTCAAAACTGAGAGGGAGTTCTTGTATAGGGATGTAAGGTGCCTCTGTTCATAGCGGCATATTCCTCCCTACTCGGGAAATATTCCTCTGAATCATCGAGGCATGAGGATTCGGTGTCAGAGTCTTCCTCGTCACTTTGTAATAGGATTTCGTGGGCTTCATCAATGGTAAGGCCCTTAGCACGGGATGGGTTACGGCGTGGAGGTTGTTGGGACATTGTGATCACTCGCGGAAGACAACGGGTATACTGAATGTCCTTTGTCACGCACTAGGTCAAGGCCAGAGCATCCTTTGGTCTTATCATATCTACCAGTCAGCGAACGTTTCGCTACAAATTTCAAGGCAATATGACATAGGACAAGACATTATAAGGTCTAAAGTCGCGTGACTAAGGAATGTTACACCTACAGAAATATAGATTAGTCTATCATATACACAACTCATCCAGGTACTTCCTACCATATGCACGTAGTAAATAAGGTCCAAAGTCGTTTTGACAGCTGCTCCAAAATCAAAAACATCCTAAGGAATATCCTATACCATTTTTAGACCAAACCACACCATACAACCTGAGTAAATAAGGTTGAAAGTAACGACCCAATATCCGCATATAGGATTTTCTCACGCAGCCTGTAGCCTCTAGGCAATACTAGGCATGGTCAGGTACACCCAAACAAAGCTCTCATACACCATCCAACTGTGTCTGACACAAATCTCAAGCCAAACCCGACCATACGACCCGAGTAACTAAGGTTCAAAGTCAGAGCGAAAAGGTGGATAATTACGCGCCCCTAATCCATCCCACCATCCAGCCGCTCACCATACCAACTCGTTTTCCCGCCAACCACTAGTTTCCCATATTGTATCAAATACCCTGTATCATTTTTAGGCCAATAGTTACCATACCACCTGAGTAAATCATGTCCAAAGTCGTGTGGCAATATGCGGGTATACGTAAATCCGTTTATTATCCATCACCCGCTCAGACTATGTTCATGTACAAAATAATACGTGTAGACAATGACATCCCACGGCTCTGACACAATTTTCAAGCAAAAACAACCAATACGACCCGAGTAAATAAGGTCCAAAGTTGAGGTCAAAAAAGGTGGTTCAGTACATGCCTCTCATCCACCCTGGTTCAGCCGCACGACCCACCAACCCGTTTCGGCCGCCAGTCCCGCCTTTCCAATACCCTAGAGTGTACGCGGTACCATTATTAGGCATTTCCTTACGATACCTGCCGCGTAACTGATTTTAATATGCCGGACGCACGTGATGCGTCGCTGGAAGCTGGTGGTCGAATAGTGCCGTCGCATCACGTGCGTCGCTGGGTCTCACCGGGTTAAAGCCTACGATGCGTTACCTTTGGAGTCATGTATTGTGTATGAGGATCTCAAGGAGGCTGTCCTGAGGGCTTACGAACTGCAACCAGAAACGTACCGTTTGAAGTTCCGGGGTGTAACTAAGGGAAGAGATAGCACCTTTTTGGAACACGCCTGGGACTTGTCCGATGCTATGGGGATCTGACTCCGATCTGAGAAGATCACAACATTTGATGAAATTAAGCAGTTAATGATGTTGGAGCAGTTCTTTAAGAGCACGGGCAGTGATCTAACTTTGAACTTAAAGGAGAAAAACCCAAGAACTCTAGTCGAAGAAGCAGAAATGGCTGATCGACGGCTGTCGTTGATTCGGGGTTGCGGGTCCTCACAGAAGTACGATGTAAGTGCTAAGGACCGTTATCCTCCCCCTCCCCATAACAATGACACATTTAAACAGAAGAGCCATGAAACTAAAACTGAATCCAAACCTTACACCACACCGTATGTGAAAAGTCAGGGGCCTTTTACATCACAGTATAAGCCGAAACCGAAATTTATGTGTTTTAGGTGCCACCAGGAGGGTCATAAGGCAAATGAGTGCCCTAGTCGACCTCCTCCGGCAGCGGTGTCTTTTGCTCACGGCATTGGAGTGTTCAAGAGGACATCGGAGTTTGTTAGAGGCATTTCTTCCGAGGTAAATACACTGCCAGTGCAGAAGGATCCGGAAGGCTTATTCCCTGTCCGTGATGCCTTTAGTGACCACAGGGGACTCGGTTGTGTGGAGTGGGGGGGTAGAAGACATGAGGTGAGAATTTTGCGTGACACTGGGGCATCGCAAACACTGTTGAGAAATTTCACTGGTAAACCTGTCAATACGGCGCGGGTGGTTGTGGTTCAGGGAGTTAATGCGACAAGGTCATACCCGCTTGTAAGAATGAAGGTGGAAGTTGATGGTGTGACTCGGGACCTGGATGTAGGAATTGTGGAGAAGTTACCTGTTGGGGGCGTCGACCTCCTTCTCGGCAACGACTTTGCGGGACCTACTTCTGAGGCTCCACCCATGGTCGTTGCCGAGAAGCCGGCCAACGTGAGTAGGGAGGAGCAGGAGTGGGTTGAGAAGTGTCCGGTGCAACCTATGGCGTGTGTTGTCACCGGAGATCTTGCATCCAGGGAGTCACATTCTGGTCAACAATCTTTAGATCAGCGGAGGAAGGGTACCAAGAAGGGGTTGAAAGTTGATGCAGTTGAGAGTTTAGTATCAACGGACCTTCTCGGGGACTCATTATTAGGACCACATTTCGAGTCTGGAGAAGACCCAGTAACTGTTCCTGAAAAGGCAGAGGATGGGCTTAAAAAGACGAAAGAGTTGAAGGAGGACAGTGATGCACAGTCGGCAGATGTAGCAACAAGGTACCCTGACGCGTACCCTATGATAAATGGGTCGGCGAAGACGGTGGTCCGAAGCTTGCTAGTGTATTTTTCCCGGTATGGTTACCCGCAGGGGATTCAGTCAGTCCAGGGACCCAACTTCACTTCTAGCCTCTTTGTTCAAGCAATGCCGCAGCATGGGATTGTTGGGGTTGTGTCATCTGCGTATCATCCGGAGAGCCAGGGTGTGTTAGAGCGATGGCACTCAGCCTTGAAATCTGTGCTTCGTTGTTGTTGCTTTGAGAGTGGGAGGGATTGGGATCTTGGCCTGCCATGTGTTTTGTTTGCTGTGTGGGAGGTACCCGGGGAGAGTTTGGGATTCAGCCCTAATGAGCTCGTCTTTGGACACCGTGTCAGAGGGCCTCTCCATATGGTTGAAGAAGTATGGGAGGGCGCAGGAAAACCTTGTTTTATGCTCAAGTGTGTCCTCAACAGTCGAGAACGAATGTTGCGCAGTCTGGAGTTGGCTGGCCGTAATTTGACTAGCTCTCAGGCCCTCAGGAAGGACAGGTACGACCTCAAGGTTGAACTCAGGGAGTTTCACGTGGGTCAGGAGGTGTTGATTCTACTGCCCCCTGTAGGTCACCCCTTATCCGCGAAGTACGCTGGTCCTTATAGGGTGGTGGAGGAGCTATCGGACCTGGTTAACTTGGTAGCCACTCCAGACAGACGGAAGCGCAATCAGTTATGTCATGTTAATCCCATGAAGGAGTATGGGAGGCACCCCCCTGAGCCTCTCACTGTGCCTGTGATGACGTTTAGCAGTCAAGGTGGAGAGGGAGAACGGGACAGTCAAGCTCAGGTGGAGGATAACTGGAAGGATAAGAAGTTCAAATGGGCGCCTGAGCGTGAGAAGGTGTTTAGAGAAGTAAAACACCTGTTGTGCACTCACCCGATCCTCAGGGCCCCTGACTTTAGCCTACCTTTCCAACTAGCAAAGGAGGCTAGTGGTGTGGGGGCTGGTGCCGTCCTTGTGGAAAAGGACGATGATGGGCTGGAGCATCCTGTTAGTTTCTGCTCGGAGAAGTACAATTCGGCCCCGGGGAGCTGCTCTGTTGTCGAGGAGGAGCTGCTAGCGGTTGTGCTTGCGCTGGGGCATTTCGAGGTCTATGTTCCAGCCTATGGTCCGGTCGTTGTAGTTTACCCGGATCATCACCCTCTCAAGTTCTTGGACCAGTTTCACAATCGGAATATGAGGCTGACCAGGTGGTCACTAAGGTTATTGGTATATAACCTGGACATACGCCATATTGCCGGTTGTGACAACGTGGTTGCAGATGGTCGTTCAAGGGTATATGATCCTGGGTAGATTGACTCGCGGGTAGCCTCCTGCTTTAGTTTGAATAGTATTTTGCGCTTGGTGCTTGTTGGCTCGCGGTTGTAGCCCAGCGTATTGGGTCGTAAAGCAGGAGTTGAGCGTTTGGTATAGGAGAAAAAACTAGGCTTGCCCCTATAGTGCAGCCGAAATAAACAAATTAAAAACATAAAAATCAAATAAAAACTCTTTCTTTGATAGTTGAATTTTGCCAGTATGTTATAGCAGTAATTCTGAGTTGCACTCCTCTCAGAATGCTGGGCTAGAGAAGCTCGATCTTGAGGAGCATAACTACATATAATTTAACCTATTGTGTTGGGGAGGGTTATAATTTTGTAAAATGGTTTGTTGAAGAACTGTGCCAGATATTTTACTGCCGCTGGGTGATGGAAAGTGGAGATATAGCATGGGTTCTAACTATCAGATTTTTTGTGAGCCTTGGGGCCTCTGAGAAAAATCTTGGGGGGGGGTGTGACGTTAACCACTCCGTTAGAACTGCATGGCTTGTCCTACAGTGACTCGCTAGGATCGCCAGGGCAGTGGATGGGGCTACAGTTTATGTATTAGAGTGTGCTTTATTCCATATGAAAGCTCGTGTCATGGGCAGTCCAGAAAGGCTCTTTGTTTTCACCCATGTCAAGGCTTTATATATTTAATTGTAAAGTATATGTTTTATCATTAACTAGTAATGATGGGATCTGGGAGAGAGAGAGAGTAGAACAGAGTGAGAGGGGGGCGCGCAGTGTTTTTGCCCCGCTCGATGACGTCACGGCTGGCTGCCTCGTGGGGGTTAGTTGAGAGAGGTCCTTACCATGCTGCTAGCTTCCTTGCTAGTGGCTAGAGGACTTGTAACCGCTTTTTTCCCACGCGGCTCGAGCTAGTGCGAGTATATATACAGTTCCTCGCCACTCTCTCCCTCAGATCTGGTTTCTAGAACGCATCTATCTTATCCCTTGCTACCTGTCCTCCGCTCCACACCTGAGAATCTTTTCCTCTGCCTACCTCTCTCTTTTTCCATATCTTTCACCACCTTTTATTAATATTATACCCCCTCTGGTTAACTCTGCAAAATCAGCTTCATGCTGGCCAGTTGTATTGTGCGTTAAGGTCTGATATAACCCTTGTATGTTAGTTGTTAAGATAAGTAGATCACGAAGCATTGGTTGGCATTCATGTAGTTTAGTACCGCTTCCTTTAATTATTAGTGTTCTGCTGGATTAGATAATGCTAGACTAGGGGTCTGATATTATAAGGTATTGTTTCCTATGGGTGCTGGCTTTAGTAAAGAGCTGCACGACATACCTGAGAACTGGAGTTGATTGGGTAAATTCTAGTCTGTGTGCCATTGAGAATAGAGCATGCACGAATGAGGGCTTTTTGCCTATACCATTCTGCACTGTTCTAGTCTCGATTGTTTGTCTTTGAGGTACGCCAGGAGAACGCTTAATACTTCGGTATTAAGGTTTCTCAAGAGAGCTACCCTTCCCTATAACGTAATATTTGACGCACAGACTTGAGATTTGCACTAGGCTATGCGGCATGCCATGCGCACCAGTATCTCATATCATTGACTCTAGCTAGACTTTATCAGTCACAGTAGACATTAAGTATATTAACCTAATTACTCTTTTTATGCATACCCATTTATTATTACACAAGCATTTCGCAGCCTAGTTTGATGTATGGAGACACAAACGACTTAGGCTCTTTTTGTTGATAGGAATACTGCATTGTCGTGGCGATTATTATTGTTGTAGCGTTTAGGATATTCTTGTCCCCGACTGCATTATATATCCTGCCTTTTTGTGTGCATAGCCTGCACAAGCATTGTTCCGCTGCCTGCCTTTTTGGGTTCCATTTCCGATACGAGCATCTTTATAGCATCTAACATTTAAAGAAGATTCCTTGTTAGTGTTGAAGGACTTTAGAGTGCACTTGCTTTCATGCAGGAGTGCCTGACATTTATTGATTAAAGTAACGTAAGCTGTAACTTCTCTTACCACCTTACTTTGCATACCATAACCAAACACCTTCGGTTATAGGTAGTAATAGGCTGTTTTCACATAACATTAAGCCTAGAGTAGACGCACATTTATTGAGAGTTTGATAGCCTATTATTGCATATAGAACTCTGTAGAGTATTTGTGTTCTTTGTTCACTGGGAATATACATCAGAGGTTGGAGCTAGCGCTTTCCGTTGTAGCATTTATGCCATTACTAGTCCAATGAATAAGAGCCCTGATATATTTAAACCTCAGTCGTAACAATTTTCACAGAGGTGCAATCCCCGAAGTACTAGGATTTGCTTGAGGTTCAACCTCCGAATACTTATTTTCTGAATTATCGCCCCAGTGGTCGTCCGAAAAGACGTCTCCGCTATCCTCAGTAATATCAGATAATTCTTGGTCAACTGAATTGATAGCGGGAACCTTAGGCCTTTTCATAAACAGACGTTTTAATGACATAGGGAATTCTCAACTTGATAAAACATATAATATATAAACTCTTCAGAGATATAAATATTTTCTATAAAACACCGCTCAACAATTCCCGGTCACAATCACCAAAATACAACCTGTTTTGCACAAACAATTAATTAAAAGACAGTGAAAAAAACTTTAAACATACAATTGAATTATAGAATGAAATTTGACTTAAAGATTGGTATAATTTGAATTGAAAAAATCACAAAAGGCCTCCCAGAACACGTTACCTCCTCAATGTCTCAGTAGGCTGCGATATATCCTCTCCTTCAAGCACTTCAAACCATACTGAAGTTTAGAGCGCGGCAGTGGGTATTGGCCAGCGGCAGTGTGTAAGGTAGGGTTGAGAAATGACATTGGGCTATGGCCAGTGGAGTTTAACCAATAACCTTCCCGACTTGTCAATGTCTCGTCCTCCAACCTCTTCCACTCAAACTTGATCCTCCAAGGTACGACCAATCTCGCCACACGTAGGCCCTCCTTCCTTGAAGACTCCCTCCTGCAGACAAAGTTGAGGAACCACAGGATTCCGCTTCTCAATCAGTTGGACGAACTCGATCAGGCTCCGAACTCGTAGTAGCGTCGGCGCTGATAGCTGCCAGAGTCGCTAGCCAGTGATAGAATCTTGTCAGCCGTAATAAGTTAAATTATTTACTTTTCAAACTCCCAGTGACTTGAATTAAATACTTAGTAGCGTTTGCGGTCAAATAATTGACGCATGGGCATAGCCTCTGTTTAAAAAGGACCACCGCTGCCACCATATGATGGTATTAGAAGATAGCTGCCACCTCATCCGAACATACTGACATTAATTAATAATTCAATGTATAATAATTAGTATCGGGTAACTGAAACTTGAGAATAATTCACATTTGCTTTAATGAAATGATACCTTAAGACTTATTCAGAAGTACACAAAGATATTGAATATTTAAGTAACAAGTAATATAACCCAAGTATAAGGAGTCTGTTTTCACAATCACAAACTGGCCTTATGACCCTTATTATGATAAAAAGATGATGGGGTTCTCCGTACTCTCGCTCCACACCACAAACTCCCCTTTTATCACCTCGGGTTACACCTTCTGGATGACGTACAACCATACACCTTGGGCTGTCTATATATCCTAACCAATACCTGTCAAAAATTGTATACCTAGGTGTGGTTTAAACTCTCTGACACACCTTAGATACAAGTTAAACACACCTCCATCTCACCCTATACATGCCCCTCTCACGTGATGGTGGGTGGCTATGGTTTGATGACATCGGTCCCTGACATAGGTGATTCCCATGACCTGAGAGGTCAAATGTATACATTCTTGCACCCCTCGTTCTATATTACTTGTATCCAATACAAGAAAATACAATGATAATAATAATTATAAACTGTTATAATAGGGATATAAGTATGAAAGATTAAATCCATTTACTCCCTGTAAATAATTAAGTAAAGGAATAATAGTTGGTTAAGTAAGCTTAAAATGGGAGTATATAACATATATATACAGCAAGAGGAAGAATAGAGATAGAGCTGCACCATACGCCATGTTTATTACTCGAATTTTCGGCATCAACAAGGTGCCATTTTCAGGTTATACAGACTGATCCTAAAAATATACAAAATAAGTATTATACTATTGGAAAGATAATGGACCTAATGTAATACATTCTATGACTTAATAAGTTGAAATATAACTAGTGAAAAAGCTCCCAAATACCTACAAAACAACATTAATCATAACCCACTGGCCTCAAACTCCATCTTGTAAACAATGAACATCAAAAAAGTTAAAACATTTGATAATTAATAAACACACAATTAAAAAATTAAAAAAAAAACACCCATGTACAGTACCTCAAAAACCTAAGCACATCGAAAGAGATCCACACCCCATGATAGCTAAGGGACAACTAAACTAACCCAACTCAACCAAACACTACTGTTCATACAACCAATCCCCAAGCTTCGGACACTAATTGCAGAGAATGATATAAAGTAAAACATTATGAATTGTGTGAAACGTTAAGTTCAGGATTGATCTTTTTTATTAGTAATTGTTCACCAATAAGTGCTTCATAGTGGCTCCGAAACTTGGCAACTATTTGAAAATCCTCAGGAGTGTAGGGATGGTTCTGTTCTCTAGCATGATTACGAATGGCCGAAAAAGATTTGTTTTGCAAAAATTTACCTGATCGATGAATTTACCAATGTGCTCGAACATTCGCACTTTAAAGGCACGTCCAGAACATCCTATATACCTGGTCTGACAACCAGGACAAGTAAATTTATATACGATGTTCGAGCACAATTGGTCAGGCACTCGATCTTTAAATGAGAAGAAATTTCCTATGGTAAACTCATTCGTGAATATAATTCTAAAATTAACAGCGGGGAAACTGGTACTCAACAATTTTTGATATGTATTTTCTGTACTGATAACTTAATTTACCGTAAAAAGGCATTTTAATGTACACTTACCAACGTCCCATTAGCAGAAACTATTGACATAATATTAGATAAATACGAACCCCAAAATTTCAATTATATAAATAAGAGTACACTTATGAAATTACTTAAGTTTGTCACATCTGAATCTTCTTTTTTGTTTGATGGTACTTTGTATAATCAGGTAGATGGTTTAAGCATGGGATCTTGCTTAGCTCCCTTGTTTTCTGAAGCTTTCCTATGCACTAAAGAGGTGAGTTGGCTTAATAACTGTCCCTTAGATTGCAAACCTTTGTATTACCGTAGATATGTTGATGATCTGTTTCTGATTTTCGATAATGATGATGCTAATGCCAAATTTTTACAATATATGAACAGTCAACACAAGAATACAAATTTTACTTGTGAATTAGAAGAAAATAGTTCATTAGCATTTCTAGATGTAAGTGTTCATAAAACGGAACAGGGACTCACAACGGGTGTGTATAGAAAGCCAAGCTTCACAAATCAAGGACTCAATTGGTTAAGTTTCACTCCAGATATATACAAGCTAAATACCATTAAAACCCTGTTAAATAGAGCGTATGATATATGTTCCACCTATCATCTTTTACATGAGGAAATATGCAAACTTAGAGATTATTTTGATAACAATAATTATGTCAGGGATTTATTTGACAAGGTGTTGAAGCGGTTTCTTTACAGTAAACTATGTGCTCCTGATCAGACTAAATCCAATGTTCCTAAATTATTAAAATGCCCTTTTACGGTAAAGTAAGTTATCAGTACAGAAAATACATATCAAAATTGTTGAGTACCAGTTTCCCCGCGGTTAATTTTATAATTATATTCACAAATGAGTTTACCATAGGAAATGTCTTCTCATTTAAAGATCGAGTGCCTGACCAATTGTGCTCGAACATCGTATATAAATTTACTTGTCCTGGTTGTCAGACCAGGTATATAGGATGTTCTGGACGTGCCTGAACCCTTTACGAGCGGCCTATGCGGTTTATTTATATGTACCGCCCAGCGGGGTGTTTTTAGCCAAAATAGGGCTGTTTACGTGATCATTTTCATGCCTAAATAAGACCCAGAACGTAAAACAAGTATCTATCCCTGAAAGGGCATAAACAGAGCTTTCGAATGACACCATAACGATCCTTTTATGATGGCTAGTTTTCTTGCAATAACTGTGCAACGCGAGTGCAAAAAGCAGGTAATTAGCCACTTTCCCGATACAATTCCGTATATAGCGAGTGAGAGAGGTAGGAGGGAGGTGAGATTCGTGTCAGTAGGTTCGCCGCGGTGGTCTGGAGCAGTCATACACTCGCTACTCTCCTGCCACCACTTGTCTCTCTCTCTCAGCCACATTACGTGCTGAAATTGCCACTCGAGTTATGTCGAGCGCCGCCACATAGTCCAGCTTTATTTAACTCGACTTAAGTGGTGGGCCGCTTTTTAAGGGTTAAGGGTTAAAGTGCGAATGTTCGAGCACATTGGTAAAATTCATCGATCAGGTCATGTTTTGCAAAAAAATCTTTGTCGGCCATTCGTAATCATGCTAGAGAACAAAACCATCCCTACACTCCTGAGGATTTTCAAATAGCTGCCAAGTTTCGGAGCCACTATGAAGCACTTATTGGTGAAAAATTACTAATAAAAAAGATCAATCCTGAACTTAATTCAGGATTGCACACAATTCATAATGTTTTACTTTATATCATTCTCTGCAATTAGTGTCCGAAGCATGGGGATTGGTTGTATGAACAGTAGTGTTTGGTTGAGTTGGGTTAGTTTAGTTGTCCCTTAGCTATCATGGGGTGTGGATCTCTTTCGATGTGCTTAGGTTTTTGAGGTACTGTACATATGTTTTTTTTTTTTATTTGTTGATTGTGTGTTTATCAATTATCAAAGAATTTTATCTTTTTTGATGTTCATTGTTTACAAGATGGAGTTTGAGGCCAGTGGGTTATGATTAATGTAGTTTTGTAGGTATTTGGGAGCTTTTTCACTAGGTATATTTCAACTTATTAAGTCATAGAATGTATTACATTAGGTCCATTTTTTTTCCAAAAGTATAATACTTATTTTGTATATTTTTAGGATCAGTCTGTATAACCTGAAAATGGCACCTTGTTGATGCCGAAAATTTGAGTAATAAACATGGCGTATGGTGCAACTCTATCTCTATTCTTCCTCTTGCTGTGGAAACTGCGGTGCCCTCGGCCCCCTACTGATGTCTTAATTATATATATATATATATATATATATATATATATATATATATATATATATATATATATTATTTATGTATTTATGTATTAGATGGTTGTCATAATATATCATCATTTAATTGCATGACCACACCGAATATAAGTACTGTACTGCATCTTGAATTGCAATTCAAAGTGAAGTTAAATCATTTCCCTTAATTAGATCACCATTACCACTTTTGATATGAAATGTGTAAATCTTATCTGTTTACTGACACGTCTGAACTCAACTCCGTCGCATCTCCTCCACATTCACGCTGTCGGCCGTATCATGATTTTTAACACTTGAATTAAGTCGTCTCTTAATCTGCGTTGGGTTAAAGGAAATAGATTTAATTCTCTAAGTTGCTCCTCGTATGGTTTGTTCTTTAGGCTAGGTATCATTTTGGTAACTCTACGTTGAACTCGTTCTAGCTTGTCTATATCTTTATGGTAATAAGGGCACCAGGATTGAACACAGTATTCCAGAAGAGGGCGGACTAAGGAATAGTAAAGAGTTAGGATAACTTCTTTGGAGTTATGCTCAAATGACCTGCCTACAAAGCCAATTATTTTGTTTGCCTTCTTAACAACTTCGGAACATTGTTGACTCGGTTTTAGGTTACTCGATATTGTTACTCCCAGATAGGTTTTTCTGTCTACACTCTTAAGCTGAGTGCCATTCATCGAATAGTTTGCTTTCTCATTTTGGTATCCGATATGTAGTACTTTACATTTATCCGCATTGGAACTCATTTGCCAATTTTGGGCCCCACATGATAACTTATCTAGATTGTGTTGCATATCGTCAACTTGTTCTTTAGAGAGTACGCTATTTGCAATTTTTGTATCGTCGGCAAACTATGAGATTGTACAGGTGAGACCTTCATCTATGTCGTTGATGTAAATTAGACAGATAATTGGTCCTAGTATCAACCCCTGGGGTTCCCCGCTACTTACACTGGTCCATTTAGATGCCTTACCGTTTATGACTACTCCTTGCTTTCTGTCGCTGAGCCAATTTTCTATCCCTTTCAACACACCATCTTGTTTTCCATGCACTTTTAGTTTTAGTAGTAAACGTTTGTGGGGAACTTTGTCAAAGCCCTTTTGAAAATCAAGGTATATAATATCTACAGCTTTACTCTCATCATAGAGGTTGAGGATATCGTGAAAGAAGTCCAAGATATTTGTTAAGCAGGAGCGTTTGTTACGAAAGCCATGTTGAGTATCTTTAAGTATGTTATTTTCCTCTAAGTAATTTACGAGTCTGTCTCTTATGAGTGTTTCTAGCATTTTACATATAACTGACGTTAAGCTAAATGGACGATAGTTACTTAGTAGGGATTTGACGCCTTTTTTGAATATCGGTGTTACGTTGGCTACCTGCCACTGATCAGGCATAGTTCCAGACTGCAAGGATTTATTGAATAGCAATGTCAGTGGTTTGGAGAGCTCATCCTCAGCTTCCTTTAGAACTCTAGGTGAAATTGTAGCAGGTCTGGGCGTTTTATTTATCTTGAGTTTATCTAAACAATTCAATACCTCTCACTCTGTAATGCTTAGAACATCAGAATTATCAATCTGAATCGGCGATGCTGTAGGTATATCACTGAGGTATTTTGTTGTAAAAACTGATGCAAAGAAGATATTGAGGGCATTACTCCTCTGTACATCGTCTTTGGTGTATGGGTTCGTATGGGTGTACCCAACCTCCAAGTAGGCTTTCGTTACCAATCCTTCTTACCAAGAGACCTAGGTGACCACACATTAACTGGTTAGCTCTTGGATTTAATGGATTTACCATAATCGGTTTTTGTTTACGGATACAAAGATATGAATATACGTAATATTTAGCCCTGCAGGATGACATTTATAGTATGCACATATAAACAATTAAAGGTATTACATTCACTATCATGCAATATAAATTTACTTTGCCCCTGTTCAAAATATGTGTTCACCCTGCAATTCACCCAATAATATTTGTTCACAGTGGATTTACTTTTATGCACAGAAAGGCTAATATATTTCTGCGAGTGTTAAAAGCGCTTTGCACTCTCTGAGATTCAATAAATCACCCTCTATATGTTACTCGCCCACGCGCACAATAATTTCACTAACACACCCACACATACCTTTCCTATCACACACACACACACACACACACCATCAACAACCGACAACACGTACCCAAACATTCGTTAGTTACCTGAGTGCATCCACCTCTTGTTTTCATTTCCCCGACAACCGTTTCCATTTTAGGGTGCGGCTCTTCACTTGATTGCAGAGGTCTGTAGTAGTAGTAGTAGTAGTAGTAGTAGTAGTAGTAGTCGTTCCCTAGTACTGCCTGGCCAAACAGGTCTGTCGTTGAATGCACTTGCCAGTGAACAAACTAGAGTTAATGGATTAGTTGAATTTATTTTGTTTTATTTACAATTATTAATTTAAACCAGTCGCTCAGTTACTCATATGAAGGTACTTGTGTCTAGCTACTATGTGGCTGAACTAGGAAGGTAGCGTTACACAGGCAGTTTATATTTTTAGTTTGTACAATAATCTAGGTAACATATTTATCATATTATATATTGCTTTTATTTACCTGATTAATGTACGGCCGTTGAATTAATAGCCAGGAATTACAAATCTGATATTGGCTAGTAAAATACTGTTAAACTGTTATAGTTACGCCACATTTACTTGCTAAATTGTCTAGTTGGTCCTAAATGTATGGTGTGTGTAGTGAGAATAGTATATATTTGATCCGAAGCATGACTGTGTTTGATGATATAAATGAGGCAACGGGGACTGATTGCGGTAAAACAAACATGTTTTATTGGAGCCCATCAATGCCTTCCAACATCCATGCCGTTATTAACTATCGGTTTAGGATGGCCTTGATTAGCATTAAGGGGGAGGGGGGGGATGGTTTGTAATCTGCCTCCCTTCTCTCTCATGCTTAGCCCCATTAGTTTTCAGATTCTAAGACGCTAGGGTCATTAGTTTGGTGATGTTTAGACATAAATATTTAGACCTTTCGTGCCATTTGTTTGTCGACCAGTATATTTTTTTACCAAACATTTTTATATATCTATCTAGAAGGGGAATCTTGGGGATGTTTTTTTAAGGCTTGATGGAGGTCTAGGGAGGACACTGAAAACATACTAAACAAGTAAATAAATCGACCAATAAATAAACCTGTCCCCACTTAATCATGTTTTTGATAACCTTGATGTGTTTTTGTTAGTGATTAACATTATTCGGACAATGTACAATATTTACAACTTTGAATGTCTTGTAGATAATATGGTGCATTGCCTAAAGACGTAAGGATACGAAAATACTGTAACATCTCTCCCCTTCCCTTCAATAAACTCAGGTTTCATTATTTACTTTTGCAGTATATATTTTGTGTTATACTTTCAGCCCATCACCCTCTTTTATATCCACCCTCTATCGTTGCATTATTGTTCTTGCATTGCTTTTGCATGACTCGCTTCGAGTGAACAATAATGTTTTTTTGTTTTGTTTTTTGGGGGTATTATCTTTGTTTGATGTGCAGTTCTGTGAGTTGATACCAGACTGTTTTAGTTGTTGATGTTTTTCTTTGAAGTGTTGTAGGGAAATTTTAAAGTGACGAGCATCGAATTTAACACCTTGGATCGCTCCGTTACCCATAGTTCCCAAACTAGTTTAATAGCTGAAATTAGACAAGCAATTTTAAGTTAACGTATAATCGAAACAAAACCCATGTAGAGGGCAACACCTAAAGTGCCGGCTTATATAAAACGAGCAACTTAGTTTTGAGAAATTAAGATTTTGCGCTGTGAAAAATAAACTATAATCTTTAAATCAAGCAATGTCGCTTGAGTAAAATTGACCATACACAACTGGGACTGACCACTGCATTTAGTGATGAACATGCAAACATTCTAGGCACTACTTCTCATTCCATTTAAGGAGTGATATACAACTGCTGCTGAGGGTCGTCTAAGTTGGCAAATATACAACACGTTCGCCATGTCATCACTAGATACGGGGTTCAGTCCCCGATGGTGTGTGTGGACATCTTCTCAAGCGGCATTGGTTAATATTTATGGATTGCCTCAACACTTACTAGTAAGAACTGTAGTGTAAAATGTATGCTATGTTGTTAGTATGTTGACCAAGATGACCAGGTTACAATAACTCTTTAAAGCCAGTGTGATGTAGCGGCTAGCACACTCCCCTGTTGATCACTATGTCTGTTGTGTTTTGTTTTTTTCCCAGCTGCCGGTAAATTGTCATATCCACACTATGATTACACGGCTATTTGGATACTTGTGTTTTGAAATATGTTGTTGATTACGATAAGTAGACATTAATGAGAAGCAGATACATAGTAGTTTCTTATTTTCCCATTACGTATCACAACATCAGTGGTTGAGAGATTCAATTTACCGTCAGCTGAAAAAAGAAACATACTGTTAGATCCGATGTCCATTACCAGGTGGTGTGTGTGGGAATGTCAGAGGTAGAGAACGGGATAATATGCTGGAGACTCGTACCTGTAGGAGTATATCACTCCTAAGGGCAAAGTCATGCAGATACCACAGCACTACAGTGTAGCTAACCTTACACCACTTACAGTAAGTCTACCTTTGTTTGTTCAGGTAAGGTAACAATACGAACCTTAAATAATTATGATAAAGGGGAACTTTTTTAATATATATATATATACATACAGTATATATAAAACAAATAAATAAACAAATAAACGGGTAATGTTTTGTTTTAACATATATAAAACAACAATAGGTGGACATTAACTGTGAAATGGAAGTGATGTCTAGGCTGTCATTAAAACTGCATAATTAACCCCGAGAACTATTTGCCACGTTCATTAAAACCTTTAAATATCAACACTTGAATGCGTTGTTATTTGCTCTTCATCAAAGAAAACAAAGATTATAATGTACTGTATTATGCATGGACATTATAATGTACTGTATTAAGCATGGACATTATAATGTACTGTATTATGCATGGACATTATTTAGAAAAATCTCCATGTGGAACATGACCTAACACACTGAATTTGTCGACCGAAAAAAAAAAATAATAAAAAAAAAAAAATATATATATATATATATATATATATATACCGTATATATATATATATAAAATTAAATATATATATATTATATATATATATACCGGTATATATATATATATATATAGTATAATATACATATATATTTTTTTTTTTTTTTCGGTATACATATATATATATATATATATATATATATATAAATACAAAATTAAATATATATATACCGGTATATATATATATATATATATATATATATATATATATATACCGTATATATATATATATATATATATATATATATATATATATATATATATAATTTTTTATTTATTTTTTCGGTCAACAAATTCAGTGTGTTAGGTTATGTTCCACATGGAGATTTTTCTAAATAATGTCCATGCATAATACAGTACATTATAATCGTCGTTTTCTTTGATGAAGAGCAAATAACAACGCATTCAAGTGTTGATATTTAAAGGTTTTAATGAACGTGGCAAATAGTTCTCGGGGTTAATTATGCAGTTTTAATGACAGCCTAGACCTCACTTCCATTTCACAGTTAATGTCCACCTATTGTTGTTTTATATATGTTAAAACAAAACATTACCCGTTTATTTGTTTTTTATATGTTAAAACAAAACATTACCCGTTTATATCTAGATAACCCAGGTTTGTTCTCTTAATGTTGAGACAAAGTTATTTAGCTTAAGTAGAACATTTTCCAACTGTTACCTATATATCACCATCATTATCATCATCACTTTGCCAAGGTAACATCATTTATATCATCAAAATATTCGTCATAATAATGTTTCATCATCATTATGGTCGATAACATCATTTACGTGATGAACAAAACATTATCAACATCATTGATGCATACAAGATCCGATTATCATTCTATATTAAATTGCTTCGTATGATAAAGCAATATATGTTTAGTAGAACAAAATGTTAACTTGACTGATTCGAATGTGTATTATAACTAATCGGGACTTCATAAGCTTGTGTGTTTTATAATATGAAGTGTTTTATAACCAGTGTTTCAGTTTCATTCTTTTGGTATTTATCAACAATTACTCCCGGAGACGGCTCAGGCGAAAGAAAAACAATGAATACACATATATAATATCAAGTTCACATAATTCTAATTAAAGAGCAAATTATCAAAGACACACATGCATGTAAAATTTAAATGATACAAATTTGTCAGAAGCCCTTTTAATTGTCCAAGGCCGTTTTGATCCTCGGCCGATGGAGTTTGTGGTCGATATAACTATAGCCAAGGTGTCCAATTAGCTTAGTTATTATTTGCTAAGTTACCATTTGGTTCGCGGCCGCTTTGGTCTGCGACTTATTTAGTCTGTGATCATGTTTGTCCATGGCTGTCTTTTTTCATTGTAATTTTAATCCGAGGCTGCCCTCCTCCCCACGTCTCTCTCTCTCTATAAACGGTAAGGCATCTAAATGAACCAATGTAAGTAGTGGGGTAGCCCAGGGATCGGTACTAGGACCAATTATCTTTCTAATTTACATCAACGACATAGATGAGGGTCTCACCTGTACAATCTCAAAATTTGCTGATGATTCACAAATTGCAAATAGCGTACTCTCAAAAGAACAAATTGACGATATGCAACACAATCTAGATAAATTGTCATGTTGGGCCCAAATTTGGCAAATGAATTTCAATGCTGATAAATGTAAAGTACTACATGTCGGATACCTAAATGAGAAAGCAAACTATTCGATGAATGGCACTCAGCTTAAGAATGTAAACAGAGAAACCGATCTGGGAGTAACAATATCGAGTAACCTAAAACCGAATCAACAATGTTCAGAAGTTGTTAAGAAGGCAAACAAAATAATTGGCTTTATAATAAGGCAGGTCATTTGAGCATAAATCCAAAGAAGTTATCCTAACCCTTTACAATTCCTTAGTCCGCCCTCTTCTGGAATACTGCGTTCAATCCTGGTGCACTTATTACCAAAAAGATATAAACAAGCTAGAACGAGTTCAACGTAGAGTTACCAAAATGATACCTAGCCTAAAGAACAAACCATACGAAGAGCGTCTTAGAGAATTAAATCTATTTCCTTTAACCCAGCGCAGATTAAGAGGTGACTTAATATAAGTGTTCAAAATCATCAAAGGCATCGACAATATGAACTGTAGTAAGTACTTCACTATCGACCAATCTAATTACACGCGGGGAAACGGTTGCAAAATTATTGGTAAATCTTTTAACTCGCACGAATCTAAGAATTTCTTCTTCAATCGAGTTGTCAACTTGTGGAATGGGCTTCCCCGAAACGTTATAGACTGCATCACCGTTGATTCATTTAAACTCCGCATAGACAAATATCTCTCATCAAACCCGCGACTGACTGCGTTTGTAAATGAATAACTTTATTTTATCCCCCCCTCAGTTACTAACCCATCTGTCCTCTACTAACTTCCTAATCCTGCCACGGACATTAGTTCCAGGGCAGTAATTCCCTTTCCAATGTTCCCTTACCCACTCTAAACCATTGTTTGGACACTTGATCCTCAGTGTTTTGGAGGACAAGCAACCTAGAAGGGTCACTAGATCTGTTGTTGCTTGATTTATTTTGTACTCCTTTGTACTCTCTCTCTCTCTCTCTCTTTTCCGTGGTAATAATGTGCTTGACCTTGTACTCGCAACAAAAGAAGATTTGGTAGAGAGTTTATACTTTGGTGAAGAATTTAGTAACAGCACCATCGCACGATAACTTTCAATTTAAAGTTTAATAGTAATAAATCAAATAGCAGCATTGAGAAAGTCCCTTATTTCAAGAAAGCACATTTTCATAAACTTAAATCAATTTTTAAAGAAACTGACTGGAGCTTTCTGACTAACAATAACAACATAAATACATATTGGGAGTGTTTAACAACCACTTACCTTAACCCTCCAGCCCCGGCTATGTATTATATATATATTCCTCGAAACCCGGGTGTTTTGGCCGAAAAACGTCTAGGCTAGGCTACCGTATATTCGCTAATCAGACTGCTTCCCGCATTCCCGCGCATCCCCAAGCGTAGCTGTGTTATTTACCTGTAGAATGGCATTAAGTAGAGCTCTCTAAGTCAACTGGTTGAGCTGTGATGATGATTTCATTGGAGATAACTTTATGGCCAAAACAGCCACTTTACACCACTTTTCGATACTTAACAACAACATACAGGCACACACGAACAAGCGACGCTCTCCTTCTTGTGGCCGGAGATGCGGGGCGTCGGTCCAGCCGGCTGTTGTTTACATGCGTCGGACCGACGCCTCACACACGAAGCTCACAGGCTTTCAACCACTGGGCGTTCAAGAGACCTTCCGGGTACCTGTTATATGCTTTTTTAGGGGCGTTCAAGAGCCCTTCCGTGGTGAGAGGGTTAAGGCAGTGCAAGACTGCATACCATCGAAAATACGGCGTACAGACCATAATGATAAGCCTAAATGGTGGAATAAAGATATTTCAGACTGTTTGCTTGCTAAAAAGTTTGCTAATGATAGATTAAAATCCTCACAAAATGACGAAGAACGTGTGAAATATGTAGAACTACGACGCAAAGCCAAAACGTTAATTAAGCAAAGTAAAAAGACCCTGGAGGTACATGTTGCCAATCAAAGTACAACAAACACGAAATAATTTTATATTTATATCAGAAAGAAAAAAGTAGTTACTTCAACTGTTGAACCGATAGTCGATGACAATGGAGAATACACCAAAGACGAAGTACATATGAGTGATGCCCTCAATACCTTCTTTGCATCACTTTTTACAACAGAAAACCTCAGTGATATCCCTACACCATCGACGATTCAGATTGATAACTCAGAAGTTCTAAGGAATATCACTGATGCAGAGAAGTATTGAATTGTTTAGATAAACTCAAGGAAAATAAAATGCCTGGACCTGATACAATCTCACCTAGAGTTCTAAAGGAAGCTTAACATTTGTATTTAACAAGTCATTGGAGACAGGTATAGTTCCAGAAGCTTGGAAGCTTGCAAACGTAGTTCCGATCTTCAAAAAAGGTGACAAATCAATAGCATCCAATTACCGTCCCATTAGTCTTACATCAATCATAGGAAAGCTACAAGAGTCAATTATTGCTAGTAAAATTAAAAACTACTTAGATACATTTAATTTAATAAATTCTTTTCAGCATGGATTCATTCAGGGACGTTCTTGCCTTACTAATTTGCTTAGTTTTTTCTCAGAGGTATATGAAGCAGTGGATAATGACAAGTCATATGATATAATATATTTAGATTTCAGTAAAGCTTTCGACAGAGTCCCCTATGAGAGATTGATGAGAAAGGTTGAGGCGCATGGAATAGGTGGGGCGTTGCTGGGATGGATTAGGTCATGGCTAATTGGTAGGAAGCAGAGAGTCAGCATAAATGGTACGAAGTCAGAATGGGGAGCAGTCAACAGTTGTGTCCCCCAGGGATCTGTATTAGGTCCTCTGTTGTTTGTTATCTACATAAATGACCTTGATTTAGGTATAACTAGTAGGATAAGTAAATTTGCAGACGATACCAAAATGGGGAGAACAGTTGATTCCGATAGAGATATAGAGTGCCTCCAAAGGGATCTAGATACCTTACACGAATGGTCAGTAAATTGGCAGATGAAGTTTAACATTGACAAATGCAAGGTATTAAAGATAGGGAAGATGCATACAAATGTTATTTTTTTTTTTTTTTTTTTTTTTTAAGAGACAATGAACGGAGGAAGGAAAAACACAGATAAAACAAAAAGGTCCATGTGCCTAAAGGCATCCTCCATTCATAAAATGTTTGTAACAACTGGATTTAAACATTTGTAGATTGTAAGTTTGTGGATAGCAATTCGAGGGAAGTGAATTCCAAAGAGTAGTAGCTCTGGGGATAAATGAATTCTGATAAGCAGAAGTTCTGCATTGTGGAGGAGAAAGTGTAAATTCATGGGCGCTCTCAGCTGCCCTAGTTCTACGGGGAAAGATGTGGAGAGGCGGCACAATTGAAGCAAGTTCCTCGGAACAATTGCTGTGAAAATATCTGTAGAATAATGCAAGGGATGCAACGTTTCTTCGTATGAATAATGTAGGAAGGTCCTGTGTGATTGCAGGGTTATTGATTAATCTAATAGCTTTATTTTGAATTTTGTCCAACTGCCTCAATGCAACCACTCCACTTCCACCCCACAGAGGTGAACAGTAATCCATCTGAGAACGCACATGACTTTTATATATTACGGCCAACTGCTCGTCAGTGAAGAATTCTCGAACTCTGTACAGGAGTCCCAGTTTTTTAGAGGCATTCTTAGCAATGCCTCTAACATAATGTGTCCAGCTCAAGTTAGTAGTTAATGTTACACCGAGAATGTCAATACTAGGGGAAGTGGGAATATTTACATCATTAAAAAATATATGGGAGTCAGTGAGATTCTGTCGGTTAGAAAATTGAATGTACTTGGTTTTCTGTGCATTAAAGGAAACTAGATTCTCTTGTCCCCATTCATTAATTCTAGAAAGGTCCTGGTTCAGAGAAATTGCAGTGTTTATTTTTGAATTTATAAGATCGGGTTGGGTGAAAGAATTGGTAAATGTGAAGGAACTGTGGAGTGTTGAGTCATCTGCGTAGGAATGTATTGGATTATGAGTGGTAGATATGAGATCATTGATATGAATGAGGAACAGAGTTGGGGCCAAAACTGATCCCTGGGGAACACCAGCATTTATTGAGTGAAATTGAGAATAAAGGCCATCTACCATTACACGTATTTTTCTGTTATGAAGATAAGAAGAAATTAGTGGAACTAATGATGCAAGGCCGTAGTGTGACATCTTCGACAATAAGGATTGATGCCAGACTCTATCAAATGCCTTTGATATATCCAGTGCTATTGTATGTGTTTCACCATGTTGGTCTGTAGCTTGGTTGATTTGATGCGTAAGAAGGCAAAGAATGTCTGCAGTTGATCGACATCGTCTAAAACCATATTGCCTATCACTGATTAATTTATTATTCTCCAGATGCTTAATTATGTGATTATTTAATATCATTTCAAAGACTTTACCAAGAGTGGAAGTTATAGCTATTGGTCTGTAGTTTGATGGATCTGAAGAGGCACCTTTTTTAGGAACTGGATGGATGTTTGCTTCTTTCCAGGGTACTGGGAAGCATGAGGTATGAGTACACAGACGGAAAAATGTTGCCAATACAGGAGCGAGCACCAAGGAGCAATTCTTAAGTACTATTGGAGGAATTTCATCTGGACCAGGAGCCTTATCTACTGAGAGATTCTGCAAAATAGTTTTGACATGTCTGGTGTGGATCTTAAGTGAGGGAATTTCAGGTGAATTAAAATTAAGTACAGGGACATCTTGATTTATTTCATCTAAGGTTGAGTTGGTGGAGAAAATATCCGCAAGAAGGTTAGCTTTACCTCGTGGGTCACTTACAAGATTGCCAGTCGGAGATTTTAATGGTGGAATGGATGAAGCAGTAGTGAAGTTGGATTTGAATGAGTTAAGAGTAGACCAAAATATTTTGTTATCATTTGGATTATTTAGAAGTTTATTTGCCTGCTTATGGAGAAAGTTTGATTTAGTTAGGTTTAATACAGTTTTGGCATGATTTCTGATGTTTCTAAAGTAATTAAAGGCTTCATGTGTTTTTGATCTTGTGTATGCATTGTAGGCTATTGCTTTTTGTTCAGTTACTCTAGCACAATTATGGTCAAACCATTTAGGTGAATTCGATCTTTTACTGTACTTTTGATGAGGAATAAAAGTTTCCATTCCAATTTTTACAAAATCTTGTATGTGGCTCAAGGTGGAGTGTGCATCATTAGAAAAGAAAGAGGTCCAGGGAATATCAATAAAGAAACCTTGAAGACCCTCCCAGTCTGCCCTATCGTAATGCCATTTAGTCACCAAAACAGGTTCAGAGTGGGAAGGTGTGGTAGGTGATAGACAGGTGGCCTGTATCAGACAGTGATCAGAAGATCCAATTGGGGACCTCACTGTAACATCATAATTTTCTGAATTGGTTGTTAAAAATAAGTCCAGTAGGTGGGAATTATGATTAGGATTATCTGGTACACGGGTGGGTTGGTTGACTAGTTGAATGAGATTAAATGAGTCTGCAAATAGCTCACATTCAAGACCAGCATCATCAGTCCTGGCTGAATTAGTGAGCCATTCAACATTATGGACATTAAAATCACCCAACACAGTGATTTCAGAAGAAGCATTTAAGTTGGGGACACCGAGTTGTGAGGACAGAGAATCAAAAAGACTTTGCTCTGGAGGAGTATTTGGGGAACGGTAAATGCAACATATGTATTTAAATTTACCAGCAGAAATTAATTTGTATATAGAATAATCAAAATAGGGACAATTGAAACTAGTAACCTCCTCCAGGGCAATTTCAGATTTTGCGAAGCAACATACACCACCTTTAGGTCTGAAATTTTGGAGCAGTTGATAACCTGGAAAATTAAATCTAGATGGTTAAATATAAAAACTAGCCAATATGGAATTAGAAAACTCGAATTGTGAGAAAGATCTAGGTGTGTTTGTTAGCAATGATTTGAAGCCTAGACAACAGTGTATAAGCGTTCGAAACAAGGCAAACAGGATTATCGGGTTCATCTCTAGGAGTGTGAGTAACAGAACTGCTGATGTTATCTTAAAACTTGACTTGTCATTAGTGAGACCCCATATGGATTATGCTGTTCAATTTTGGTGTCCTTATTACAGAATGGACATAGATTCATTGGAGAGAGTACAACGTAGAATGACAAAAATTATCCATAATATTATTTTTATTAATCTCACCACCACACCCCCAATGAAATTAATTAAAGTATATATGATCCACCGGGATTCGAACCTGGGTTATCACACACATATTTTTGCCACCTTAACCATTACACCACCAGGACGGTTAAAGGTTTATGCACACGCCTACGACTTATTATTATTAGAAATCTTCCGTATACAGAAAGGTTGAAGAAATTTGGCTTACATTCATTAAAGAGACGCAGAGTTAGAGGGGATATGATAGAGGTGTTCAAGTGGGTTAGTGGGATTAACAAAGGGGACCTGACAAATGTACTAAAGCTCGGTGATAGCGAAAGATCTCGTACCAATGGTTTCAAATTAGATATATTTCGTTTCAGAAAAGATATAGGCCTAGGCAAATATTGATTTGGTAACAGAGTTGTAGATGGGTGGAATGGACTACCAAGTGCTATAGTGGGATTAAAACGATAGGGAGCTTTAAGATAAAATTGGATAAGCATATGGACGAGAAGGGTTGGGTGTGAAGGGGGATCAGCAGGGTTGGGCCAATCAGCGCTCTGCAGACCCCGAAATCCTGCGTTAATCTCTAACAGTTTTGGTAAGATGATCCTCAGGGTATTAGAGTGTTCAGCCTATAATTGGGCTTTGTAATTGGGGTTGTGTGGGACAGGGATCTGCCTTGCTTAGGCCAATCGGCTTTCTGCAGACTCCCATTTTCTTATGTTCTTATGTTCTTATAACATCCATAATAACCTAAAATAATGTAACCAAAGGAGAGACCCTAGGTGCGATGTAACCCGCTATATACATCCATAATATCCATAATAACCTAAAATAATGTAACCCAAGTAGAGAGCCTAGGTGCGATGTAACCCGCTATATACATCCATAACATCCATATTAAACTAAAATAATGTAACTCAAGTAGAGACCCTAGGTGCGATGTAACCCGCTATATACATCCATAACATCCATATTAACCTAAAATAATGTAACCCAAGTAGAGAGCCTAGGTGCGATGTAACCCGCTATATACATCCATAACATCCATAATAACCTAAAATAATGTAACCCAAGTAGAGAGCCTAGGTGCGATGTAACCCGCTATATACATCCATAATAACCTAAAATAATGTAACCCAAGTAGAGAGCCTAGGTGCGATGTAACCCTCTATATACATCCATAACATCCAAAATAACCTAAAATAATGTAACCCAAGTAGAGAGCCTAGGTGCGATGTAACCCTCTATAAACATCCATAACATCCATAATAACCTAAAATAATGTAACCCAAGTAGAGAGCCTAGGTGCGATGTAACCCGCTATATACATCCATAACATCCATAATAACCTAAAATAATGTAACCCAAGCAGAGAGCCTAGGTGCGATGTAACCCGCTATATACATCCATAACATCCATAATAACCTAAAATAATGTAACCCAAGCAGAGAGCCTAGGTGCGATGTAACCCGCTATATACATCCATAACATCTATAACCATTCATCAACTATACAAACCACCCATAACCACACAATATACAACACTGACTATCCATCCACACATCAAATGCCAAAATGCTATCCACCAACTAACACGATCACTTTACTCAATATATTCCCATAGATATCTCTCTTTCTTGCTCCAAACAGGCAGAATTAAATCACGGGAGGCATTTTATAATATATTTCGCATCTCATAGATTAGCCGTGCCTCCGGGCAGGAAGCGGCCATATAGACAAGTTTCTTAACACCTAAAGAGCGGCCTAGGCGGTATAAAATATGTAGCCACCAGCGGGGTGTTTTTAGCCAAAATAGGGCTGTTTACGTGATCATTTTCATGCCTAAATAAGGCCCAGAGCGTAAAACAAGTATCTATCCCTGAAAGGGCATAAACAGAGCTTTCCAATGACACCATAACGATCCTTTTATGACAGCTAGTTTTCTTGCAACAACCGCGCAACACGAGTGCAAAAAGCATGTAATTCGGTACTTTCCCCATACAATTCAGTATGTAGCGAGTGAGAGAGGGAGGGAGGAGGTGGGATTCGTGTCAGTAGGTTCGCCGCGGTGGTCTGGAGCAGTCATACGCTCGCTACTCTCCTGACACCACTTGTCTCTCTCTCTCAGCAACATTACGTGCTGAAATTGCCACACGACCTATGTCGCGCGCCGCCAGATAGTCCAGATTTATTATACTCGACTTATGTTGGGCGCCGACATTTAGGGTTAATTAAGGGGAAATTTGTATTTATTTATATTTATTGTTAATGTATATACAGTATGTATTTATATATTATTTTCAGTTTCCTCCCAAGACCTTCATTAAGCATTAAAAAACTCCCGCAAAACCCCCCTTCGAGATAAATTTGTAAATTTGTTGTTAGAAAAATGTGCTGGCCGAAGGCCGGTTCCTCCTAAGTTAGAGGCTCGCTTTCGCTCACCAGGAAAAAATCGTAATCTCAGATGCACAAAAGGTATTAACATTGCCAAAGGGGATCCAACAAACAAACAAACCTCCTCTTAGCCCAAGAACGTCGAAGCCATGGTATTTCAAAGTGCCCGACAGACGAAGGTATTTGCTTCATTCCTGACAAAAATAAAATTGTCATATTTAAAATGTATATCAATAATTATTGATATATATGTGCCTATTTTACTTTTAGTATGAACATATGAACAGCAATAAAACAAGTAGTAACAGCATTTGGCTGGTGAAAATCGTATATTTTAGTCCCGCAGTCGTAATCTGACCCAGACCTACGAGAGAGTCACACCCTCCTTTTCTTATGTCTCGCATGGTATTGCTAGACAAGGGGAGGCCTGAGACTGGCTTTAGGGTCGTAGGTACAATCCCCCATCCTCCCCCCTCTCTCCCAGCCGTCCTCGCACGAAAATACTTGATTAATATTGGGAATAATAAGAGAAAATACCGGATAACTGAGGAGGGGAGAAGGTGGGGAACATGTGGAGGAGTGATGGGAGGTATTTATGGAAACTATCTCACCTAATCGCATATTGCTTTGTTTTGTTTTAAGTCCCGGCGCCTTCGCCCAGTAAAACCTCTTAACCCACTGAGCCCCAGCGACGCAAACAGTGCGTCGGCAATGTATGTAACGCTAAACCCCAGCGTCACATACGTTGCGTCAGTGTTAATTACTCCGGTCCTATGGCAACTAGAGGGCTCAGATTTGTATGGGAACTGTGTAAGTATCCCACGCAACCATGCCGATGTTGCGAAACTCTCAAAGTCCAACCGCGTGTACGTGAGCAAGCAAAACATGTTTTTTGGGGGTTATTGCCTTCAATTTTTACTCTTGTATAATAGACTTTCGGGGGCTCCGCAGGACCCCTTTTTGACCTTTTTGATCGTTTTTTTGGTGGTTTTTCCTTAATTCCTAACCCAATCGCTATTGTTTCTGGCAAAAATAAAAAGAGAAACTGCTGGTCCCTGGTGGTACATTTATTTATAACTGGCTGGAGCTCAGTGGGTTAAGAGTCCCGGTTTAACAGCCAAAGCCTCTGTTCATTTATCAGTATATATTAACCGTGAGGTGATCGACATTATGTAGGGTCTTATCCAGAAGGGTAAGCTGCAGTATCCAGGATAGTATGCAGTGGCCTCTGTGTACCAGACTTGATGAATTACCTGAGTTACCCACCACAGGTTCTAAAGGGCATTGATACAGAGGTGAGCACCGCGGTAAAGCGGAGCCACCTATCTATAATGTATCGGTATGTGCTATATATTTATATTGTTGTTCCTATATTCTTCTTACTAATTCAGAGTATTCAATACAGTGAACTATAATTATACAATGTGAACACAATTGAATCAACTGAAAAAATATGGTAAGCCAAATGAACAACAAAGGCTTGCATATTTATACACATATATTCATTGTTTATCAAGCAAAATAATATACAGTGAAAACTCTTTTCAGGAGCCTGTAACTCTATATCGGATCTATTGTTGCATGCTTTCCTTTGTAATCTTTGCAAAATTCAGGGTGGATATTGTAATGAATTTAAGGTTTCCCAATGCATAGCTGTGTACTGGAGTATATTCAATTTGGGTGATAATTCAGCTGAAGGTAGTAACTGTGGACGTTCATATCTCTTGTATTTATAGGGTTCGTTTTGAAGAACCTGTATATGAGTAAAATGTATTTACTATGTGTTTTTTTATATTTTCATTATTATAATTTAAGTTTTTACTAATATTATTAATAACAATAATAATAATAATAATAATAATATTAATAATAATCATAATTTTATTTATGTATGTATGTACACTGTACAGTATATACTCAGACACATACCCCATTACTGGGGAAGGCCGACTCGAGACAGAGCTCGAACAGAAACAACATTTACAGTTTCAATTCTTAGTGTCCGGGACCACTTTCGCGTTCTCTCGCCCCTTGGTCTGTGTCGATTATTAGCAGAATGTTACAAGGGGAAGAGGATTCCTAACCTCCTGCCCCCAGAAGACCAGTAAAAGAGACCGACAGAAGCGGCTAAGGTTGGGTCAAGGAAGCCACACCTCACTCTGGATAGGACCAGCCCTCAGCCAATACTACTAATAATTATAATAATAATAATAATACGTTAAATGTTGAAGGTTTACTGGTTTCTGGAGTCTTCCTAAATATTAGTAATATTTGCTCTTAGCAAGAAGTTTTGAAGATAGGCAACTTTCACGGTTCAAGTTTATGTTTAACTTTTGTTTTTAAGTTGGTGTTGGAGTCAATAAGCTGCTTGGCCACCCTGGAGATTAGTGCAGGGAATGACGGAGAAGGAATAAGGAGGCAAGTGAACAGAAGGAGAAAGGCGAGAGATGAAGTAGATGTACAGTATGTGAGAAGATAAATAACAAAAGATGCTTATGATGATTAGGGCGAAGAAAAAGGAGAGAGAGAGAGAGAGCAGGTTAAGTGGAGTGGAGAAGAAATAAAATATTCTAATGGATTTACTTTGCAAATCCACGATACTCAGGCCTAGTATCATTCAGGGCCACGTTTCCTTGTTTATAACTTGGACATAACATCAGTATAATAATGACTTAATATGGGTTTAAGGTAATTTACACAAATTAATGACAAAACACAAAGATATTGAAATGTTTGATCAGTATTAAATAGCAACTACTACCCTCTGAATGTTTAGACAAAAATAAGTAATATAAATATTATCTGGATCCATAGTTTTTATTCAACTTGCAATAGTCAACCAGGCAAACTATTTATTTTGATTTAAATGATAATTATACATGCAAATATGACAGATTGTTCATAATAATGGTCAATATTGCAACTTAAATTAATTGTATAAGTTGATGCAAAAGCTTGTTTAGGCTGAATACAACTGTTTGATCCCCTATTGAGTTGCCAATCTATTTTCTATGAGCATGAAGAAAACAAAAGGCAAAATTGCCTGTAGCAAATGTCTTCCCCTAAGTTGCAATTTCCGTACCCTTTATTATTCTGTCTATCAACAACCTGTTATACAGTGTTCCAACCACTGATAATAAATAATACCGGTACCTCTATAACTTGAACACTCCTGCCGATCTCCCTTACCCTTGTACAAAGGCACAATACATGCACTCCTCCAGTCTATTGGTACTATTGGCACAAAAAAGCACACAGTGAATAATCTCACCAACCAATCTATTATCACATTTCCACCCTTCTTTATACACTCCAAAGCAATACCATCTAAACCTTCTGCTTTTCCCGCTCTCATTTAAAGAAAATGGGCAATATACTGTATATTGCTCTAAACATTGCAAAAATATCAGTACATATTGAACCAAATAACCATAATAAACACCCAAACGTCGGATGGAATAGTGTTAACATGTTCAGAAACCCAACACAATTCCAGGCAATAGTTCGTAGGACACCAATATGGGGCAGGATCCTACATAGCTACGATAAATAAGATCTGTGCCTACGATCTTTCTTGTCAACTTCATATCCGTGTAAGATTTATATAACTTTGATCCGTACAGTGATTCTATAAGTACGAGATATTGTCAAGATAATTTGTATTTAAACCTTCAGATCATAAATTGTACGTATGTTACATAGTCATTTTTACACATGTTACTTAGTGAATACTCTCAGATTTTATTTGTATGTGTTATTACTCTTTGTGTATCCAAGTCGAAGTGAAGTGTATAACGTTATTTTCCTTCTTAAATTCAATATACCTAAAACCTACGGCCAAATTCAGGATCATATTATCCGTATAATTATTGCCAGAGAATACTTATAGTACTATTTCGCCCCCCTTGAAAGTAAAGAACCCATCCGTTGAGTTAGAGTTAATCTATATTTAAGATAACTAATTTCTATTAGTTCTTGTGAATAATCTAATGATATACATTGCTAGGGTCATGTAATTCTTTTACCACCGGTCTAGGGACTCAGATTTTGCATGCCTTTATCTATTCCGCCTAATATTTGGCTGTTTATTATATTACTGTTTCGTTCAGTAATTTATTCATTGTAACTTTTATTGACGTTATAGTACGAAGCTACTACGTTCTGGGTTCTTTCAGGAATTTGTTAATTTATTCAGAACTCCTTTTATGCCATCAAAAGTGGTATTTAATAAGTACAACTTTGTTTTGTATTTCTATTCATTATAGCTCCTTTTAAAAGCTATGATACAGTGCTACTCTGTGCTGCGTTTCTTAAGTAGTTGGTTAATTTAGTCTAATCTATTCTAAATTATATTTATTATATTCCAACTCAGTCACTATATTCACTGTGAATCTGATTTCCTTACTCCGTGTAATTTGACCTCATCAACGATTGAATATTATTTTGTGTCTCGTGTGAGAGATTATTCGCAATAACTATTAGATAGTTAAATTCAGATTTAAACTATCTTTCCCTTTAGAATAAAATAAAGTTCATATCTTTATTCCCCGATTTTACATCGCATTAAAGTAAAATATTATTTCCTGTGATTGCAGTCCAACTGACCTATACTCCCAAGAGCGGTACCTTTGAGGTCTCACCTGAACGCGACCCTAATTTATTTTGACCACCGCGCAGACTCACGCACAACTGAGTGAGAGGCCCCGATGCCTTACCTTGCCCTTGTTACTATACCTCGCGTTAGACACTTGGCTCGCATATGTATTGTTGTCAATGATTATTGTTGTGTATATAAATTCTCCATCATTGCGTATTTTCTCTCTTCAATTATTGTGTAAGTGAGAAACTATATTTCACAAGGGAGTTAAACATATTCAACTCTCTCCAGTCACATTGAATATTAAATTCCTTCTCTATACAGTATTGCAATTAATACCCCATGTTCTGTACTTATGTCCATTGAATAAATATAAGTGTAATCTATACTGTGTGTTTATTGTGTTGTTGATTGTCCGATTGAGTAAATACATATCATATTCATGAAGTTAGATGTGTTCCTGTCGAGCATATTCCAAAGCTAAATATCCGAAACCCGGATTGATGAAGATACAATACTGAAGGTAATTGGATTACAACCCGGCATAACAATTCCCAACTTTAGGAATGGACATCCTTTGGAACATTCAACTTTATCTAACTCTTGTGCCTCACTTGCTTCATCATCATCACCTTCAGCATTGTTACAATTTTGAATAATTCTCTCAGTTACTGGTGCCCTACTTCCATTACTACCATCAGTATCCTTCACTTCACCCATGATGTAATTACGATCTATCACCCTGGATGAATGTACTCTAACACACTGCCTGTCTTGCATTAATATGATAACATTACCATCTCTACCGATTATCGTGCCAGGTCCTTTCCATTCATCCTGTCCATATTTCTTATAATATACCACATCACCACCAGTAAATAGCTTGCCACATGGTCGTATAGTGTGCCGAAGAGGCCTTCTAATCTTCTCTGATGCCTCATCCTCAACAAGAGATCGTCTACCAGTGTGCAAAGCATTCAAATGTTCTGCACAAGAAAAACTTATTGGAGTACCTTCCAGAGTAGGGGGATCGTCACACAAGACTGATGGTTATTTTGCATTCCTACCAAACACTAACTGATATGGGCTGTAACCATTCACCATTTGTAAAGAGTTCTTAGCATGAACTGACCATGCAAGAGATACAGACAAGGACAAGTGGGTCTATCAGCCAAGATTTTGTGAACCATACTGTCAATTATGGCATGGTGTCTCTCACATAATCCGTTACTAAAAGGACTTTCAACAGCAGTGCACATTGATGTGATGTTTAGATTGTCACACATATCTCTATAGACTTCATTCACAAATTCACCTCCATTATCAGACAAACATTTATCAGGTGACCCTAAGCCAGTGCCTATCCACTTCTCCATAATCTGATCAATAATGTTTAGCCTGTCCTTCCGGTACAACACTTAGTAAATGCTAAATCTAGTTGCAACATCCACTAAATGCAAAATATATACTGTACACCTTTCTTCTTGTCCCATTCTTTGAGATCTATGGCAACTACCTCATTAAAATATCGTACCAGAGGAAGGCATACTACAGGCTCCTATATTTTGTGCATGTCACAATTTTCACTGACCTCATCTATTAAGGTTTTGAATATTGGATCTGTAATACCTGCATCGTTAATAAATAACTTCAATCTAATACTTGAAGGATGAGCAAACTGCCTGTGGAGTTTCAAGACAGCTTTCGTTTTATCCACATCCTCTCCTGTGGCTGTGAGAACTTGCTTAACATCAATAGATGTACCATGCTTCATTAGGGGTATACAATAATGACCTGATGATGATGTATACTGAACAGGAATATTCTTACCAAATATACTTATCATGTCTTTCTCTAGATCTAGTATTACACTAACCTTTTTCATAGATTTACTTAAAAGGACCGGAATATAACTATTTACTACATAAGTTTTAAGCATACAGTATTTCCCAGCAATGAAACATTTTTTCAGTGATCTTATTTGTCTTCCATCACCAAATTTGAACCAGGTTTTGCCTTTAGATTATTTTACTTTACTTAGCATTTCTTCATCAAGTGTGTCCAGATAAAGTTTCATCCAACAACATCAACGTTCAATACCTGGCAATAATCTACTCTTATGTCCAGTTCCTTAGGGTCAGTTTCCTCAGTGTTGTTGGACTCTGCTTCAAACACCTGTCGTGGACGTCTCTCTGGGCACTTTCTTGCAGAGTGGTATGTCGAGTCACAGAACCTGCATCTTGTTGGATTACCCTGACCATCCAATGGGTTTCTTCTCCAGTTGTCACCTGTAGTTGATGACCGGTAGTCTGTGCATCCTCTTCCTCGTCCCTTACCTCGCTGAGGACATCTTGCAATACTCTCAACCTGATTTCCATTGATGGTCGACTTGTGATATGGGGAACCAGTTAGTAGAACGTCTGCAGTTGTAGATTCCGCTTCACAGAAATGCCTGACACACCAACATCTCTCGGTAGTACAGTCTGCATACCAACAAAATTAACAAGAGATGTAGATACTTGTTCAAGCAGAGAATCTTTCTTCTTGAAGTCAACGCCAGTCACCACCAACTGTCGGTCTTTGTGTGATAAACAAGCACAATCCAACAATTTGAATGTCAATATAGGGACCGATATGTCTGTGCCATACTTCTTCACTTTAGCATAACGTTTCTTATACTCCATTGTATAATCCTCCATTGTCACTGCATCGTTATTGTGTTTATCAAATTCCGACGATGCTTCATAATTATGCACTAACTAATTCATCTTTTGAATAAACTTCATCCAGAAACGAAAAGAGTTTGTTGATCCCATCTTCTGCATCCAGAGTCGCTATAACCACTTCACTGAACACCTTGTCCCTCACTGAACTGCCTTCAGGAAATGAGAGGACAACTGCTAAACCTTGCTGCTTCTTGCTCAGTTTCGTGATTCAAGTCCAAGCTTCTATCTCTGTTTTCCACCGATCATATGACTTTGAAGAACTAAAAGCAGGTCGGTTGTTGTATCCTTGCAAAACTGTTGAGTTTTCCGCCATGGCTCCATTGTATAAGGCTTAGAAGTTCACAGAGGACTATGCCGTCGGTGTTGAGATCATACGGTACTTGCTACGATGTCACTTATAGATGACAGCTACTCCTCCACTTCTATATCTCCACTGAACAACGCTCTGCTACCATGTTCAGTCCAGTGGAGGATAAGAGAAGTGCACGTCGTTGACCGTAATTACTTATTAATCTTAAGATACGGATAGAGTACTTAACAGCATGGCGCTACTGTCCAACTGCCGTTCCCATTCCTTAATGTTGCTCATAACACTGACGAAATAAAGTGAAACTGACGAACCATAATGGAATACATGAACACATAAATACAAAATTAGAAGTGTATGATTTATAATTATAGCCTAAGCTTATGAACAAGTGAAATAAACACAAAGGAATTTATATGAAGCAGGAAGATGAACGAAACATTTTACTAAATAAATAAATTCAATATAATATAACATGTAGACTATATTCGAACATAGTTAATAATATACCCCAAACAAAATATACAATTAGTAATCAACCAGAAGAAAATATCCCCCGAAAGAGGGCCAACAGAATATATAATAAACGAGTATTTGAAAGATAATCATGACAATGAGAACAACATTTGAAAGGTCGATTTATTATTCAAAAGTAAATTAAATACAAATAGTTCAAAATAATATATAATAACTTAGAATTACTAAAAGGACAACATTGCAAATATAAAGGGTAAACCAATATAAAAACAAAGATTCAGATTGTTACATAATTATATACGTGTGAATAAATGTAACCGTGAACGCAGGAGTAATATTGGAAGCATCGACAATTTTAAGAGTCGTATAATTATTATCTATATGTAATTAATTTCACCACAACACCAAACACCCCCAATGAAATCAGTTAAAGTATATATGGGATCCACCTATAAATCCACATATAAATATGTATGTAAATTAGAAAGAGTACTGATAGAGATGGGTTGGACGTATAATAATGATATGGTATTAATTGTGCTAGGACTATACCTGGGAGGGAGGGAGGATGGGAGGCGAGGCGTTAATATAATGTATATTGTATATGCATTACCAAACAATAAACAAATAATAAATCAAACACATGTAGCATATTTACTAACCAGCTAAGACAAGCAAGACAAAGAGCACATGATATAATACATACAGTATATATATATATATATAATATATATATATACCGGTATATACTGTATATATATATATATATATATATATATATATATATATATATATATATATCATATTCAGACGACTCTACCTTACACTATTCAATTAGTTTCTAAAAACGCCCCAGTATATATATATATATATATATATATATATATATATATATATATATATATATTGCGACGTTAACCACTCCGTTAGAACCGCATGGCTTGTCCTACAGTGACTCGCTAGGATCGCCAGGGCAGTGGATGGGGCTACAGTTTATGTATTAGAGTGTACTTTATTTCATATGAAAGCTCGTGTCATGGGCAGTCCAGAAAGGCTCTTTGTTTTCACCCATGTCAAGGCTTTATATATTTAATTGTAAAGTATATGTTTTATCATTAACTAGTAATGATGGGATCTGGGAGAGAGAGAGAGAGTAGAACAGAGTGAGAGGGGGGCGCTCAGTGTTTTTGCCCCGCTGGATGACGTCACGGCTGGCTGCCTCGTGGGGGTTGGTTGAGAGAGGTCCTTACCATGTGGCTAGCTCCCTTGCTAGTGGCTAGAGGACTTGTCACCGCTTTTTTCCCCACGCGGCTCGACCTAGTCCCGGTATATATACTGGCTCCTCGCCACTCTCTCCCTCAGATCTGGTTTCTAGAACGCATTCATCTTTATTTTTTGATACCTGTCTCCCGCTCTGCACCTGAGAATCTTTTCCTCTGCCTACCTCTCTCTTTTTCCATATCTTTCACCACCTTTTATTAATACCATATCCCCTCTGGTTAACTCTGCAAAATCAGCTTCATGCTGGCCAGTTGTATTGTGCGTTAAGGTCTGATATAACCCATGTATGTTAGTTGTTAAGATAGGTTGATCACGAAGCATTGGTTGGCATTCATATTGTTTAGTACCGCTTCCTTTAATTATTAGTGTTCTGCTGGATTAGATAATGCTAGACTAGGGGTATGATATTATAAGGTATTGTTTCCTATGAGTGCTGGCTTTAGGTAAAAAGCTGCACGACATACCTGAGAACTGGAGTTGATTGAGTAAATTCTAGTCTGTGTGCCATTGAGAGTAGAGCATGCACGAATGAGGGCTTTTTGCCTATACCATTCTGCACTGTTCTAAGCTCGTTGTTTGTCTTTGAGGTACGCCAGGAGAACGCTTAATACTTCGATATTAAGGTTTCTCAAGAGAGCTACCCTTCCCTATAACGTAATATTTGACGCACAGACTTGAGATTTGCACTAGGCTATGCGGCATGCCATGCGCACCAGTATCTCGTATCATTGACTCTAGCTAGGCTTTATCAGTCACAGTAGACATTAGTATATTAACCTAATTACTCTTTTTATGCATACCCATTTATGGGTAATAGGGGAGAGCACAGGGTGAATCTAGATGTGAGGCTGGATGGGGAAATATTGGGACAAGTAGAGTGTTTTAAATATCTAGGAGGAACAATAAGCAGGAGTGGAGGTATGGAAGTGGAGGTAAAACAGAGAGTGTGTGAAGGAAGGAAGGTTTTCGGAGCAATGGGAAGTATGTGGAAGACGAGAAATCTCGGAGTGAAAGTAAAAAGTGCACTGTATCAAGGAATTGTTGTGCCAACAGTGATGTATGGGGCTGAGACATGGGCTCTGAAGAAAAAGGAGAAAAGAGGGCTGGATGTGATGGAGATGAGCTGCTTGAGGAGTATGTGTGGAGTTACTCGTAGAGACAGATTGAGAAATGAAGAGATACGTAGAGAGTGGGGCAGCAGGAACATTTGTCAGCCAGAGTGGACAGAAGGGTGCTGAGCTGGTATGGTCATGTTGAACGAATGGGAGATGAAAGGCTTACAAAGAGAATATGTGAGTCAGGTACAAGGGGAGATAGAAGGGCAGGAAGACCCCCATTGAGATGGAGAGACTGTGTAAGAAAGGCTTTGGATGATAGAGGAATGACTATAGATCAGGCAGGGGAAGTGGTGGTGGACAGGAGTGAATGGAGAATGCTTGTGAATAGTTGAGTTAACACGTGGTCATTTGGAGTAAGGGGTCGGGCGCAAGTTGGACTAGATAATAGTCCATCAGGCGCCTGGCCCGGGGAGACGATTAATATGAAGGGTGTGCCTGGAAGTGTGGTGGGAGGGCTTGTCGCTTTGGCTCCGCTGCATGTCTGCCTGCCGAGATCGGAACCTCTCCTGGTGGTCAGGGGCCGGGGGAGTGCTGGAGCGACCTTGGTAACCCTGGTCTCTGGGTCTTCTCCTGGGTGACCTAGATGTGTGAGAGTTTGTGTTTTTTATCTGTGTTTATTTTTTGTTTTATGTTGTTTTTGTGTTTTCCCTGTTCTTGCTCTGTCTGGAGTCGGCTACCCCCAAAATGGGGATTGGGCCTGAGCATATAGATAGATAGATAGATTTATGATTACACAAGCATTTCGCAGCCTAGTTTGATGTATGGAGACACAAACAACTTAGGCTCTTTTTGTTGATAGGAATACTGCATTGTCGTGGCGAATATTATTGTTGTAGCGTTTAGGATATTCTTGGCCCCGACTGCATTATATATTCTGCCTTTTTGTGTGCATAGCCTGCACGAGCATTGTTCCGCTGCCTGCCTTTTTGGGTTCCATTTCCGATACGAGCATCTTTATAGCATCTAACATTTAAAGAAGATTCCTTGTTAGTGTTGAAGGACTTTAGTGCACTTTCTTTCATGCAGGAGTGCCTGACATTTATTGATTAAAGTAACGTAAGCTGTAACTTCTCTTACCACCTTACTTTGCATACCGTAACCAAGCACCTTCGGTTATAGGTAGTAATAGGCTGTTTTCACATAACATTAAGCCTAGAGTAGACGCACATTTATTGAGAGTTTGATAGCCTATTATTGCATATAGAACTCTGTAGAGTATTTGTGTTCTTTGTTCACTGGGAATATACATCAGAGGTTGGATCTAGCGCTTTCCGTTGTAGCATTTATGCCATTACTAGTCCAATGAATAAGAGCCCTGATATATTTGAACCCCAGTCGTAACAATATCTATATATATATATATATATATATATATATATATATATATATATATACTGGGGCGTTTTGGGAAACTAATTGAATAGTGTAAGATAGAGTCGTCTGAATCTGAAAAAATAGGATAGAATCATGAGGAACACCGGAGTTGATAGAATGAGGAAGTGAACGATGCCCGTCCACAACCGCAGCTATGGAACGGTCGGAAAGGAAATTAGAGACAAAGGCACAGATGATGGGATAGAAACTGAAGGAGAGTAGTTTAGACATTAAACATTTCTGCCAGACTCTATCGAAGGCCTTCGGTATGTCTAGCGCAATAGGAAAGGTTGCACCGAAGTCCCGAAAGGAGGATGACCATGAGTTAGTAAGATATGAAAGAAGATCATACATTAGAGCGACCTTCAAGGAAGCCATACTGGAGATTTGAGAGTAGATTATGGTAAGATAAATGCTTAAGAAATTTAGAAGTAAGAATAGTTTCAAAAACTTTAAAGATGCAAGGAATTAGAGCAATTGGACGAGAGTTGGATGGTTGAGAGTGGTCACCCTTCTTTGGGACAAACTTCCAGCAAGAAGGGAAGACGTTAGAGGAGAGACAGAGACGAAAGAGTTTGCCTAGGCAGGGAATCTGAACGGAAGCACAGTTTTTGAGTACAGCAGGAGTACCAAGTACAAAGGAGTACATAGGAAAATAAGCAACAACAGGTCATGCGACCCCTCAAGGTTACTTGCCCTCCAAAACACTGCTGTTTCAAGTGTTGCAACAGTATTTCTGAGAGAATGTGGGAAAGATGTGAGAAGGAAGTGCTGCCCTGGGGCGTAGTGCATGGCAGAGGAAATGATATTAAGATCTATTAGGTTATTTGAAAAACACTACTAAAGAAAATATTTATTCAATTACAAATGCAGTCAACCTTTGGTTCAGGGCAAGGTGCTTGTCTAGGCAAACTTTGAAGGAATCAACAGTGTTGCAGTCTATGACATCTCAGGGAAGCCCATTCCACAAGTTGACGACTCGATTGAAGAAGAAATTCTTGGATTTGTAACACTTGAATGATTTACAAATGATTTTCCAGCCATTTCCCCGTGTGTAGTTGTAACAGCGCATTTTGAGCGACTGTACACTCTAGGGTTACTCATATAATCACTTGTATAACTCACACCCTTATATCAGTTATTCACTTACTTAAGTATACTACTGTACATTCAAATTGGGCATGACCTCGCCTATAGAAGATCACCCCACCTATAAAAGCCTTGGTACAATTCTTGCAAGCTAAGCAGGAGTTTTCACACTCCCTTCAGAGAATTGCAGCAATACCAAGATGATTGCTAGCAATTAAGTAACGTGTCACTCCCCACTGATAAGGCCGGTCCGCTCCTCTGGTCAGTAGCAGTACAGACAACCCTATGGAAGGTCGAACCCTTGACCGGCTGTGGTAACTATTAAAGTGACGTATACAGTGACAAGTGCGATACTGTGTGATATTAGTGTGTGTACCGTTTATCTATTTTCGCTATTCTTAATTCATCTATTCTTTACAGGAAGGAATACAGATTACAGGAATAATAGCTCAATCTAGTTGTTAACCAGCTTACTGCTTTTAATTATGTAGATACTTCCCTGCTGGGCGTTACAGTATCTATACAGACCTTATAACTATTTACAAGCCACATAGTCTATATTTCTGATAATAAAACTATATAGAAAAGCCACCAGTGTCTTTGCTTTAAATCAATTACCTCAGCAATTTACCTTTCAACATGTTTTTACAGTGATAACCTGGACTACAAGCATTACAAGGAAAATCAAGGTAAGAGGCAAAAAGGTATCAAAACAGTTTAATCCCCGATACATAAGTGGATGGCAGCTTATTGGGATACGTGTTCTTTAATACAACACAGAAAAGACCTCCGAAGAGCAATCATATTAAAAGCAGTAAAGAAAAGCTGGAAACAGAGCAACTAGATTTACCAAACATTAATGAGCTAAATGGAAAGAAAAACATCGATGAATGATAAAGACTAGAGTGGATTTCAGAGTGACCTGGTACTATATCTCAGTACCCATCACATCAGCGCTGACCTCAGCATTCCCTTCACTGAGCCAATGAGTCACGGTGAGCCCGCGCGCCAGCAACTCGCCCCAGCAACTCAGCCCTAGACTCACACACGCACGCACGCACACCACGCCCAGGCCAGGGTATGACGTGTGTGTGAACTGTGACGTCACAGGAATTGGTGACGACATAAGGGGAAGCAGTCAACTCTACGGGATCGCCACTTCTAACTTCATTCTACAACAGCTGACTAGAAGACTTTCAAAACATCGCAACGTTATTTCAGCTTTGTATCGGTTAGTCAGAAAATACAATACAAACTAAATATTCTAGTAATTAGTGCTAGTAAAAATCCTATCAACACAAACAAGCAATGTCAAAGTATCGTAACTATTCTTTCAACTTATTCATGTGTATATAATAATTTAGCTGAGACTGTACGTTCCTCATTAAATTCCTTCCTTCTATGAATTCAAGTTAGATCAAAGAATTTAAGTGCTCTATATATTTGCAGTAACAATTTCTCAAGAAATTTATTTTAGCAGAGGATCATTTCTTTTCTCTTGCCTGTGTTACTTTGTTTCCAATTTCTATAGTAAGAGAGTATCCCTATACAGTGCCTTACTAACTTGAATTTTCCAGAATTTTCCTGTATTAATATTTCAACTGCTCACTCATCAGACTAACCACCTTCATTCATCCATACAAACTAGAGTACGGGTGTGTGGTTAAGAGAAATCCCTATTTCCAAAATTTGTTGTACCAGTGCTAATATTTTTGTGGGATTATTTGTCAATGACATTCAGCCCAGGTATCTTTACCAATAGTGTCATTTTTCCCCCATGTCCTTTAAGCCTTTTGGCAAGAAGTCACCTCATCTTGTGGAATACCTAATTTCCTCAGACAGTTCTACTGAGAACAACTCAGAAGAGGAATTAGAGGGAGCGGGAAAAGAACCTCAGTCAGACACAGAGTTTTGGAAAGAAGTAGGGATAAAACTTTCTTCTGACATGGACGACTTGACTGAACAACTTACGAACTCTTTCAAGGAGACATCGGGCCACCCCGATACATCCTCTAGCGCCTGTGGAACTGTTAAGGATACATTGGGTCACCCCGATAATACATCCTCAAGCTCCAGCGCCAGCGAACCGTTATTGGTGTCCCAAGATCACCAAAATTTCGCGAAACACGAGGTAAAGCCAGATACCTCCGGCACCCAGAGCCATTTCAGCTTACGTCCTTCAGTACTAGGTGGAGTCACCCTGCAATCAGGAAACACCTACTTTCCTGTAGTGCCGGCAGTGACACCTCCACCGGCAACGACTACCAGTACTTCATCTACAACAATGCCACCGGCAAATTCCACAGCAATCATGACAGGTCAACCCCCACCACCGAAGATAAATCTCATGCAACGTGGGCAAGACATCGCCTACTTTACCGGAAAAGATTGTCCAAACTATCCGGGAGGAGTTCTTATCTTCTTGCGGACCATCGAAGACCTCATGAGGAATAGTGACATAACGACAGATGAGGACAAGATCGTTTTTGTAAGAGGATGTCTGAAAAGCGGCTCCAGACCCGCACTCGCACAGTCCATTCTAGGTTTCCGGACCAAGGACTATAATGCATGGAGAACATATCTGATTGAATGTTTTGGAGACGGCAACCAAGGAGGAGCATTGGCCTTCGTACACAGAATGGCCCACAAATTTGACGAGTCCCTTGGTAAGCGAGATATGTTCATGGCCCAAGTCACTGCAGGAGATGTTGTCGTAGATGCCGAGCAAAGATTTTACACTTCAGATTAGGTAAATCAGCAAGAGCAAACTATGACCCTGAAAAATCTAAGTAAATTCCTAGAATACATGGTTTTCGTATGCGCACTGCCTACCAGTCTTAGGAAGGAAATCATGAAAACTGAGTTCAAAACCACCAGTAACCTTCAGGAGTTTGTGGCAAAGAAAGCATTCAAAATCTCCACAGATGTAATACCAAAAGCCTTCGTAAGCCCAGTAGAAGCGTAAGGGACCAAACTCAAGCAGGCTACAAGCTCAAGGAACCACAACATCTGTCAACACTGCCAAAAGAAGGGCCATGACAAGAGTTCATGCTGGAAACTGCACCCGGAGCAAACCCCGGACAGGTACAAGAAGAAGACGACATACACAGCTTCCGGTGGGGCATCACACAAAGGAACCCCCACAAGCCAAGGGCAAAATAGTCTGAGGAAGAGCTATATGATCTATGGAGAGATGGGACATTCCACCGACGAATGCCAAGCAGCCAAGGATCTAGTCAGTAAGTACCACAAACATTCGTCGGGGGAAGCCCAGCGCAACAAGCCCGAAAATCAAACGTAGTAAAGACTACTCCGTTACCTACCAATGTACACTCGTCGCCCTTACACGTGCCCTCGATCGTTGCAGCTGTCACACAAGTGAACATTATGTCAATTCCAGTAATGGTAGGAAACAGGAAGATCTCTTTGGCTCTTGACTCCGGCGCCTGTGCCAACGTCTTGTCCTACGAGTTATTGATAAATCTTCAAATTCAGCTTAAGTGCAACTGGACACTTAATCTCCCAGACATACAACTTAAAGGAGTTACACGGGATACCCTACAACTAGTTGGTATGGTAGACATTCTGTTTAGATTCACACATCGCGGAGACCCAAACATCAAGACGAGGTTTTATGTGATCAAGGATTTTCCACTCCCAGCCGATGGCCTCATAGGCATCGAAACAATGAAGGACAACCGCATTGTCTTAGATCCTTCCGAGCAGAGGATGACATACAACCGCCACACGTATTCTATAATGCAGAATCCACGACCTCTCCTACACTCGACCATTGCAGCGACTGTACCAGCAAGCATGGACAATTTACCTGTGCGGTCCTTGGGGTTCCCTACTCCAAGTATCCAGAGTGTTGGATCAACAGGTCAAGGTTCTCGGTTGTATCCCTTAGTAGTTTCCGGAAAACAAAGGATTCATGCTAGAGAGGGTGCACACCTTCCAGTTAGGTTACCCAACCTAAAGAAAGGCACGGATGCAATCTGTCTTAGTGAAAGTGCATGTGTAAAGGGACTAGCTCTCGAGTCAACCTTGTACAAGTTACACGATAACGCAAGGGCGGAGATACTAGTCTACAACAAATCTAATGGTCCAATTACGCTGAAGTCCGGTTGTACCATCGGAAAAGCTCTTCTGTACGACTATCCAGTATATCCAGAATCCCCGGAGTGGCCCTCCACACAAGCGCCCATAGCTGTGATGACAGCATCGAAACCTTCCAAGATGTCAAGATATCAAGCTGAACCTCAAGAATGTAGACTATCCAGAACAGGAGGACTCCCTTCTGAGGTTACTACAGCGGTTCAGAGAGGTCGTTGCGCTCCCAGGAGAACGACTAGGTAAAACGGATCTAATAATGCATTCCATACCCCTAAAACCAGGCACCAACCCTGTCTACACAGCGGCATACAGATTGCCACACTGTCAAAGGGAGGTGGTTAAAGGGATGGTAGACGACATGCTTGAGCAAAAGGTTATCCAACATTCATCCTCGCCATGGAATTCACCTCTTTTCCTGGTTCCTAAGAAGGATGGAGGATGGCGCCCAGTGATTGATTATCGCAAGGTCAATCAAGCAACCATACCTGATAGATTCCCCATGCCTGTACTGTCCGAGCTACTACAAGGCATTGGTAAAGGGAATACAGTGTTCAGTACGCTAGATCTCCTCAGCGGGTACTGGCAAGTTGTAATGGATGAAAAGTCAACGGAAGTCACTGCTTTCTCGACCCCGAGCGGACACTACGAATGGTTACGCATGCCTTTTTGGTTAAGAAACGCACCCCTCACCTTTCAAAGGTTAGTCAACAACCCTTTTGCGGGCATCTTGGGTGACTCAGTCTTTGCCTACCTGGACGACATCATAGTCTGTAGTAAAGATGTTGATTCTCATCTCGACAAACTCCAACAAGTAATGGAAAGACTACAAATGGCAGGTTTACGTATCAAGATCAACAAGTGTGACTTCCTTAAAGGAAAAATCAAGTTCCTAGGTCATCAGATAGACGAAGAAGGAATCCACACTATGGATGATAAGATCCGAGCAGTACAAAATTTCCCACGACCAAAATCTGTAGAGAATATCTGAAGCTTCATTGGCTTATCAGGCTACTATCGTTCTTTCGTGAAGAACTATGCGAGTCTGGCAAGGCCTCTGACCCAACTGCTCCAAAAGGATGTACCGTTAGTATGGGGCCCAGAGCAAGAGGAAGCCTTCAACAGCCTTAAGCAACCACTCACCTCTACACTTGTCTTAGTTTTCCCTGACTGTGATCAACCATTCACACTTTGCACCGATGCATCCCTCAGAGGTCTTGGAGCTGTACTGATGCAGCCAGATGAACGAGGCAAAATGCGAGTCATTGGTTACGCAAGTAGAGTGTTGAATGATGCCGAGACTAGGTATCACACAACGAAATGGGAAACCCTTGCAGTAGCTTGGGCCCTGCAGCATTTCCGAGACATCATCCTCAGCTATCCGATCGATCTCTACACCGACAATGAGGTCACGAAGATATTCAAGGGTGGTAAGAATCTCACTGGCAGACTAGCACGGTGGTACGAAACGGTATTACAGTTGGATCCGACTCTGTATCAAATCAAAGGTCAAGCTAACGTGGCGGCGGACGAACTCTCCCGAAATGTGCAAGTGGCCCCAGTGATCCAGGTACCGACGCTAACACACGCCCAGGTGCAAGAAGAGCAAAGCAAGGATCCTCTGTGGTCCACAGTCATCTATTATCTGGAATCAGGGGATGCTACAACTCTCCCAGCACTACCGGTCCCCCTCACGCAATTCCAATTGCAGGACGGACTTCTGGTTAGAGTTATTCCCAAAGCCATTGACACACGACCCTGTGTAGTGATTCCAAATACCCTCACTGAAGCAGTATGCTCCCCAAGCTAGTCATCCAGGACGGGACAGAACATTTGAAGCTACCAGAAGGAAGTACTACTGGAAAACGATGAGAAAGGATATTGAACAACACATAGCAAGATGTCTCTCCTGTGCCCAGCATAAGGGAACCTGTGATGTTCCCGCACCAATCTTGGAGTATCCAACGCCTTCACTTCCATTCGACACTGTATCAGTGGATTTGCTGAAGTTGCCGCTGAGTCACCAGGATTCACAGTATCTTCTAGTATGTGTTGATTTCTTCTCAAGATTCGTAGTTCTAGCCCCGCTTAAAACTAACACAGCGGATGAAGTTGCTCACACACTAGTAACGCATCTCATCTGTCCGTTCTCCTGCCCTAAGACGCTCCTCTCGGACAACGGGTTGGAATTCAAGAACCAGGTGATTGCAAGTATCTGTGATATCTACAATATCAAGCAATCGTACATTGTAGCATACCACCCAGCCTCAAATGGGTTGGTTGAATGCATGAACAGGACCCTCCTAGAAGTCCTACGCCATGTAAGAAACCCGCTCCAGGAAGCGTGGGAAGACTGGCTTCCACAGGTAGTAGCTTGTGTAAACGGTTCTGTAAACTCCTCTACAGGTAAGGCGCCACACTACATAGTCTATGGACAGGACAAGATTCTGCCATATGAACTGCTGTCCAAGCCTAGCACACCAGTATACAATCTAGAGGACTATGCTAAGAGACAACTCCAGGTCTTTAGCAAGATCCACCATCAAGTCCGAGATCATTTACAGGCATCCTGTGCAGAAATTATAGGGAAACAGCACAAAAGAGCACAGCAAACTGTCCTTGACGTAGGTGACAAAGTTATGTGCCTAGATCCGACGAGAATGTCTAAGCTCTCGCCGAAGTATAGTGGACACTATGTCGTTACGGACACAACATCCGGTAACAAGTTTGAGGTTCGAGACCCTACCACTAACAAGGTAAAAGTAATCCATGGTGATAGGTTGAAACGTGAGAGTCCTGAACTCCCAGCCGATGGACAACTCATACCTATCCCCTCACCTTTGACGGTGCAACCCACTGCACCCCTGTCAACTGACTCCGCGAACGTCAATGAGTATAGGCGGAAGCTCCGTTCTACTAGCAGAGTGGATCATTGTTCTATTGAGATAGCATATCTAATGAAACAAGCCGCACACCCAGGTGTGTAGAGAAAACTACATTAGAAATTAACCAAACCAACTCGCCGTTCTGTTAACGTGTCACATCTAACAGAGCAGGCTGCTCACCCAAGTACATCCTACTAGGCGAGTGAAGTATTCAATTAGTACACATTGCTAATAGAATATTGTCCTTTCTTCAGAGAAAGATGAACTGGTTAGTGAAAACCCTTCTGCTACTTGGAACACTAATAGTGGCTGATGCAGCATCACCTTCGTTGCTGAAGCCCGGCGCCCTTGTTGCCCAAGTAGGAAGAGTGCTAATTGCGGAAGATGTAGTAGCAGTTCAGTAAGATTTCGGAGTCCTCTTTGACATCCCCCGTGATGTTGAGACTCTCCAACGTCGCCTAGACAAGTTACACTCTACTTTCACCTTCTTACTGACTAATCAGAAAATGCCCCGTGACTTACGACTTACAGTTATACTCCAACGCTCACGTGTAGCTCGTATAAATCGTAAATTACGGAAGATCCAATTGGTCCTGCCTGAAGATCCTATCCAGGTAGCCAAACACGCTCACTCACGGCGTACAAAGAGAGGACTTTTCAATTTTGTTGGCTTGATCTCCCATGAGCTCTTTGGAACAGCCCAAGCTTCTGATGTTGAAAAGCTGGGAAAGAGACTTAGTGTACTGGAGACAGCAGCAAGAGCCATGAATAGAGTCTTGACGTACGACTCAATAGCAATGATGGATGTATTCACGACAGTTAACTCAGTAATTTCGACAATGAATAACTTGACACAAGTAGTTAATTCTCTAGTTTCTGATGGACATTCCACAGATAAAGTCATATAATTGTCCGAGATCCTGCAAGCTACTGAGGAAGATGTTTGCGAATTATTTATGGGTACGAAGAGGGTTCTAGCAAATCTTGTTGATGCTGCCCTAAGCCGAGTCACCAGTGACCTAGTACCTGTAGAACATCTCCGTACAGCAATAGAGATAGCGAAAGATCAGTATTCCCAGATGCCGCTATTTGAAGCAGGTGAATGCGAGTTCTACTACACTCTACTGGAAGCAGTTCTTACGAACTCATCAATATTAGTCCACATCCCATTCAAGTCCTCACACATGTTCAATGCTTGGAGAATTATTCCGTTCCCGTTTCTCTTAGACGGAAGATTACTAACCGTGACTGACACAGCGGATATGATGCTCGTCTCCGACGACCTTCAACTTGTGACTGTGACTGACAATGACGCACTTAACTTATGTAGGTCCTCGTATCTTCATTTATATGTGTATCCAGCGTATCTGTTTTCCTTTATGTCCCCGGTCAAAACTGCATGCGAACTTACCTTGACTCAAGCCACTGTGACTGACACTGGAGCTATGAAAGACTGTACTTACGACCCGGCTCCTGAGCTCCCCGTGTTTCATAAACACTTGCTAGATATTCAGTTCTTTTACTTCCCTAACCAGACCCAGGTGTCTCTCATTTGTCAAGATTCTAGAAATGTCTTTCATGCACAAGGGATGTATCAGGCCCCTGATCACTGTGAAGTAAGGAGTTCACTCATTCATACTCTACCTTCTCATCAGCACCTTGCCCTGAATACTAACCTCTCTTCTGAGTTCATCCAAATTAACATTTCTGTCACAGGCAACTCTTCAGACCTGATCATCAAGTCACGTAGCATTAAATGTTAAATTCATTAAATTCTTCTGAGTTTACTAATCTACTTAGTTCATCTCTCCCCATGTCCATCATCCCGGACGTTATCTATCCTACAGTATTAACCCCTACTTTGGCTCTCTCAGGACTAATTCTAATCCTTGTAGGCCTCTTCCTTCGCCTAAATTTCAGGGTTGATCGCCTGACTCGTAGACGTAAGGCTAAGCTGGCAACTGCCGAGGTGACTGTGTAAGTTGGTCCTTACCTTTTCATACTTTCTTTGGCATTGCTATACACTGGAAATAGGGTTATGTAAGTCAAAGGGATGATATGTATGTTCGGTGGGCCTCACTTTACGTGGCCGAGCGGTGTAATAGCGCATTTTGAGCGACTGTACACTGTAGGGTAACTCATATAATCACTTGTATAACTCACACCCTTATAACAGTTATTCACTTACTTAAGTATACTACTGTACATTCAAATTTGGCATGATCTCCCTTCTCCCCTATAGAAGATCAACCCACCTATAAAAGCCTTGGTACAATTCTTGCAAGCTAAGCAGGAGTTCTCATGCTCCCTTCAGAGAATTGCAGCAATACCAAGATGATTGCTAGCAACTAAGTAACGTGTCACTCCCCACTGATAAAGCCGGTCCGCTCCTCTGGTCAGTAGCAGTACAGACAGCCCTATGGAAGGTCGAACCCTTGACCGGCTGTGGTAACTATTAAAGTGACGTATACAGTGACAAGTGCGATACTGTGTGATATTAGTGTGTGTACCGTTTATCTATTTTCGCTATTCTTAATTAATCTATTTTTTACAGGAAGGAATACAGATTACAGGAATAATAGCTCAATCTAGTTGTTAACCAGCTTACTGCTTTTAATTATGTAGATACTTCCCTGCTGGGCGTTACAGTATCTACACAGACCTTATAACTATTTACAAGCCGCATAGTCTATATTTCTGATAATAAAACTATATAGAAAAGCCACCAGTGTCTTTGCTTCAAATCATTTACCTCAGCAATTTACCTTTCAACATGTTTTTACAGTGATAACCTGGACTACACGCATTTCAAGGTAAAAGGCAAAAAGGTATCAAAACAGTTTAATCCCCGATACATAGTTATATCGGTCAATCGTAAAATATGTATTACAGTTCATGTTGTCGATGCCTTTAATGATCTTGAAAACTTGAATAAGGTCACCTGTCAATCTGTGCTTGGTTAATGGATATAAATTTAGTTCTTCAAGACGTTCCTCGTATGGTTTGTTCCGAAGACAGGGTATTATTTTGGTAACTGTACGTTGAACTCGTTCCAATTTGTCTATAACTTTTTTATAGTAAGGGCACCCGAACTTAACGCAGTATTCCAAAAGTGGGCGGACTAATGAATTGCATAGGGTGAGGATAATGTCTTTTGATTTATGTTCAAATTATCTACCTATGATTCTGTTCGCTTTCTTAACAACTTCAGCACAATGTTGACTTGGTTTTAAGTTACTGGATATTGTTACTCCTAAATCGGTTTCTCTGTCTACACTCTTTAGCTGGGTGCCATTCATCGAGTAGTCTGCCTTTTCATTGCGGTATCCGATATGAAGTACTTTACACTTATCTTCATTGAAGCACATTTGCCAGATTTTAGCCCATTGTAAAACCTTGTTTAGATTATTTTGCATATCTTCAAGATGTTCATCTGTCAGTACGGTATTTGCGATTTTTGTGTCATCTGCAAACTTTGAGATTGTACAGGTGAGACCCTCATATATGTTGTTAACCCTTGTCTATCGGGGCCCGACTTAAGTCCGTATCGAAAAATTTGGACTATGTGGCGGGGCGGCCCGACTTAAGTCCGAGTGCAATTTTGGCGCAATATTGGCTCAGAGAGAGACGAGTGACTGGAGGAGCATGGGTTACCTCATGACCGCTCGCCACGGCCGCCGTGGACCAACTGAGATGTACTCCACTTACATCCACCCTCACTCCCTCGCTACATATGTAATTATATAAAGAAATTACCGTATTTTAGCGATTTTGCCCTTCGGTTGCACGATCGTTGCAAGACAACTAGTGATCGTAGAAGGATGGTTCGGGTGTCATTGGAAAGTTCAATTTACGCCCTCTCAGGGATACATACTTGTATTATGCTCTGGGTCTTGTTTATGCATGAAAAAGAGCACGGAAACAACCCCATTTATGGTAAAAAAAAAAACCCGCTGAGCGGCACAGTGAAATATACTCCACCACCCGCTCTTTGAGCGTTAATGTAAATTAGGAAAAAGACTAGCCCCAGCACTGATCCTTGTAGCTAGCCAGTAGCTACATTGGTCCACGTTGATGCTTCCCCATTAATAAAGTTGTTTCTTTTCACTAAGCCAATTTTCTATCCACTGTAAAACGCCGCCTTGTATTACATGTGCTTTTAATTTCATCACTAACCGTTTGTGTGGAACTTTATCAAAGGATTTCTGGAAATCTAAGTACAGTATATAATATCTACAGCTTTACTTTCGTCATATAGATTTAGGATGTCATGGAAGAAGTCTAAAAGGTTTGTTAATTAGGAACGTTTTTTTGCGGAAACCTGTTGTGTGTCTTTTCGTATATTATTTTCCTCCAAGTGATTACTGAGTCTGTTTCTTATTATTGTTACTAGTATTTTGCATACTACTGAAGTCAAGCTGATTGGACGATAATTGCTAGGCAAAAATTTGCTACTTTTTTTTTAAATTGGTGTTACGTTCGCAATCTTCCATTCATCAGGTATTTCGCCGGTTTCCAAGGATTTGTTAAAGATCAGCATCAGGTGTTTGGAGAGCTCGCATTTAGCTTCTTTAAGAACTCGAGGAGAAATCTTATCAGGTCCAGGTGATTTGCTTTCATTGAGGTTATCTAAACATCGCAGTACCTCTGCCTCAGTAATGCTGATGTTTCTAAGAACTTCCAAATTGTTTGTCTGTACTGGAGCTACTGTAGGGATGTCACTTACGTCTTCTGATGTAAAGACTGATGCAAAGAAGTTGTTGAGAGTATTACTCATTTTGGCATCTTCATTGGTAAATTCTCCATTTTCATCTACCAAGGGTCCAATCGTTGAAATCACCACTTTCTTCATCCTGATGTAACTGTAGAATTCTTTTGGGTTAGTCTTGCTTTGATTAGCAACATGTAACTCCAAAGTGTTTTTACTTTGTTTAATCAACCTTTTGGATTTACGTCGTAGATCTCTGAAGGCCTGTCTATTTTCATCATTATCGGAGGTTTGTAATCTCTCGTCAGCATTTTTTTTAGCGAGTAGACATTCAGTTAATTCTCTATTCCACCAATTCGGTTTGTTATTATGTGCAGATCTGTTTCTTTTTTATGGTATGCACTTGCGTACTGCGTTCATGTAAATTTTTGGGAAAATGTTCCGTGATTTGTTTATCTCATTATTGTTTAGAAAACTACAATTGGCTTCTCTAACTTTTGTTCTGAGTTTATGGAAATTTGCTCACTTGAAATTTGGAGCTTTCTCATTGCTGGTATTGAGTTTATTGCTATTACATTATATACTGAAAGTGATCGTACAGTAGTCACTATTGCAGAATTCATCACCAACAGTCACGTTATTGATTAAGTCTTCTTTAGTTGCAAGTACAAGGTTAAGAACATTATTACTGTTGGTTGGAGATTGAACAAATTGATGAAGGGAGCTTTCTTGTAGGTTGGCATACAGATCATATCCGGAGGGTGAAGTAAGAGTGTCGCCCCACTTGGTCACTGGTAAATTAAAGTCGCCAAAAATTATAGTATCGTGTATGTTACTTATTTCTGCATTTGCTCGTAAATTTCTTGGTCAGTTTGCACTGATTGGGCAGGGGGCCTGTATAGTAATGCTAGGATTGTTTTTGTTCCTTTATTGTTTTTTATTAGCACATAAGATGAATCAATATTTACTATTTGAGGTTTTGACAAGAGAATTGGGCTAAGACTTTTGATGAAAGATATTACGCCACCTCCATTTTTGTTAACTCCACTTTTCTCAAATGTTACATAGGTGGGAAGTGAAAACTCTGCTAATAAACCTCCGTCTTCCGTATTTAGCCAACATTGAGTTATGCCGATTACATCAACATTTTCTGTAAACACAAGTTCCACTAATTCTGAACATTTATTGCATGTACTTCGAGCATTCACGTCGAAGATGTGGTTCTTGATATCATTTGATGCTCGCCACATGTATTTGATGATTTTGCTTGTCTTGGGTATGTATTTCTTCTGAGATTTAAGTTGTCCTCCCATTCTGATGACTGTTGGCCCCGTGCTTTTAATGAAGGCTCTTTACGGCATCATTCAGCAAACGGCCAAACCGGGCAGCTCCTACAAGGTTTAAGTGGACACCATCTCTTGAGAACAAATGTTGGTCGTGGTTTAAATTATCCCAAGTGTTGATGAAGCCGATGTTCTCTTCCCTGCAGATGTTGGCGAATTGACGTGGCTGTGGACCAAAAGACATTCTTTGCATTAATCGGGGGAATTATGCCTGAAATGATGATCCTACTAGATTTTTTCTGGTACGTCTTGATAAGCTGCTTGTATTTGTTCAAGGACCATCATGACCGTACACCTTCTTAGTATTGAGCCCAGAGAGGGTATTAAGTACATCTTTGGAAGAGATTAGGATATTAGGCTAGGCAAACGCTTTCGTCTTTGTCTCTCCTCTAACGTCTTCCCTTCATGCTGGAAGTTTGCTCTCATTCAACCTGTCTCAAAAAAGGGTGACCGCTCTCAACCCTCCAACTATCGTCCATTTGCTCTCATCTCTTGTATCTCTAAAGTTTTTGAAACTATACTTGCTTCCAAATTTCTTAAGCATTTCTCTTCTCATAATCTGCTCTCAGATCGCCATTATGGTTTCCTTAAGGGTCGCTCTACTGGTGATGTTCTTTCATATCTTACTAACTCTTGGTCATCCTCCTTTCGGGACTTCGGTGAGACCTTTTCTATTGCACTACACATATCGAAGGCCTTTGATAGAGTCTGGCACAAATCTTTTATTTCTAAACTGCGCTCCTTCGGTTTCTATCCCTTCATCTGTGCCTTTGTCTATAATTTCATTTCCGGCTGTTCCGGCCGGTTGTGGACGGCCATCGCTCACTTCTTCATGTTATCAACTCCGGTGTTCCTCAGGGCTTTTTCCTATCTCTTATTCTCTTTCTAATTTTCATAAACGATCTTTTCAACTGTACCTCCAGTCCCATCCATTCATACGCAGATGACTCTACCTTACACTACTCAATTAGTTTTCCAGAACACCCCCGCCAGCAATCCTTCAAAGACAAACGTAATGAAGCCATAGAACACTTATCTTCTGATCTAACTTCTATTTCTAATTGGGGCCGACAAAACCGTGTTACCTTTAATGCTTCCAAATCCCAATTTCTCCATCTACTTACCCGTCCGGAACTCCCAGTGGACTATACCTTATTCTTCAACAATACAAAAATCAATCCTTCATCTTTTCTCAATATCTTTGGTGTTTCTTCTTCTTCAGCTCTCACTTGGAAGGACCAAATTACCAGTTTTGCTACGGCAGCCTCCCAGAAGTTGGGTGTGCTCAACCGCCTCAAGGGGTTCTTTACCACTGCACAAATTCTTGCTCTGTACAGGGGCACACTGCATCCTTGTATGTAGTATTGTTCACATGTGTGGGGAGAATCCTCTCACACCGCACTTCTAGACAAAGTAGAAAGGAAGGCCTGTCGCATCATTAATTCCCACCCACTCACCAACTCTCTGCAAACTCTCTTTTTTCGCTGCAATGTTGCATCTCTCTCGCTATTCTATCGCTACTACAATAATCAGTGCTCCTCAGAACTCTCCCAGTGTATACAACCTTCTATACGTAGGGTACGAGGTACCCGTCTTGCAACGCAATCCTGCCCCTACTCTGTGCAATTCTCCAACCCAAGAGTGAACAGTTACTCTGTCTTTCTTCTGTTCAACAGCTGAGCACTGGAACTTTCTCCGAGAATTTGTCTTTCCCGGTTCATCCTTGGGTTAGAGAGTTGGACAGAATAGGGATGTGAATGTCTTGAAAAGGCAGGTGCCACCCACTCTTCGCAAGGGAGGAGGTATACACTGAGGAAACACAAAAGAACACTGATTATTTTGTAATAGCAGTAAAAGAGTGAGAGAGATGCAACCTTGCAGAGATATTGTAGATAAATAGAAAGAGGTGGCAAATTGATGAGACAATCATTATTTTGACTCTACCCTTTCGAGAATTGTGGTATGGGTGCAACCTCCTCACACATGCAAACAGTACTCGATACATGGGTCCACGGTGCCCTTGTACAGAACAAGAAGCTGTGCGGGGCTAAAGAACCCATGGAGACAGTTGAGCACACCTAACTTCTGGGAAGTTGTTTTTAGCCAGAGTGGTATTATGATCTTTCCAAGAAAGGTCAGAATAATATGAAACACCAAGAATATTGAAAGAAGATTAAGGGTTGATTTATGTATTCTTGAAGAGTAAGGGATAATCATGTGATGTGGATGTCAACTCTATTGTTCGAAAGCGTTGAGTTAAAGGAGCTACAATCCCTGATCAACAACATTCCAAGTGAAGAAGATTACTTCGAGCAGCTGAGCCGTGAATGGAGAGAGGAGATTCCCCACACCCTCAAAGCTTGAAGGGGAGACTCACCAACGCTGTAGCTTGATCTTGAAGTAGCAACATTCCCCTTTTGTTCCTGAAGCAGCCTATAGACGAGCCCCCCTGCTTCTCTAATTAATCCACTTGTTCCTGAAGTATTGTACCCCTTCTGTACCTGCGATGCTTTTTTCCTTTTATAAAATTTGTAGACGATTTGGTGCAGCTTAAGAAGGATCTGTGGTAGCAAAAAGGGTTAATCAAGATAGTCAGAAGCCTGTTAATTGATAATTAAAACTAAATGAAAGAGTTTAACTCTCTAAGAGGGGGGGGGGGGGATTATAACCTTTGCGCCTGGCGTCTGTATTTACCAAAAATTAGCTTCATTCCATGCACTTGTTCATGTATAAGCAATAGCCAGAACATAATACAATTATATATATGTGAAAGGGCGATGATAGAAATTTCCAATGACACCTGAATCATCTTTGTAGGACATCAGGTTATATTACAACGATCGTGCAACCGAAGGTGAAAATCTGCAAAAATTGGGGATTTTGGCATTGAGAGAGGAGTGAGGTATGAGAGAGGCTGTAGTGGGCTTCAGTATACACCGTGGGACCCTGGTGAGCGGATCTAGCCCGCCTATCATCCCTGCAACGCCGGGTATCTCTCTCATTGCTCATAATAGCCTCAAAATGGCGTCCTTCATATGACGGTTACCGCACAGATGGCCAATTTTCTGTCTCCTGTCATATGACGGTAACCGCGAATTGAGAGTTAATATTAACCAGTGTAAAATTAAAAGGATAGCGCTGGTACTGAACGGGTTAACCCTTAATTAGCGGCGAGCAACATAAGTCGAGTTAAAAAAAGCTGGACTATGTGGCGGCGCTCGACATAGGTCGAGTGGCAATTTCAGCACGTAATGTGGCTGAGAGAGAGAGACAAGTGGTGGCAGGAGACTAGCGAGCGTATGACTGCTCCAGACCACCGCGGCGAACCTACTGACACAAATCTCAGCTCCCTCCTCCCTCTCTCACTCGCTACATACTCAATTATGTACCGAAAGTACCGAATTACCTGCTTTTTGCACTCGCGTTGCACGGTTATTGCAAGAAAACTATCCATCATACAAGGATCGTTATGGTGTCATTCGAAAGCTCTGTTTATGCCCTTTCAGGGATAGGTACTTGTTTTACGTTCTGGGTCTTATTTAGGCATGAAAATGATCACGTAAACAGCCCTATTTTGGCTAAAAACACCCCGCTGTGCGGTACATATAAATAAACCGCATAGGCCGCTCGTAAGGTGTTAAGAAACCTAGAGACAAGCCCTGTGCCTCTCTAATTAATACATTTGTTCCTGAAGTAGCAGTGTTTCCCCTATATATATATATATATATATATATATATCTTATGCCGCTCACTTAAATGTGTAATCGTTGATGTGATATGAGAAAAATTTCCTTGTCTGCAGTTGCTAAGGATGTCTTTATCGTTAACAAAGGTTATTGTTGTCACTTAAGTCTCTCTCTCTCTCTCTCTCTCTCTGTTCAGGTATCTCCACCTTGAACAAATATGATGTGTTGGTTGAGGTTGACACAAATGGTAAGTCCATTCTAGAGAAAAAATAACCCTCGGAAAAACATAAAAGTAACCAGGAGTGCTAACAACAAATGAAAGGCAAATCATTTCAAACAAAAGTAATAACTACGGTAAGAAAATCAGCAGCAAATATAAATGTTTACTGGTGTTTAGTGACAGTCTACTACGGGGATAAGGTCTTGCTTTTTCCGCAAGGAATGTTAACCCCTCCAATCCCAGCGACGGCTACTAGCTGTCAGTAGAGACAGTAAGTCACTCCCCAGTCCCAGCGATGGCTAGGAGCCGTCATTAATGTACTTTCCTTGTAACTGCCTGTACAAGGCTGTACCAGGTACCATGACCGTTTGAGCACTGCTCTCGATATGGCAACTCTTCTCAGCTTATATAAGACCCACTGAAGGGTGAGAGAGCCAGTCTTGTTTCATCTTTTGAGGTGGAAAGTTGTTCCATCTTGCCATTTTGGCCACAGCGCTTGGGACTCCAGGGGACTTTTATTACTGTATCCTACGGTAGAGAACGGGTTAAGAAAAGGTCAGTGAAGGTTATCCCAGGTGGTAAGCTAGAGCACATCATCAATGACGTAATCAAAGCTAATATTACTGCTAATGTTTGTGTTATGGTTAACGTGGGAAACAACGATTGCTTTGATGGAAGTAAGGTCCCAATAAACGATATTAATTTTTGTTCATGTATTCTCAAGCATAGTGTAGGTGCAGATACTACTTTGACCGAGTGTACATTTTTGCTATTTGTATGCAGTCCAACAAAACTAAAGTTTCACGCACAGTTTTATGCTGATGAGCTAATACCCTAGATTCTTGTGTCAGAATATATTTGTTAACAATGTCAAATGGTCTTTTAACAAGAGCGTAGTATGATCATTTCATGATCATTGTATGATAATTTAAAAATAGCATGTTCTATTATGAACCCATTACAAAACATGAACATCTAATTATCCGTATGGTGCTAAACTAGTTCACCATAGTGTTCCTTCATATGCTACGCAATATTGGCAGTAATATATGCTTCAAGATTGATATGTTTCCATATACATGAATTTTACTTAAAATGTAATTTTTCGTCTACTGTATTATGCAGTATCAAATTATCCATCCATCCACATGAGCATGCATATGTTAATATATATCTCTAGTATGACTACCCAATCTTCCCAGCTGTTGGCACTTGTAGCATTTGGTGCTGCCAACTGGTAGGGTCTTTAGCATTGCTTCTTTGATTTCCCCTTGAATTGTTTTGCTTCCATGGCCAGGGACCCTCGGAGTGCGCTGAATGCATTACCAAGGTAATAATTTTGGGCATGGAGCCATATATTCCATGTTTTTTCTCTCAGTCTAATGCAATGCATCTTGGTTTACTCACGCTTGTTCAAATGGTGTCCACAATAGGAGGAATAATGCAAACGTCGCCTTCAAACTATAAATCGTGTACTTACTATGTTTCTGCCTGGAATCCAGCCTAATCTGTTCTTTGACTCGCCGAAAATAATCAATAACAAATCATCAATAACATGTACTCTGAACTTTCCAATTATAGCTCTACCCAAGTGTTCTGGTATCTAGCCTAAAACCTCTCCAACAATTTTTCTTTCATGTTTTCTCCTCCTCTTTTCCAGTCTGACATCACCACCATCACATCTTCCTATGACAAAGCTGAAGTTTTCCCTCAAAACTTTGCTTAAACTCCACCTTTGATGATTCTGGAGCTATCACTTCCGCTCCACCCCCCTCTCCCTTACCTCACTTATAACATATACCCTACTTTCTTGTCAGGATGTACGTTCTGCCCTCTCTGGGCATGTTAAAGTGAAAAAAATAAATAACGAGAAAAGCCTTGCCTGGCCCCACTGCCCTATAGAAGTTGCCGCAATGAAATGGTGTATATAAGTTGAAATACAGAAAAAGAGGTCTAGGGCATTCAACTTTCTATTGTGTCTTCATATCTAGGAATGTGTATTATTCAAGTCTTCTAGATTATCTAGGAATGTGTATTATTCAAGTCTTCTAGATTATCTAGGAATGTGTATTATTCAAGTCTTCTAGATTATCTAGGAATGTGTATTATTCAAGTCTTCTAGATTATCTAGGAATGTGTATTATTCAAGTCTTCTAGATTATCTAGGAATGTGTATTATTCAAGTCTTCTAGATTATCTAGGAATGTGTATTATTCAAGTCTTCTAGATTATCTAGGAATGTGTATTATTCAAGTCTTCTAGATTATCTAGGAATGTGTATTATTCAAGTCTTCTAGATTATCTAGGAATGTGTATTATTCAAGTCTTCTAGATTATCTAGGAATGTGTATTATTCAAGTCTTCTAGATTATGCATATCTCAAATCTAGCAATATTAGCCAAATTGCTCTCTCTCTCTCTCTCTCTCAGATTACCAATTCCCTTCAGCTGTTATCCCAACACCCACAATTCTAATCAGTTTAACTTCCTACCTGACGCTGTTCTCCGATTCAATTTCCTTGAGGAATTTGCTTTAATTAGTCTTCAAGGATTGTAGATGTATATTTTGGAATTATGCTAACTCTGATCAGTTAGCCATAACAATGTTATATTATGATGTATTTAATTTGACTACATTATTGATAACCTTCATAATTTACATAATACGTGCACTGCAGCAATCTCATTTATGGCATGACTTCACTATAATCATATTCTGGCTTATATTAACTATTTTGCTGAACTTAGGAAAGGACTCCAGGTTTTAAACAGGTACAAACTATTAACAATAACCCATTAAATTCCAAGATAAAATTCTATATTTGGATTGAATAAGGAGAAAAGTGACTAGCATGATATACCAGTGAATACAATAATAATATGGTTGTGTATAGTGTTAAATTGTATGATCATTCAAATATTGATCGGTTGAGTACAAGAAATGTCTATGTTCAGAAAATTAAATAGAACTTTTGCTAGTACAATCATACCTAAATGCATGTTCATTTAGTACGTAAAAGGGTGAATTTCTTCCTATTTTAGTAGTTATATTCTTGGTAATATTGGGAGAAAAGATTAGCGATTCATCCATATCAAGAACATACATTTAGACATGGTGTAATTCACCATTGTCCATATTGACATTTCTGGACATTATGCCTTTATTTACACTTAGCCAGATGTTACGACCTGGCACTCGGGTACACAGGGGCTCTCAATCAGGACTCGAATACGGCTCGCTGCCACAACGGAAACACACGATCCCAACCCCGGAGTACTGCCAGCCGAACAAAAAACACCAATACCCTCCAGAGTTCAATCTGCTATAACGGGGTATACAAGAACTCGGTACTAGTGTTCAACAACAGACTAATAAAGAGACAGGAATTCTCTAGTCTGGTCAACAATCAAACAAAGAAGTAAGAAACAACAACACCAAAGAATAGTGTTGGCCGAAGCCGAAGTAATCCACCCTTGACTAAGAACTTAAGAAGTCCTCCACCCTCTACTTCGGATCGGCACTATTACGTTACGTTAATTAATAGTCCTTAAGCACCGAGCAAGGAATCTTCTGAAAAAAGTTAGATGCTTCTCGGATGCTCGTAAGAAGTACGTATCGGATTTTGAACAGTAATTCAATAAGAAAAACACTGGCAATTAAATACTATTAAAGGTTTAAATTGGCATAAGAATAATTAAAAGAATATGCAATAGTAAATGGCAAACATTAAAAAGAAGTACTCCGCAAATGCAACGGCAATAGCCTACTCGGATTGTGCTCGTGGGCCACTAATCACTAAAGTAGCCAAGCTTGCAACACATGAAATCAATAGTGCATAAACAATATCATATATAAGGAAAGCTTCAATACTATTCTGTATCTACTAATCGAGTAAAGTCTAGCTGGGGTACTGTGGGCAAAAGGTAGCAGTGACTGAGCAAAAACGGCTCGTAGCCTAGCGAAGTCCTCACAACTGTTTAAAGTATTACGTTAAAACTAACAAGTGCACTTTGAGAAATCCAGATCCCTTGTATCTGGTTTTCTCCCGGCTCCTTGACAAAGTAAAAACAAACTGTTAATAAAATACAGGGTGGTTAGGCTCTTGCCCTCACGCACTGTAAATTATTAACTCAACACAGTCAGCCGCGAAGACAACCTAGGCTTCACTGAACCGAAACGAGTATGCAGGTTTATCGCTTAACCACTGCATCAAACAACAACTCGTAACACAGAAAAGCCTTACCCCAGTCTAGCATTACCTAGACTAGCAGAAAACAGGAATAATAATAATAACACACAGGGAAATGCATATACAAGTGCAACAAACATAAATCAATCCTATTCTAAGTTAACCCTTCCAAAATAGGCTATCTAATAGGCATGTATCTCGTGAGAACTCAAGCGATAATACGTTGGCTGACTAGCTCTGCACCAACGGGACCATGGAAGTTAAACAGGCAGGGAAAAGAGGAGATAAGAATGTAAGGTAGTAGAGAAAGTTCACATCAGTCAGAAGAATATATATAGTTAGCAAGGGGAATGAGAAGTCGCTCTGCCTAATGAGTTCTGATCAAAAAATGGCTAGACTTCCCTTTTTATACTCGGCCCTCTAGTGAGCCCAACGTGAACTACTAAGGACCGCCCACTGACAATCATTACGTAATTTGTCTCTCTCCTCTGGAATAGACAAAGGCTATCCTAGCACTGAGGGGAGGGGGTAGGGGGGGGGTGCTAGTGAGTTAGGCCCACCTCCCGCATGGCGCACCCACTGACCCCCAACTGTGGCTGCCTCTCCCATCATTACAAATAAGTTTTACACACAATACTTATAACTAATGATATAAAATAGAAACTCGTTGACTAAGATGAAAACAAAATACATATTCATATTACTTATAGTACAACGGCTCACATGAACTAAGTTAGGAAACTCTACATAGACTACAGGCAAAGTTCCTGCCCTGACGATCCTAGCGAGAGTGGGGCATGACTAGGCGTTCTGTACAGCATGCTCACACTGGACATGCATCACACAGATAATTGATATTCACAAAATTATAATAATTAATCTTAAATAAACAATATATGTAGTTTATCAAGAGAATAATATAAGCGTAGCCACATAAGTCTAGATATTTACTAAATATTCCAACCATGTTTAATAATGTTTACTTCTGAAACGCCTTACCTATATTTCATTCTTATAGTACAGTATATTATAGTATCGATCCTGATAAGTATGAGGATCATAAAGGGTTGTTTAAAGCTTAATGTATGTGTGGGGAGGTGTGGTGGAGTGGGCATGCCACTGGATTGGTAATCCAATGGATCCGGGTTCAAATCCCGATATGTCAATGGGAAGATATTATTGGAATTGAATTTGTGCTGTACCTAGTATCAGTGCATTACCACAAAGCCCACCGAAATGCCAAAAAATACCCTCATTGTTCCCTGATTAAATAACACTGTATGAATATTCCCATATTCAAAATATGTTACAGGGGGACAATGCCTAGTGAGTTCACTGCTCAATAGGTGGCATTCTGAGAGTGAGGGTCTGAGTCTGGAGGGTGAGACGGTGAAGCACTTGAACGAAGCAACCAGCCGCTTCAGAGATGGAGCTGCTTCAAGCCATAATGGATGCTTCGCATGTCTCACTCCCCAGACTGGAACAAGACCTCACGGGCTTCACCGTGTTGAGCGGTGGAATGTACAGTCTACGACAGAACTGCTGTCGTGGCCTGAGGCAATGTGTTAGTTCACTCACCTTTTAATAGATGGCACTTTTATTGCTTCTAATAAAACGGGGCGGGGTTAATATAGAGGTTCGAAGGAGGAGGAGTCAAACGTGTGTGTGTGTGTGTGTGTGTGTGTTCGAGAACGGCACGCAGAATAAGTTTATTTTAACATAACACACAGGCTATATTATAAAATTAGCCCATGCTGGATCACAAATAAGTAACACACATTAGGTGTTGCGTTATTTATGGAATTTAATACACAGACAATCAAGTTTCTATCCTTCGCACTTTCCATTCCCCCCTCCTCCCCCTCTCCCTTTCACCCCAACTCTCCTTCTTCACCCGCCTCCTCTCCCCTCCCTCCCTCCATGCCACCTCTCTCTCTCTCTCTCTCTCTCATTCTCTCTCTCTCTCTCTCTCTCAAGGACATAAAGGATACCTTCTAAAATACGCAGAATAATACTATGCGATTGTTTTGAATTTACATATACATAATCTATTTTGTATTAATTTCACCACACCACCAAACGCCTCCAATTAAATTAATGAAAGCATGTATGTGATCCACCGGGATTCGAACCTGGGTTATCACACACAGATTTTTAGACACCTTAACCATTACACCACCAAGACGGTTAAAGGTTTATGCACACGCCTACGACTTATGAAATAAATAATAAATGTTAGGGATGACAAAAGTAACACATATATATTGATTAGGAATAGGATAACTAGCGAGGCAGCGAACAACACCTGTTACTCGCTTCCTCGCTAGATATCCTATTCCTAATTAAGCTACGATTCCCGAAGAACACGTCTATATTTGTTTATATATAAATATAAAGTGTAACAATAGCATTTAGGATTTACGTTATTTGTGTTGGCTTAAGGAATAAGTTGGATAATACATATACTTGTGACCTCCACAATTTGTAATGTTTGAGGAGACGGCGCTTCAACCTCTCTCCTCTGTCCATCACATTCAAGCACCAACCCACCCACACCAACACTAACACAGGATTCAAAACAGACACACACACACTCACACCCAATAACATAAAACGCACATCACACACATGATCACATACAACGTAATGGGCACAAATCACTCACACATGATAACATAAAACGCACACACACATACACATCCGTCGCCGCCCTAATATAGGTTGGAAAATGTTTAAATCAGCTCCAACGAGAATACAGGAGGTAGTTGATGCAGCTTGTGGGTGGAGATCATATTGATTTCATAAATATAAATTGTAAATGTTTACATTTAAGATCCCTTTATATGTATTATATAATGTGTATGTGTTTCCAATGTTCACCGTAACATAATGATGGTGAAATAATACATATTAAATTAAATTCAAGGTAACATACACAGAGCTATAGTATACTTTTAATTATGTTTGGACGATAATTTAAACAATACGAAGTAAAAATATAAAAGCCTAAACAATTTACAGTATATCAACTTTAAAACAACATAACAAGATTGCTTGGATTATCGTTAATTGTTCAATTTGATGACTTACTTTATAGTAAATCATTACAATGGGTAACGCCGAACTGTTTACTGATAATGGGAAGCCACAGTAATTAAGCTAGTAATTAAGAATCCACTGAGAAAAGTATAATGCAATAATCATAGCGTGTCATATTACATGTTAAGGTAATATGTAAGTAGGAGTAAAAATGCCATTTCCGTTTTTACATCCGTAGACTTTATTGAAAAAAAACCCCACTGCCATTTTCGTTTTTACACCCGTAGACTTTATTGAAAAAGCCACTGCCATTTCCGTTTTTACATCCGTAGACTTTATTGAAAAAGCCCCTGCCATTTTCGTTTTTACACCCGTAGACTTTATTGAAAAAGCCACTGCCATTTCCGTTTTTACATCCGTAGACTTTATTGAAAAAGCCCCTGCCAGAAAAAAAACCCCTGCCATTTTCGTTTTTACATCCATAGACTTTATTGAAAAAGCCCCTGCCAGAAAAAAATGGGTCCAAAATGGCGACGGTTGTCCGGTAGTGACCAGTTAGGGGTAACCTGAGAAGTGTCCAAAAATGGCGACGGTTGTCCGGTAGTGGTGGAAAAGGTGACCTACCTGAGTGGGAGGGGCATCTGATAAATCAGTCCTCGTGGGAATTATAAAAGGCAAATACTGTCACAACTTTCATACATCCTTACTATTTTAAATATGACCGTCTCTCTCTCTCTCTTTCTTGCTCGCTCTCTCTCTTTCTTGCTCGCTCGCTCTCTCTCTCTATCTTTCTATCTCTCTCATTGTACACACACACACACACGGTGCCCCGCCCACTCCTCTGGACCTCATTCGTCATCAAGTGTCAAGATAAACCTAGCCTAGCCTAACTCTTTCTCTCTCCCTAACCTAACCTAACCTAGCCTAACCTAACCTAGCCTAGCCTAGCCTAATCTAACCTAACCTAACCTAACCTAGCCTAGCCTAACCTAACCTAGCCTAACCCTTTCTCTCTCTCTCTCTGTATCTCTCTCTTTCATCATATTTTTCCACGCTATTCTTAGAGTTCAGATTTCAAGATACCAAGCCACCTGATTTCACCCATCTCTGTACCAAAAATACTTTTGGGTCAGCTGCTCCCATAAATCAATCGACTATCTATATCTATATCGCTATCTATATCGGTCTGACAGCGACCCCTCAGTAGTTTCTCTCTCTCTCTCTTTCATCATATGTTTTCCAACCACCTAACCTAACCTTGCCTAGGCGAGAACATGTGACTACCTGTTATATATAGTCATGCAGCCCACCCCGTGTGAACCCTAAAACATATATAAACACTCCATATATATGCATAAAAACTACCTAAAAATATCCTCTCTCCCTCCCGTACATAAACACTAGGAGTTAAAATGCCATTTCCGTTTTTGGAGTTACAAGGAATATTTAGTATTTCGATACCCTGCCATTTTCGTGTTTACATCCATAGACTTTATTGAAAAAGCCCCCTACAAAGGAGTACAAAGGAAATCAAGCAACAACAGTTCTAGTGACCCTTCTTCCAATTTCTCCACATGGTGTAATATCGCTTACTACGGAGAAGGGTAAACAATAGAGATGCCGGAGAACAACAAAAAACAACAACATCAACAATAGAATACCAGGTGTGGCAAGATAAAAAAATCCTTTCCTTCTCCAAATAATATAGGTAAAGGGAAGCTGCACAAACACACTTACCTAACCTCTCTCTCTCTCTCTTTCTCTTTCATCATATTTTTCCAACCACCTAACCTAACCTAACCTAACCTAGCCTAACCCTTTCTCTCTCTCTCTCTCTCTCTCAGTATCTATCTCTTTCATCATATTTTTTCCTAACCCTCTCCCTCTCTCTCTCTTTCATCACAAATCTGTCAAAGCCAAATCTGCCAAAGTCAAATCGTCCAATTTCTCCACATGGTGTAATATCCTAACCTAACCTAACCTAACTACTAATCCTAATATCTCCAACCTAACCTAGCCTCACCTTACCTAAGCTAAGCTAACCTAGCCTAACCTAACCTAACCTAACCTAACCTAACTACTAATCCTAATATATCTAACTTAACCTAACCTAGCCTAACCTAACCTAAGCTAACATAATAGAGGTAGGGGTCCGCTAGGCCCCGGTTGAGGTGAAGGACTACGAGGAGGAGGAACCTAGAAATCTTAGGTTGTCCCCGTCTGGGTATAGAGTTTTGTATCACACACAGGGGAGACCAATAACAACTCGCCCAATGTCATATCGGGCACTTGTCAAAACTCTCACTCTTAGGTTGACCCCGAATAGATCGCCGGGGTATAGGATTTTGTATCACACATGCACACACGCACGCATGCATGCACGCACACACACACACACTACACACACGCACACAAACATGTCAAAAAACAACATCGACAATAGAATATAAAAATGACCTAACCTAAACTAACTTAGCCTAACCTAACCTCTCTCTCTCTCTCTCTCTCTCGCTTTCATCACATAACACACATACATACTAAAACACAAACACACAAACACACACATACACACACACGCATACACTGCCCTAGATAAAGGAGTCCCGTACGTCTCATTATCATTTATTTACTAAGCTCAGAGATACGAGAGCCAGGACAGGAGTTTATTTGCCAGCCCAGATAAGTCCCCATAGGTATTCTATCTTTGGAAGCAAAAATTAGCTACACAACATAATTATGACTTTCATCATATTGTTTCCACCGTGTTCCTATTCCTAGCCTATCCTAACGTAACCTAACCTAACCCTCTCTCTCTCTCTTTCATCATATTGTTTCCACCGTATTCCTATTCCTAGCCAAACCTAACCTAACCTAACCCTCTCTCTCTCTCTCTTTCATCATATTGTTTCCACCGTATTCCTATTCCTAGCCTAACCTAACCTAACCCTCTCTCTCTCTCTCTTTCATCATATTGTTTCCACCGTATTCCTATTCCTAGCCTAACCTAACCTAACCTAACCCTCTCTCTCTCTCTCTTTTTCATCATATTGTTTCCACCGTATTCCTATTAATAGCCTAACCTAACCTAACCCTCTCTCTCTCTCTCTCTCTTTCATCATATTGTTTCCACTGTATTCCTATTCTTAGAGTTCAGATTTAAAGATACCAAGCCAGCCCCAAATAGATCGTCTGTGTATACACTGTATAGGATTTGCACTCTCTCTCGCTCTCGCGCGCTCTCTCTCTCTCTCTCTCTCTCATCGTGTTGTTTCCAAACGTGTTGCCATTCTTATATTTGTATTAATTTGGTTTTCAAGACCATATTTTTTTAATCTGTTCATACGAGCCTTAATGTATACACCAATGAACAATACTATTGTCTCCAACATGTTGTAATATCGCTTACTACAGAGAAGGGAAAAATTAGAGATGCCGGAGAACAACAACAAAAACAACATGAACAGTAGAATACCAGGTGTGGCAAGGGGACGTACCTGACCTAATAAACATGTGACAGTACCAATCCGTTTCTAGCAATGTTTATGAGCAATATTTTCAACCCTTCCCTACAATCAAATCGGGCACTTGTTAAAACTCCCACTCTTAGGTTGGCCCCCGAATAGATCACCGGGTATAGGATTGTGTATCACACACGCACGCATGCACGCACACACACTACACACACACACACACACACACACTCGGTGCTCCTCCTCTGGACCTCATTCGCGATTAAGTGTCAAGATAAAATAATAAAAAATAAATCCTTTCCTTCTGCTAATGTCTTGGAAATCAGTATTGCCCGCCCCAGCTACCCCGTTATTAACCCCTTCTCTACTGGTGACGTCTTTTAATATTCTTTTAGCTATATTTAGACGATTTTATGCAGTTTAAGAAGGATCTGTCGTAGTAAAAAGGGTCAAGTGAGATAGTTTGAAGCCTGTTAAGTGCTGGAGGCCCCTTTTAAACTGAATAAATTGTCTAATAGTGGCCAGAATAAAGCTAAAAGGACGGTGCCAGTACAGAAGGGGTTAACAGCCCAGATTTAAAATACAGTTTCAATAACCTTATTAGTAACTTACATGTCTTAATGGAGTAGTGTAAGGTTGAGTCGTCTGCGTATGAATGGACGGGAGTTGAGGTACAGTTGAGAAGGTTATTTATAAAAATTAGAAAGAGAATAGGAGATAGGACAGAGTCCTGAGGAACACCGGAGTTTATAGGGTGAGGAAGTGAGCGATGGCCGTCCGCAAAAAGAAAACTTCAAAAACAAATATGAACCTAGCCTATTGTGGATATTTGTCAAAATGAAAATGAAAATAAAATGCACCTGTTCAACTGCGAATCATACGAAGACCTATACAAAGATCTGAGAGGCGGGGACAACTTGAGGGAAATATTTGAACACAATGACTTAAAAAGGGTAGCAGAGACTATAAGAACAGTTCTAAAAAGGAGGGAGACTATCGTTAATTTGAGAAAAGAAATATATAAGTAATATGAAAATGTTTAACAAATACTAATAACAATAAGGAAACAGCCATCGTTCATAGAACGAACTCCTGGATGGGAGAGTGCCCCAAAAACAAACAAACAAACAAACAAACAACCGCAGCTATGGAACGGCCAGAGAGGAAATTAGAGACAAAGGCACAGATGGAGGGATAGAAACCGAAGGAGGGTAGTTTAGAAATTAAAGATTTGTGCCAGACTATATCGAAGGCTTTCGATATGTCTAGTGCAATAGAAAAAGTCTCACCGAAGTCCCGAAAGGAGGATGACCAAGAGTTAGTAAGATAATATTATGAAAGAAGATCACCAGTAGAGCGACCCTTAAGGAAGCCATACTGGCGATCTGAGAGCAGATTATGAGAAGAGAAATGCTTAAGAAATTTGGAAGCAAGAATAGTTTCAAAAACTTTAGAAATACAAGAGATGAGAGCAATTGGACGATAGTTGGAGGGAGATCTTTAGAAGAGATTAGGATATTAGGCATAAGTAAGAGAGAGGAGGGTGGAGAGGGAGGTATAGCATCGGAATCATCCAAGGTGGAGTTTCTAGCAAAAGTTTGAGCGAAGAGTTTAGCTTTGTCAGAGGAAGAAGTGATGGTTGTGCCATCAGAGTGGGAAAGGGGAGGGAAAGACGAGGAAGAGAAATTGTTGGAGAAGTTTTTGGCTAGATGCCAGAAAGCTTGGGAAAAGCTAGAGTTGGATAGTTCAGTGCATTTATTATTGATGAAAGAGTGCTTGACAAGTCGAAGAACAGATTTGGCCTGATTCCAGGCAGAAACATAGGAAGAATGAGAGTCTTGAGTTTTAAGGCGTCGCTACCGTTTGAATGCTTCCTCCTTATTGCAGACAGCAGTAGAACAGGCGTGAGTAAACCAAGATTTTTTAGCATTAGTCTGAGAAAAAGAGAATGGAAAGTATGCTTCCATGCTCAATAGAATTACCTCGGTAATGGGTTCAGCACTCTCCGAGGGTCCCCCGGCCACGGAAGCAGAAATCATTCCATGGGAAATCAAAGAAGTACTGTCGGAAAGCCTCCCAGCCGGTAGCGCCAAAGTGCCACAAGCGCCGCCGGCTAGGAGGATCGGGTGGCCGTACTGGAGAGATAGGACAGATGACCGAGATAAGTTATTGGTCGGAGGAGTCTAAAGGAGAGAAAAGATCGAGAGTATAAGAAGAAGGGTTAGAAGTTAGAAACAAGTCAAGAATGTTGGGCCGATCCCGAGGCGATGCGGTCCCGAAAGGAGGATGACCAAGAGTTAGTAAGATATGAAAGAAGATCACCAGCAGAGCGACCCTTAAGGAAGCCATACTGGCGATCTGAGAGCAGATTATGAGAAGAGAAATGCTTAAGAAATTTGGAAGCAAGAAGAGTTTCAAAAACTTTAGAAATACAAGAGATGAGAGCAATTGGACGATAGTTGGGGGGTTGAGAGCGGTCACCCTTCTTTGGGACAGGTTGAATGAGAGCAAACTTCCAGCATGAAGGGAAGACATTAGAGGATAGACTGAGACGAAGTCCCGAAAGAGGATGACCAAGAGTTAGTATGATATGAAAGAAGATCACCAGTAGAGCGATCCTTAAGGAAGCCATACTGACGATCTGAGAGCAGATTATGAGAAGAGAAATGCTTAAGAAATTTGGAAGCAAGAATAGTTTCAAAAACTTTAAAAATACAAGAGATGAGAGCAATTGGACGATAGTTGGAGGGCTGAGAGCGGGTCACCCTTCTTTGGAACAGGTTGAATGAGAGCAAACTTCCAGCATAAAGGGAAGACATTAGAGGATAGGCAGAGACGAAAGAGTTTGCCTAGGCAGGGAGTCAGCACGGAAGCACAGTTTTTTAGTACAATAGGAGGAACACCATCCGGAACATACGCCTTATTAGTATTAAGCCCAGAGAGAGTAGAAAGTACATCTTTAAAAGAGATTAGGATATTAGACATAAGTAAGAGGAGGGTGGAGAGGGAGGTATAGCATCGGAATCATCCAAGGTAGAGTTTCTACCAAAAGTTTGAGCGAATAGTTTAGCTTTGTCAGAGAAAGAAGTGATGGTTGTGCCATCAGAGTGGGAAAGGGGAGGGAAAGACGAGGAAGAGAAATTGTTGGAGATGTTTTTGGCTAGATGCCAGAAAGCTTGGGAAGAGCTAGAGTTGGATAGTTCAGTGCATTTATTATTGATGAAAGAGTGCTTGACAAGTCGAAGAACAGATTTGGCTTGATTCCGGGCAGAAACATAGGAAGAATGAGAGTCTTGAGTTTTAAGAAGGCGTAGCCTCTCCTCTCTTGAACATCACACTCCCACATTTTCATGAGAAGAAACAACATGAGTCATCGGGAAAACTGTGTGGAGAAGACCGGTCAAATGCAAATGGGTCCCCACTGCAGATAGGTGGAACAAAGGAATTAAAATAATCGGCCTGAAAGAATACTGGACAACGCCATATTTGTTGCTATATAGATGTCTAAGTAACCATGTACGTTCTTATCAGATATACTGACTGAAGACAATAAAAGACTATAAAATAACTTTTTGTTGTGTTTTTTTCATCGTCTCACAAATTATGCTAACGTAAAATATGACTCGCTCATCTCTTACTACCACAATAGAGTTTAACTATTTTAGTTACTAAATTACCAATGAGTAACTATAGTTAGCGCTTTATGTTTGCGAGGAGGTGTCGCCGGCAACCCCCTCGGTTAGTGGGTTAAATCTTAGGTAACAGTTTTTTTTCTGCTAAGGTTAAGGTTTTTTATTGCTAATGTAGCACATCACATAATTGAAGCGATCTATTCGGGGTCAGCCTACGAGTGGGAGTTTTGACAAGTGCCCGATATGACATTGGGCGAGTTGTTATTGGCCACCCCCTGTGTGTGATACAAAACCCTATACCCCGGCGGGGACAACCTAAGACTTATTCGATATTAGAAAAACCAAGGTGTCAAACGAAAGTCGAGTTCATTATTTGTACTCTTTATTATTGCCCATATTAAGATAAAATTAGGGTTTATAGTTCAAATTATGTCTTTGGAAGTGATAACATGACCAAAACAATGCTATTTCCTGCTAATTTTATTGTATTCCTTCTGATATTCATTCAAGTCTTGACAAAAATTGCCCCCCGGGTTTGACATCCCTGAGAAAAACTGAATGTAGTCAAGATATATCTGGCTTGGTATCTTTAAATCTGAACTCTAAAAATAGGAATACGGTGGAAAAAATATGATGAAAGAGAGAGAGAGAGAGAGAGCGAGAGAGAGAAAGCTAGGTTAGGTTAGGTTAGGTTAGGTTAGGTGGTTAGATTAGGTTAGGTTAAGAGAGAGAGAGAAAGGGTTAGGTTAGGTTAGGCTAGGTTAAGTTAGGCTAGGCTAGGTTAGGTCAGGCAGTTGGAAAAAATATGATGAAAGAGAGAGTGAGAGGTTAGGCTAGGTTAGGTTAGGTTAGGTTGGTTAGGATTTTATTGAAGTATAGAACTCAATCCGTATACTGCATATTTACACGCATACATGTATTATATATATTCCATAAGCGTCGTTACTGCAACCAACCGACGCTTCCGCCTCCCCCTACTGCCCACCCCGCGCGCGTGGTAGTGGGCGGCGGGCGGCGGACGGTCTTCTGTGTACTTACGGGCACGTGTGTTTGACGGATTGTGAGTCAGCGAGACCGCCCGCCGCCCACTACCACGCGCGCGGGGGGGCAGTAGGGGGAGGCGGAAGCGTCGGTTGGTTGCAGTAACGACGCTTATGGAATATATATAATACATGTATGCGTGTAAATATGCAGTATACGGATTGAGTTCTATACTTCAATAAAATCCTAACCAACCTAACCTAACCTAACCTAGCCTAACCTCTCACTCTCTCTTTCATCATATTTTTTCCAACTGCCTGACCTAACCTAGCCTAGCCTAACTTAACCTAGCCTAACCTAACCTAACCCTTTCTCTCTCTCTCTCTTAACCTAACCTAATCTAACCACCTAACCTAACCTAACCTAACCTAACCTAGCTTTCTCTCTCTCGCTCTCTCTCTCTCTCTCTCTTTCATCATATTTTTTCCACCGTATTCCTATTTTTAGAGTTCAGATTTAAAGATACCAAGCCAGATATATCTTGACTACATTCAGTTTTTCTCAGGGATGTCAAACCCGGGGGGCAATTTTTGTCAAGACTTGAATGAATATCAGAAGGAATACAATAAAATTAGCAGGAAATAGCATTGTTTTGGTCATGTTATCACTTCCAAAGACATAATTTGAACTATAAACCCTAATTTTATCTTAATATGGGCAATAATAAAGAGTACAAATAATGAACTCGACTTTCGTTTGACACCTTGGTTTTTCTAATATCGAATAAGTCTTAGGTTGTCCCCGCCGGGGTATAGGGTTTTGTATCACACACAGGGGGTGGCCAATAACAACTCGCCCAATGTCATATCGGGCACTTGTCAAAACTCCCACTCGTAGGCTGACCCCGAATAGATCGCTTCAATTATGTGATGTGCTACATTAGCAATAAAAAACCTTAACCTTAGCAGAAAAAAACTGTTACCTAAGATTTAACCCACTAACCGAGGGGGTTGCCGGCGACACCTCCTCGCAAACATAAAGCGCTAACTATAGTTACTCATTGGTAATTTAGTAACTAAAATAGTTAAACTCTATTGTGGTAGTAAGAGATGAGCGAGTCATATTTTACGTTAGCATAATTTGTGAGACGATGAAAAAAACACAACAAAAAGTTATTTTATAGTCTTTTATTGTCTTCAGTCAGTATATCTGATAAGAACGTACATGGTTACTTAGACATCTATATAGCAACAAATATGGCGTTGTCCAGTATTCTTTCAGGCCGATTATTTTAATTCCTTTGTTCCACCTATCTGCAGTGGGGACCCATTTGCATTTGACCGGTCTTCTCCACACAGTTTTCCCGATGACTCATGTTGTTTCTTCTCATGAAAATGTGGGAGTGTGATGTTCAAGAGAGGAGAGGCTACGCCTTCTTAAAACTCAAGACTCTCATTCTTCCTATGTTTCTGCCCGGAATCAAGCCAAATCTGTTCTTCGACTTGTCAAGCACTCTTTCATCAATAATAAATGCACTGAACTATCCAACTCTAGCTCTTCCCAAGCTTTCTGGCATCTAGCCAAAAACATCTCCAACAATTTCTCTTCCTCGTCTTTCCCTCCCCTTTCCCACTCTGATGGCACAACCATCACTTCTTTCTCTGACAAAGCTAAACTATTCGCTCAAACTTTTGGTAGAAACTCTACCTTGGATGATTCCGATGCTATACCTCCCTCTCCACCCTCCTCTTACTTATGTCTAATATCCTAATCTCTTTTAAAGATGTACTTTCTACTCTCTCTGGGCTTAATACTAATAAGGCGTATGTTCCGGATGGTGTTCCTCCTATTGTACTAAAAAACTGTGCTTCCGTGCTGACTCCCTGCCTAGGCAAACTCTTTCGTCTCTGCCTATCCTCTAATGTCTTCCCTTTATGCTGGAAGTTTGCTCTCATTCAACCTGTTCCAAAGAAGGGTGACCCGCTCTCAGCCCTCCAACTATCGTCCAATTGCTCTCATCTCTTGTATTTTTAAAGTTTTTGAAACTATTCTTGCTTCCAAATTTCTTAAGCATTTCTCTTCTCATAATCTGCTCTCAGATCGTCAGTATGGCTTCCTTAAGGATCGCTCTACTGGTGATCTTCTTTCATATCATACTAACTCTTGGTCATCCTCTTTCGGGACTTCGTCTCAGTCTATCCTCTAATGTCTTCCCTTCATGCTGGAAGTTTGCTCTCATTCAACCTGTCCCAAAGAAGGGTGACCGCTCTCAACCCCCCAACTATCGTCCAATTGCTCTCATCTCTTGTATTTCTAAAGTTTTTGAAACTATTCTTGCTTCCAAATTTCTTAAGCATTTCTCTTCTCATAATCTGCTCTCAGATCGCCAGTATGGCTTCCTTAAGGGTCGCTCTGCTGGTGATCTTCTTTCATATCTTACTAACTCTTGGTCATCCTCCTTTCGGGACCGCATCGCCTCGGGATCGGCCCAACATTCTTGACTTGTTTCTAACTTCTAACCCTTCTTCTTATACTCTCGATCTTTTCTCTCCTTTAGACTCCTCCGACCAATAACTTATCTCGGTCATCTGTCCTATCTCTCCAGTACGGCCACCCGATCCTCCTAGCCGGCGGCGCTTGTGGCACTTTGGCGCTACCGGCTGGGAGGCTTTCCGACAGTACTTCTTTGATTTCCCATGGAATGATTTCTGCTTCCGTGGCCGGGGGACCCTCGGAGAGTGCTGAACCCATTACCGAGGTAATTCTATTGAGCATGGAAGCATACTTTCCATTCTCTTTTTCTCAGACTAATGCTAAAAAATCTTGGTTTACTCACGCCTGTTCTACTGCTGTCTGCAATAAGGAGGAAGCATTCAAACGGTAGCGACGCCTTAAAACTCAAGACTCTCATTCTTCCTATGTTTCTGCCTGGAATCAGGCCAAATCTGTTCTTCGACTTGTCAAGCACTCTTTCATCAATAATAAATGCACTGAACTATCCAACTCTAGCTTTTCCCAAGCTTTCTGGCATCTAGCCAAAAACTTCTCCAACAATTTCTCTTCCTCGTCTTTCCCTCCCCTTTCCCACTCTGATGGCACAACCATCACTTCTTCCTCTGACAAAGCTAAACTCTTCGCTCAAACTTTTGCTAGAAACTCCACCTTGGATGATTCCGATGCTATACCTCCCTCTCCACCCTCCTCTCTCTTACTTATGCCTAATATCCTAATCTCTTCTAAAGATCTCCCTCCAACTATCGTCCAATTGCTCTCATCTCTTGTATTTCTAAAGTTTTTGAAACTATTCTTGCTTCCAAATTTCTTAAGCATTTCTCTTCTCATAATCTGCTCTCAGATCGCCAGTATGGCTTCCTTAAGGGTCGCTCTACTGGTGATCTTCTTTCATAATATTATCTTACTAACTCTTGGTCATCCTCCTTTCGGGACTTCGGTGAGACTTTTTCTATTGCACTAGACATATCGAAAGCCTTCGATATAGTCTGGCACAAATCTTTAATTTCTAAACTACCCTCCTTCGGTTTCTATCCCTCCATCTGTGCCTTTGTCTCTAATTTCCTCTCTGGCCGTTCCATAGCTGCGGTTGTTTGTTTGTTTGTTTGTTTGTTTTTGGGGCACTCTCCCATCCAGGAGTTCGTTCTATGAACGATGGCTGTTTCCTTATTGTTATTAGTATTTGTTAAACATTTTCATATTACTTATATATTTCTTTTCTCAAATTAACGATAGTCTCCCTCCTTTTTAGAACTGTTCTTATAGTCTCTGCTACCCTTTTTAAGTCATTGTGTTCAAATATTTCCCTCAAGTTGTCCCCGCCTCTCAGATCTTTGTATAGGTCTTCGTATGATTCGCAGTTGAACAGGTGCATTTTATTTTCATTTTCATTTTGACAAATATCCACAATAGGCTAGGTTCATATTTGTTTTTGAAGTTTTCTTTTTGCGGACGGCCATCGCTCACTTCCTCACCCTATAAACTCCGGTGTTCCTCAGGACTCTGTCCTATCTCCTATTCTCTTTCTAATTTTTATAAATAACCTTCTCAACTGTACCTCAACTCCCGTCCATTCATACGCAGACGACTCAACCTTACACTACTCCATTAAGACATGTAAGTTACTAATAAGGTTATTGAAACTGTATTTTAAATCTGGGCTGTTAACCCCTTCTGTACTGGCACCGTCCTTTTAGCTTTATTCTGGCCACTATTAGACAATTTATTCAGTTTAAAAGGGGCCTCCAGCACTTAACAGGCTTCAAACTATCTCACTTGACCCTTTTTACTACGACAGATCCTTCTTAAACTGCATAAAATCGTCTAAATATAGCTAAAAGAATATTAAAAGACGTCACCAGTAGAGAAGGGGTTAATAACGGGGTAGCTGGGGCGGGCAATACTGATTTCCAAGACATTAGCAGAAGGAAAGGATTTATTTTTTATTATTTTATCTTGACACTTAATCGCGAATGAGGTCCAGAGGAGGAGCACCGAGTGTGTGTGTGTGTGTGTGTGTGTGTAGTGTGTGTGCGTGCATGCGTGCGTGTGTGATACACAATCCTATACCCGGTGATCTATTCGGGGGCCAACCTAAGAGTGGGAGTTTTAACAAGTGCCCGATTTGACTGTAGGGAAGGGTTGAAAATATTGCTCATAAACATTGCTAGAAACGGATTGGTACTGTCACATGTTTATTAGGTCAGGTACGTCCCCTTGCCACACCTGGTATTCTACTGTTCATGTTGTTTTTGTTGTTGTTCTCCGGCATCTCTAATTTTTCCCTTCTCTGTAGTAAGCGATATTACAACATGTTGGAGACAATAGTATTGTTCATTGGTGTATACATTAAGGCTCGTATGAACAGATTAAAAAAATATGGTCTTGAAAACCAAATTAATACAAATATAAGAATGGCAACACGTTTGGAAACAACACGATGAGAGAGAGAGAGAGAGAGAGAGCGCGCGAGAGCGAGAGAGAGTGCAAATCCTATACAGTGTATACACAGACGATCTATTTGGGGCTGGCTTGGTATCTTTAAATCTGAACTCTAAGAATAGGAATACAGTGGAAACAATATGATGAAAGAGAGAGAGAGAGAGAGAGGGTTAGGTTAGGTTAGGCTATTAATAGGAATACGGTGGAAACAATATGATGAAAAAGAGAGAGAGAGAGGGTTAGGTTAGGTTAGGTTAGGCTAGGAATAGGAATACGGTGGAAACAATATGATGAAAGAGAGAGAGAGAGAGGGTTAGGTTAGGTTAGGCTAGGAATAGGAATACGGTGGAAACAATATGATGAAAGAGAGAGAGAGAGAGGGTTAGGTTAGGTTAGGTTTGGCTAGGAATAGGAATACGGTGGAAACAATATGATGAAAGAGAGAGAGAGAGGGTTAGGTTAGGTTACGTTAGGATAGGCTAGGAATAGGAACACGGTGGAAACAATATGATGAAAGTCATAATTATGTTGTGTAGCTAATTTTTGCTTCCAAAGATAGAATACCTATGGGGACTTATCTGGGCTGGCAAATAAACTCCTGTCCTGGCTCTCGTATCTCTGAGCTTAGTAAATAAATGATAATGAGACGTACGGGACTCCTTTATCTAGGCAGTGTATGCGTGTGTGTGTATGTGTGTGTGTTTGTGTGTTTGTGTTTTAGTATGTATGTGTGTTATGTGATGAAAGCGAGAGAGAGAGAGAGAGAGAGAGAGGTTAGGTTAGGCTAAGTTAGTTTAGGTTAGGTCATTTTTATATTCTATTGTCGATGTTGTTTTTTGACATGTTTGTGTGCGTGTGTGTAGTGTGTGTGTGTGTGCGTGCATGCATGCGTGCGTGTGTGCATGTGTGATACAAAATCCTATACCCCGGCGATCTATTCGGGGTCAACCTAAGAGTGAGAGTTTTGACAAGTGCCCGATATGACATTGGGCGAGTTGTTATTGGTCTCCCCTGTGTGTGATACAAAACTCTATACCC